>VZSC01010942.1:266059-340668 GCA_013398225.1 Steatornis caripensis
CCCCCCCCCCCCAAAAAAAAGCAAAACACCAAACTCCACCCTTGAAAAAACCTGCTTTGACTACATTTTTTTTTCACTGTTTTTAGGAAAGTCTCTGTAAGCCAGCGTAGATAGAGCAGACTCATATCATAGGGGCTTTGATGTAGGAAATGGTGTACGCATGGTTCTTGAGACAGTTCCAAAGTAGAAGGTGGTAGTGGGGAGGCAGTCAGTATGGCTTGGGCTAAGAGAGTACAGTTGTCCAGGGAAAGTGTAGTCAGTTTTCACATTGAAGCTTAGGAACATTTTCATGTGTATTTCTGGCTCCTGGGCTTCCATTACCTACCTGTTAATCAGGAGTGATGCCATAGTCCTTTCCAAAAGCAGAAGGAGGAAAAATCCCTTAAAAGTCCAGTATTTTTGTGTTCTTTTCCTTCCTGCGGCAGTAGTATCTGTGATGGTGTTGGAAAGCTGTAGAGGACTACAGTTTTGGCATTACAACACGGCAGATTCAATTTGGCCTTGCCAAAATGGAGTCAAATAGAATGGTTTTTCTTGCACTGTAAGTACCTTTATGTAGGTGGTAGGATGGCTGAGGCATGTGATGGGGCCTGGGTTGTTTAGCGGGAAGTGTGCTGTTCATAAAGGGAGACAGATCTAGGGAGAACTGTGGTATTACCTGGGTGGAAATGAGTTTGCCCTGAGTTTTATGCCCGATTAGGCTGTTCCTTGTGTATGAAAAAAACCCAACCCTCTCGTGCTAAGCATAGGAAATTCTGTATTTATTTTTTTTAGTACATACATAGAAATAGTATAGTTAAGAAAAATACCCCCAAAAAAGTTAACCCTAAAGAAGACAATATAGCAAATTAGTGTTTTTATGAACTAAACACAGTTTTTAATAGTAATAAACCCCTAGAATATATGGAGCACATAGGAGATACCTCTTGGAAGGTTTTTTGTGTGCTGCTGTGTAGCTCTTTTCAAACAGCGGCATGTCGACGTGCTTACTGTGTGAACACTGCTCGCTTATGTACTGCATGCATTGATGGAGTGTTTTCCTAGTGGTGGAGGTAAGTGTGCTTCTTGCATTCGCTTTGGTTTTGGACTTCAGTAGAATCAATGTGCAATTGAGAGGTGCTTTGTACACGTATATAAGGCAGGTGTAGAGCAGCTGTGGGGTAGTCTGGAAACTGGAGTTACTGTCTGTGAGGTGCTGTTGGGAGTAAGAGGGGAAGAGAGGGAGACTGCAGGTCACGGGTGTGAATGTGCTGTGGCCATATGTGAAAGGAAAGCAGCATGCCCGTGTTGGAAACGGAGGGAAGTTCTGCAATGTGGCTGAAGAAGGGGCCATAGGGAGATTTGTAGGGTGGTGTTTAGAGGTTGATACTTAGTTTTTTAGCAGTTCTTTTAACTTGCGGAAAGTAAGGATTGTCTTTAATTTTAGTCGTTGTATTTTCAGGCTAATATGACGTTCAAGATTAAGTTCTTAAGGTCTTTGGAAATGGCTTCTTACAGTTGTGAAATGTTTCTTTGATGCAGATGTCTAGCTTGTCCTGGCTAGAGCGCACTTTCCTTGAATATAGAGTCCTGCATGTGCCAGCTCTTGCCGTGCGGCATGCTGGGTCAGTCCAGCTTAGAAGTGTGGGTTGGTTGGTTTGTTTTACCAGAATGTGTACTTCCGATTCTTCGGTTTCACTTGCAGTGTTCACGTTAATTTTACGCACTCACGTTGCTGCTGCTGGAGCCGGTTAACTGTCGGTCACAGATGGTCATTGTGAAAGCCTTGGGATGCAACTGAGTAGTCCAGAGTGAAACTGTCTGTACAAAGGCTGGAGACTTCTGATCTAAACTGAACTCTTTAGCAGGAAATTATGTCAGGGGAGCACCCCCTGAGTAGGTATCACCAATCTGATACATGTGAAAAAAGCAAATGAATTCAAAGAGACCTATCTAGATGCACTGATAGACAGATAGGGAAGGATTAAACTCATTATTCGAAGCTCTGGTGAGGCTGAGTGGAGTGCTGTACATACCTGTGTGATACTACGTGTGTAATTTCTGCAGGTGGGGAAACTGAGGCACTGTGAAAAGTGTGTGTAATGTGGTGACAGTTGTGGTCATGCAGTGTCAGCCCTGCAAAACACGATATTCCTCACCTGACAGCTCCTCCCTGAAAATCCTTTCATCCCTCCACGTGAGGTAGTGCTCAGTGCTCAACGGACCAAAACTTACTCCTCGGTTACTATTCAGTGAATGCAAATTGTTGTCAGAGATAAGTTCTAGCAAGGATGGATGTAGCTTGCTATCTCTTAGTGCTGTCTCTTATTAACACAAAGGATAGATGTGGTAGTGATGCAGTGCAATGCCACATCTTATTTTTGAGCTTCTGCTTGGCTTCCTGATGGGCTGTCTAGCCGTGCTGTCTGTATTATGAATGTCCTGTTTCAGAGATCTTTCAGTAACATCAAGTCACTCTTGAGTGTGTAGCCATCAAAACTTCAGCAACAGTCGTTCAGGGTTTAATACTGTGCTGAACATCCCCAGCTCCATATGAGGGTAAAACCAAGGTCTGGGTCTCTCACTGGCAAAGCTTTTAAAGCCTAGGCTGGAAAATAAAATTCTTTGAAAGTTGTCATCCTCTAGGACAGAAATGAGATGGACTAATGCTGTAAAGGGAAGAGTGGTAACTGTAGATTGAGAAGGGTGCAGGTATGTGCGTGAGCTTCCTCCTGGAGAGGCAACAAACCTGGCGTTTAAGTTTTTTTCTACAGATGTGTGTCAGTATAGTGTTTGACCCATAGGGGAGGGCATCCAGGAGGAGTCAGCTCTATGTGCTGCTCTTCTTGCAGCTATGCTAACAGCAAGAACTGGAGGATAATTTTTTTTCATTAAAAATTGCGGGAGAAGCCAGCCATGCTGATCGCCCATGGGGGGCCAGGGCCAAGTGCCTTCTTCCCCCAAAACCTACTCCTGAAACGTCGCCTGAGCCAACCAGTGGCTAATTACAGCATTTATAATGCCATTAACCTTTAATCGCATAGTCCATTAGTGGAGTAAGAGCAATAAAAAAAAAAACAAAACAACCAAACAAAAAAACCCCAAATCACCAAACCATGCCAGGCGTCCCACGCAATTACATTTCGCCACCATCTGGGACTTCAGGCTGCAGTCTGACGGCAGAAACATCGCCCGCGCTCAGGGGTGCCCAGGGTACAAGACGCCATGTTCAAAACTTGTGCCTTGAGAGCACCTCTCTCTTGACGGCTGCCCTCCGCGTCAAGGGAGGGCCTTCTTAGCACTGAATGAAGCGTAGCTTTAAAGGTCGGCTTACCCATTGGTCTTGTGGTAGCCACTGAGGAAAAACTGTCATCTCTTTACGCTGGTGTAAAGCTGGCCCTGATTCTGTAAACAACGAGGTTATATTTAGAGGTGAAGTGTATTATGTCAGACCAGTTCCAGTGGTAACAAACCATTTAATGAAAAAGCATTAAGCAAGAGAACTTTTTTAACAATAAGCATCTTCCTGCACTTAGCACTTTAGGGTGCTTAATCACCCCTCTGTGTGTTTTTTGGTGTAATATGTATGGTATCGAATAACTGGCAAGCTACTTGGCGTTTGTATAGCATCAAATAGCAGACTACTTAGTCAGCCAGTGCATCTAAATAATTACATATAAGAAATACTTGTGGAAATTAACCCCTCCATCTTGTAGAAATAACCATGGCAATCTGTGTGGAGATAGCAGCTATTACTGCCCACATACCGATTGGTTTTGTTTCCCTATCTAACCCTGAGGTAAACAGAATAACTGGCACAGAATGTGAAGTGTTTTCTTTACTGTTTAATGCTTTTCAGCGGATTCTGCTAACGCGGTTACATTGGCTAGTTACTCCTACTAAACTATAAAATTGCTCAGGAGGGAACAGTTTCAGAATTGCTTGAGAGCAAGCCAGAAGCATGATGCCTGCATACATAAAATACATTTTAAAAGGAAAATGTTAAAGCTCAGTGGGAATTGTTGGTGATCTGCCTCTCAAAGTTATTTGATAAAGGGAAATTATAAACTTCATCTTAAGGTGAGCGACTCCTCAAGTCAAGGAGAGGGGGGGAAAAAATAGGTCTGCAATAAAAACTAAGTACCTCTGTGGCTTTATTTTTAGTCTATGAGGAAAAAACATACGGGAGGAAGTACCAGATTCTTGGGCTTGTTCTCCTGGGTCCGTGGTAGGTCCAGACTTATTTTAAGCCCCTTGGCTGTGTTTTCCCTCCAGGTTTTCCAGAAGAATTTTTAGTATTCAAGGTCCAGATGTCTAGCCTAAGTGTACCTGTGCTCCGCTGGTACCTGCTTGTGCTGCAGCTCTTCTTACATAGCAATGTGGAGTTGATCTGAAATACGATTGAAGTCCGGCTGTAAAAGCCGTATGTTCACCAAGACAGCGACCTGGTTGTTTCCAGCTGGTTTATGTTCTGGTTTAACCTTAGAAAAATCGAGTGTGCCTGTATCTATCTTTTCAGGCCCTGTAGCCACCGGAGGAAGGTTGAGGTAGTGCACACAGATTCATCTGTACACGGCCCCTGGTTTGTGCACGCTGCGTTTGTCTGCTGCAGCAGCATAATCCTCCTCTTTTCACAATTAAGACACAATCTGTCCCACTTACGGAATAAATAAGCCTTTAGTGTTGCTTAGGGATTGCATCAGGACAAGAGGGGCTCATTTGAAGGCACGGTTCCCATGCAGTGGGGCTCATAGAGCAGGCCGTGGCTGTTGTGCCCCTGCAAGACGCTTGAATAAGGGAAGGTAATGGTTTCCCCAGTCCCGTGTATGGAGAGCAGTGGCAGATTCTGACTACTGAAATGTTGTATTAGCCTTCATCAGTTGTTAGAAGTGTGCACATTTCCATGCAGGCAGTTATCACCGTTCAGTTCACAGGCTTAAAGAAAAGGGGGAGAGAGTGAAATACATGCTTGGAACCGGAGTTTCAACAGCGTCATGGGTAGCAGGGTTGTAGTACTTGGGTGAAGTGGGGTTAGGTCCCTGACCCTCTGCGTTTTTTGTGCGTGATTGTGTGTAAGCCCTTAACAGAACTTAAACCCTCTCCCTGTTTTTGGTTCCAGCAGCGTTTGTGGGTGCAAGACTTAACTGCTTCCTACTCCCTGATTTTCTCCAAGGGACAGACAGGAATATGCTAAAATGAGTGTTAGATGTGAAGGATACGATTTGCCTGAAGAATTGTTCGATCGAGTAGTTGTGCTTTGTGTCCTGGCCCCTCTCCCTACCTGTCCTCCTCCTCCTCCCTGTGCTGGGCTGGCAGAAGCATTTGTGTGGTCTCCTGGGGACCAGGTAGATTAGGAATAGAGCTGTCTGAAGAATGAAATTATTATTTTTTTGTCAGCCAAATCTGTTTCCCAGTCTGTGTTCACTGTGCAGCTGCCTAAACACTTCACCTGGCACGAGGCAGGGGGCAATGCAAGGCAGGAACAAGCAGTCAGGGATAAGAGCTGCTTAAATTAGCTTTAAATGCTGGTGAATTAGACATAAAACTGCATCTTAAGTCATGATCATGTAGCATTGCCTACTGAGCAGCTATTTCTTATGATAAATTACATGTCTGTGTCCCAGTGATGTGCCAGAGGTACTTTCTAGGACTTGCAGAAGTGCTGATCTGCGTCTGGAGTACATCAATGCTTTGACACCTGCCTTCTCCTGTTGCATGCCCATCTTGCAAAATGGCAAACCTGAGGATCCTCGAACTTGGGCTGCATTCTTTGCCAGCCACTGACCGTGACTTGCAGCAAGTTCTTTGTGACAGTCACAACATGGCATCAAGCAAAGCGACAGCATGGCTGGCGTTGGCTCTGCGGGCTCGTGTGTCAGGCGTGCGTGATGTTATAGAGAGAAATCGAGAAAGGAAAAAGAAGCACTAAAATCTGATCAGATGTCACTGTTAACACTTTGCTGTTTTGTCATACAGGTGTCTTCGAGCATGAAGACGTCCTTTGTATTTTCTACCAACGGTTGTCCCCACTAGCCTAGTAGGAAAGACTTGGAAAATGAGCACGGTGGTGGCTGCTCCTGTTGAGTGCGATGCTGCGGCTAAGAATGCATTTTCAAAATAAGCAAACAAAACAACATGGCCAGTTGGATAACTAGTGTACAGTCTGCTTGCCAGTGTTAACCCTGGGTGATGTTTTTAAGTGAATTTCCTTCTTCAACTGTTTTTTTACATATTATTTGTCTCTCTCTGTAAATGTTGCAGCAGGAGCCAAGCCTCAGCATAAAGGCATTGATTTTGCACAGTGTCGTGATCTGGGAGATTTGGCTTTGTTCGTGTGGTGAGTGACAGGGTTTTTGGAGGGTCATATGCATTGCTGGGGAGTTCGTGTACATGGGTATTCTGTGCCTGTGGTTTTATATCTTTTCATATATAGAACCATATTCTCAACTATGTTTCGGTATTGTGGCAACCCCACAGTTTAGAAACATGCGTATGGTCTAGGGAAAGAAAAAAATGAAAACAAACAGCCAGAAAACCTTGAACAAACGAAACCCAGCAACCCACAACTGAGGGTGCTGTGAGTCTGTTCCTGGACTTTCCCGGCCCCAGCACCGAGCCCTCTCTGTGCACCCGACTGTCCTGAGCCCTGTTGGCTCGGCTGACCCACGCGTCCACAGCAGGTGGCTGTGTTTCGCTTGTCCTTTGCTCTTGCCTCTGAGTCGTTTTGCTTCCCACTGTGCTCAGCTGCTTGAAGGAGCTTTTGGGAAGGAAGCCGTGGTTGTGTTTAAAATCTGAGTTTGGATAAAAAACAAGGCGGGGAGTACTGAAGTCTTGATGTGTACATGATGCGATCTATAAATTTTCTGTATTGCCACATTTGCTATTTTCATCTGAAATGAAGCCATTGAAATGAAGTTATTTAAAGGGGAGGGGAGTGATTGATGTTATGGAAAAGATGAATGAAGTATACAGCAAAGAGACCGACACATTCAAATTTGGTACCAAATACAAGCTTGTGCCCCAAGTGTACCGTGCCTGCCTGGAAACTTTTACAACCTGCTGATACCATGGTATTACAACTGCAGAGTCATTAGAAGAGAGATAATTTCCTGGCGATACCGAGCTACAGGCGCTGAAACTACTGCTGCTACCTCAAATGATCCGGCAGCTGCCTGACTCTGCACAGGCTGAGGTTGCTGCCAGGCGCTGCTGTGAGGAAGGCGAAGAAAAGGATTAAATCAGTCAGAGAAAAAGGCTGCCTCTTAGCTCAGCTGCTAAAGTAACAACACATTTTTGAATAATTTGAATATCGCATGCTGGATTTTTTCAGTCATTAGTTTATAAACCTTTTTTCAGGGTTTGGGGCAAACATAATAAAACAAATACTTTTTTGAGTCCAAACTCAACCTTTCCTCCACTGCAGTTACCCATGGGAGTTTCCCTGGGACCCTGACCTGTGGGCAGGTGTTAGCTTTTACATGTGATAAGGCAGCTCTTTGGCAAATGTGTATGGCTCCGTGTTCCCTTCCGTGTATGCTGGGGCAGAGGGCAGTGGCCGGCAGGGCTCTCTTGGCGATGCGGGCTCCCCGGCTTCAGGGCAGCTGGGGCTTAGGGCACGCAGATGTGTACATCTGTGCACGCTCGTGTGGGCTGTGGGCAATGCTTTTCCCTGGCTAGAGTAGTAGAAAGGGAGCGGGGAAAGGGAGAAAGAAAAGGACGCTTTCGTTTAAACATTTTTTTTTTTTTAAAATGAGACTTTAATAGTGGGTAGCAGGTTTTTCTCTGAGTCTTGCTTGTGCAGAGTTATGCTGTCCTGACCCAGGGATAGCTCTGGGTGTAGCAACCTGTCACATGCTGTGAATCGCAGGATCGGTATGTGCCTTATCGTTGTTACTGCTGAAGAGTTGTGGGTGGGCTCAGTTGGAGCAGTTTGGGGGCTTTTGTTTTTCGAAGCTGTGGGAAACGAAGCACAACCAGCTTTTGTATCTTTTCTTCTGAGTTAGTTTGTATTGTTGCTCTTGGGCCAGAAGTTGTCAACACCTCATTCTCTTGCTGTCCCTGTTTAAATTACTCATTAATGTTCAGACTGCTTTAGGCAGGGGAGACCATGACCAGTCTGGAAAGCTGCATATTTACTAAATCTTTTACTGGTAAAAACCCTCAAATCTTCCCCTGCTGTGAAAAGAAAGAGAAGTTTCATGTACTGGAGAGAGTGCCAGTAAACATACTCTGCTCCATGGGGATGAGCAATAGGCTTATCTCTCTGGAAGACTGCCCGTTCTTGTAGCATTTTGTTATCTTGCTGAAGATGCCTATTATGCAGGAGACTGGGAGCACTTTGCCCTTTTTGTCTCTGTCTTGAACTTTGACCAGTTGGTCAGGATTGATTATAAACCCAGGTGCTAATTACGCTGCTTCTCATTTCACTGAACAAAGGTGTGTTGGCACGCTTCCTTGCTGTGGCCAGAGTCTCCAGGACAAGACCCGTGAAGTAAAATGGTGGAGGAGGAAGCCAAGAGCTTACCTATGGAGCTGAGTGAGAAGGGAGGTGTGGAGAACAACGGATTTGTTCAAAATGAAGCTTTCGATGACAAGGAGACTGATCCCAGTAGCCAAGAAGAAATGCCAAAAACACACATTGTTGATGTAGACCCAGAGGCTACGGAGGAACCGGTGTTGAAGCCCTACGCAGGGATGCCCAAGGAAGTCTTGCTGAAGTTCTCCAGCCAAGCTCGGTATAGAGTCACCAGGGAGATTCTCTTCTGGCTCATAATTGCAGCTGCTGTTGTGCTTGTGTGCGCCACGATTGCGATTATTGCTCTCTCTCCGAAGTGCCTTGACTGGTGGCAGGCTAGTCCAATTTATCAGATCTATCCTCGTTCCTTCAAGGACAGCAACATGGATGGGAATGGAGATCTGAAAGGTGGGTGAATTTCCGTTCTTGGTATGTGCAAAGCTGTGTGGCAGTTGTCTGTGTATATATGTGTGTGTGCATATATATATATATATATATATATATATATATATATATATATATATATATATTTAAAAAANGATGACAAGGAGACTGATCCCAGTAGCCAAGAAGAAATGCCAAAAACACACATTGTTGATGTAGACCCAGAGGCTACGGAGGAACCGGTGTTGAAGCCCTACGCAGGGATGCCCAAGGAAGTCTTGCTGAAGTTCTCCAGCCAAGCTCGGTATAGAGTCACCAGGGAGATTCTCTTCTGGCTCATAATTGCAGCTGCTGTTGTGCTTGTGTGCGCCACGATTGCGATTATTGCTCTCTCTCCGAAGTGCCTTGACTGGTGGCAGGCTAGTCCAATTTATCAGATCTATCCTCGTTCCTTCAAGGACAGCAACATGGATGGGAATGGAGATCTGAAAGGTGGGTGAATTTCCGTTCTTGGTATGTGCAAAGCTGTGTGGCAGTTGTCTGTGTATATATGTGTGTGTGCATATATATATATATAGTTATACTTAAAAAAAAAAAAACACCATACAGTCCAATAGAGAAAGCCACTCTAATGGAGAAGGGAAGAAAAGTTGTCTGACTAATCGTTAATGGCAACTCACGTTATGGTGAACAAATCTAGGAGTTGCTTGCTTGAGCTGCAGAGTCTGAGCCTGGAGTTAGAATGGATGTTTAGAGGTGGGGCTGAGAGCGAGCAGCAGCATGACTGCCATCAGAGTGAAATAGCTCCACAAAACTGAGGTCAGTCAGGAGGATGGGTGGTGCTGAGCACTTTGTCAGATTAGGTTGGCTGCTTTTCCATAAGGAAAAGTGAGGAAAAATAAAACTGACAGAGGAGAGACAGATGTGTTACTTGTTTTGTTCACGGTCTAGGTGTTTTTGAGCTCTTAGGAATGCATAGAGAAAGGGTACCTGATACCAAGAGGCAGTGCCACTTATCAGTAGCTTAGCTACGACTACATTTCAGAAACGGAAGGCTCAACACCGTAACGGACAATAAATTTCTAACCAAGAAGCGCTAGCTATAATATACTGTACTGGCAAATCAAGAGAATAAACTGTTTCTGTAGTTGCATGCCAGTAGTAACATGTTAGGAAGACAGAGATTTGGGTTTAAAAATACCAGGGGAGGCTGGAGTGAGGTGTCCTCACGGAAAACAACAGAAAACCCCCATAAGAGGCTTTTCCTAACTGCAGGGAAAACCTGGGATCTTTGCGTCAAAATTGTGCTTCCCTTTGGGTGGTCTGAGGACTAATTGATGTCCCTTCAAATGCAAAAGCAATGCTGTTGCTGCATTTTAACAAAATATAGAAGCCTGTTTTCAGAAATGAGTGTGAAGTTTATTAAATGAAATTGTAAATATTTGTATAATATAGACAGAAACTTGCTTCGATTTTTTTTTTTAATTCCTGCTTTATCTTCCTCGTAAAAGTGGCTTTGAGTGATTTCCATTCTGTGATCTCATGCTATCCCTGATGCAATGTCAAGATTGCCCTGCTACCCGAGATCAGTGAAAACAGGGGATGGTTGTGAGTCAAAGGGACCTGTGTACCATCTGTGAGAGCCCACGGCAAACATTTCAACAAAAACATTTTGTCTTTTCTAAACAGATTATGCCCTTGTCTTTTAAATAGGCATCCAAGAAAAACTGGACCATATTACGTATTTGAATATAAAAACCATCTGGATCACCTCTTTCTATAAGTCCCCCCTAAAAGACCTTGTATATGGAGCTGAAGACTTTTATGATATTGATCCCATGTTTGGATCGATGAGCGATTTTGAGAATCTGCTTGCAGCCATACATGACAGAGGTAAGCTGCAACTCCGAGCAAAATAACCCTGGTAGGAAGATGTTAACTCATCTTACACAGGTGTACCTCGTAGCGCTAGGTTATGATCCGAGATTTCAGTTTGTGCATCTGGCAGTTCCCCCTTGGCGGCACTGGGCAGAAGCAGATGGAGGTGGCAGTGAAGGGTACGTGTTAACTCCACAGCAGCGGAGCTCTGTGATGGCCGTTTCCTGCCTGTGGGCACTGAGGCAGGGCTGGGAGAAGGACCGAAGGTGTGGGGAGCCAGAACAGCGGTGTCAGGCTGCGGAACAGCCTCTGCAAGGCATCGTCCCCACCGAGGACGTTCGCGGGTGGTGGGCTGCCGTACTGCCTGTGCTCCCTGGTGCATAGGGATGCAGGCATCAGTAGTCCTGGGGATCAAGGCTGGGATGCAGTTGTTTCTGGCTGAATTTTATGACTGAAAGCTGCTTTCTGGAGAAAGCAGGAAAACAATTATGGCATTGGGAGGGAACATATGCTTCCTTCCTGTGATTGCATCCTTGGTTGGTGTGTTTATGCCTTAGACCATATGTTTGCTCAGGTGTTTCCCCTTACAGCTGTTGGGCTGAACGGAAAAATGTTTGCCAGTCCCAAAAACATTTGGGATTTCAAAAAATGTCTGTTTTTAGGAAGGGTGAGAGAGAACATGTATTCGCTGATGCTGGACTGGTGAAGTGCCTTTCCCAGCTGGGAGGTGAGATACAGATGTAGAAGTTGGAGTTCGTGGAAGTTGTTCGTAACAGCAGAAATCTGTTCTGATTTTTTCTTTCCCCTTCTTTCCCTCCCCAGCAATGGGCAGAGCAGGGAACAGTACCAGCAAGACGTGTTGCAGCTACTTGCAGACTCTAGTGAGTCTGTGTTGGTAGTCTGGGGCTTTTTGTGGGGTTCTTTGCCCCTCTCTATTGCCAGGCCTCTAGGGTGGAAGAAGCCCAAACGCTTCTGAGACTGCATTAAGAAAAAATGTGAACTTTGTCTTAAAACTCTAAACTGAAAGGGTTTTTTATGGTTTGATTTTTTTTTTTAAGGGCTGAAGTTGATAATGGATTTAATACCAAACCACACAAGTGACAAACACCAATGGTTTCAGCTGAGTCGCAATCGGACTGGGAAGTACACGGACTACTACATCTGGCAGGACTGCACACAGGCTGCTGGTTCGGTCGTTCCTCCAAACAACTGGGTAAACATGGAAAGGGACACAGGCAAATCCCGAGCTGGATGCAGGCTGCCACTTAGCAAAAGCAGCTGTAGCACACCTGCCCCAGCGTACGCTGGGTTAGAAATGACCGTTGAGAGGTACAAACTGATGTTTGTGCTAGTGCGGATTAAGATTTAAACCAGCTCAGGGTGGAGGGGTTCCTACTTCAAAGAGAATTTTAAAAATTCTTCTGTTTCTTTCCCTCATCTTCACTCATTAAACAAACAAAAAGAGGGATAGTTGTGCACAAGCTTTTCACAGGTGCCCCCTTCTGTGTCTGGGTGCTAGAGACTTCATCTCGGCTCCTCTGAAATCGTAGTTGGTGAGGAGGGAAATGAAACTGTGTTCTTGGGTTGTTTTCCTTTTTCTGGAAGGTGATCAGACCAGAAAGTGGGTCACCTATTTCAAATATATTTATTTGAAATTTGAACTGATGGGTGCATGATCAGCAACTTGTATGTCTAAAAATAAAAATCAAGGTGGAATTACTATTTTGTACCAGCTAGTGTAATTTATTTTTTTTTAAACTTAAGAGTCTTAAGAGCTATCTTAGCTTTTGGAATCTTTTATTACGGAGATGATTAAGTTAACATTTTAACATGCTGACTGTTGTTGGTGCTTCAAAGGGATAATACCAGATTGCAGAAAGCACTAAGTTAACTAAAGCTATTTCTAATAAGCTTTAGGAAAAGTAATTCCAAAAGAAGTGTTCCCACCGGTGTTTTCCACTCCATTCTAAATAATTCCCAGTGAAAGTCTACTCAAAACCACCAACCCAACTGAACAATGAAACAGAACGTTGAACAATAAATACAGGTGGCGGAGCATGACTAAAGGGAGAGCAGCTAGCAGGAGAAGGAAATGTAAAACATGAGTAACAAAATCTACTCAAAATTCAACCAATTGATTAGGCTTTTTTTGCTTTATTATAAGCTTGTAATGCACCACATATTCAAGTGTGCACAGGAGTAAATGTTTGCTAAATTAAGAGTTCTGATTATCCCCCCCCGCCTTTATATGAGCAGGTGAGTGTCTTTGGGAATTCCAGCTGGCAGTTTGACGATATGAGAAAGCAGTGTTATTTTCATCAGTTTGGGAAAGAACAGCCAGACTTAAATTTTCGCAACCTTGCTGTCCAACAAGAAATCCATGTAAGTATGTTACCTGCTGCTGCGCCAATAGCAAAGCCGCTATTTCTACTTAATTTCTCTGATTATTTGTGCTACACAATTTGCAATCTAGTTGGAAGTAATTCAAGGATTGCAGCTTATGTAAACTATTAAAACGAAAGGGTGTCTAGATGAACAATGAGTTCAAAAATTCAAGCTTTATCCTGTAATGCTTTCAGTATCAGAGCTACTTTGTTCAAGTCTTTTTAATTTAAAAGCAAACAAGCAACCGAAACAGAAAATCCAAATAAAATTATCCATGAGTGGAAGTGGAACTGTTCAGCCTAACCTTACTCGCACACTGTTCATACTTGGCACTCTCTGTCCTTTAGCTGAAATAGCTTTACCCACCCTTTTTATGCTTTTATTTTATGCTTATTTGTTTTTCAGCTCTGACAACATTCCCCTTCAGCTTTTGTTAAACTAGATTAACTGGGGTGGGGCTTTTCCAGTCTTCCCTGAAGTGAGAGACTCTCCATCCCTTTGTTTAGCTGCTGTTTATTCCTCGCAGCGCTTCCAGCCCAAGGTTTTTCTCAAATGCGGATGGCCAGAATTAAACACATTCAACAGGAAAGACGTCTGGGGAGAATCTTGTACAGCACCATGGGTGCTTCTCCCTCTGTGTCGTCCTAAGATTGCTGTTACTTGCTTTGAAGTTGGTGCTAGTAGTCAAATAATCCAACATGACTGCTGTGTGGCCGCAGTTAACTGCTTTCAGCTCTAGTCTCCATGAGGAGCCAGGGATGAAGGCACTTAGTGCATTTGGATGTTGTATCAAGGACAACAACTAATGGAAAGATTGACATGGAAGCTAAAGCAGCTCTTGCACTGAAGCCTGTGCTGAAACGGAGCTGAATCACCCGAGTAGAGAGAAGTTTTTATCTCTGTTGATACAAGGAGCTGTTAATTAGCGAGTCGAATGTGGGGATGGCACCTTGTTTCAGCAAAGAGATGTTTGCATTTTCAAGGAAGTGAGGCAATGCTGATTTGAATTACAAGGAACGCCTGGGCTTGTGGATAAGGGGAAGATAGTGAGTTTCGATCTGTCCACACCTCTGAGGACTTTACAGGGGAGAGAGACAGATGGACAGCCGTCATGGCAGGAGTGCTTCACCAAGCTAGGTGTTGCTCTGATGACACCTCGTGCCTGTCTGCGACACGTCTCCCAGCAGAATGTAGAATTTGTTAAAATAGGAGGAAGTGGGCCTGAACATGGGGAGTCTGAGAATTGCTCCTTTTTTCTTTCTTTTTTTTTATTTCCCCCCTTTAAGTTATACCCCACCAGGTAGTACAGCTACTGCTCGTACTTGTTATCTAAAGCATGAAAAGAGACTGCTCTTGAGACTCATCATTGAACTCCATTGGTAACCTCTCTACATCTTGGTACTTCCCTTTACACCTTATCTTTCTACTCACACCTTTTTTTTCCCTAGCATTACACATACTTTTCAATGCTCCTGGCTAATTTTTTTTGAATGGTACCTGATACGTTACTGAAGCTCCAGTAGCAAGCAGATGTTGCATTTCCTATGCAGAGAAATGAAAACTAGTAAGTTTGGCCTGATAACACCGGCCTTTGGCAAATGCTTACGAACATCATTAGTTGCTGCAGCACCTTTTGTCTAGCATTTTAATTAAAAATCCTGTTTCAGAAGGTTAGGAGGACTAAGCAGAAAGCAAACAAACTCTTCCAGGGAAGCTCAGGTCTTTAGATGCAGGGCATGCAAGAGCAATGAAACTTAGCAGCCAGTGTGGTGTAGCTTTCTTGCATAAATAAAAGTAGCTCGGTCTCAGTGAGTACCATGTCAGTGCTTAATATTTATACTGCTGATACCTGGTGATGCTTTTGTGACAAGCACATGTGTAAATATGAACTAGTTTTTGGTGGATTCAATGTTGGACAGACGCCGTATCCAGAGCTGTAGCTTTCAGAATGGCTCTATGAGAAAGTACAACTCAGTAAGGCAGAGTCTTCATTTGCCAAACAAAAATCTGTAAAGCTTGAGTGTGGACTTGGTCTACTCAGCCTATTCAGGCAAGCGTACTTCGTGCATTTTAAAAAAGGCAATTTAACAGTTGTCTTGAGTGGGGGGGATGGTTTTTTGTCCTCAGATGAAGAAAAGTATCTGGTCTAATAGAACATTTGCAGAAACCACTCAAGAGGGACTGAGCTTCAGAGTTATTTGTTAAAGCTAGGGCAATTAAAAACATAGTAATATAATAGCTACTGAAGTAGAATATAATTTTACTGATAGTGACTAACCTCTGAATTTGATAGTGAAGTTACAAATCGATAGCAGTTAACTTGGATAATATTTTTTCACGTTCCTGCAAATCAGCAAACAAGCCTGAAAACAAAATAAAAAAATACCACCTCAGTGAAATAAGAGAGAACAAACTTCTTAAGAGCTCTGTTGTACAAAAAGAAAATTGGTGGCACAAGGTCTGTGCAGAACAACGTACTCTTGCATAGTTGATTCAGTGTGTTCTAATTGTGTGCAGCCATGATGGCTGTTCACCAACAACAGCGCTTAGCACGAGCCCAATTGTTTTGATGGATGAGATTAGAAATGGCTTTTAGTGAGGCATGCCCTGGCTTTGGTCGCATGAATTATGGGAGAAGTTACAAAGCAGTCTGTTTCTTCTTTATAGTGCTTGAAATAATAAGACATGCTTTATTTAGATCTTAGTTTGAGCTGAGATTGACAAGATTAACTTCTAGTAAAATTTGAAATACAAATTAAAAAATAAATTGTTACGTATTAACACCTACTAGCAGGTTTAGTTTTCTGTTAAAGTATGTACTATTTTGAATGGGATGGGCTCACTTGGAATTCTCAACTTTTACCTTTGTCTAGGATATTATCAAATTTTGGCTTGGCAAAGGAATCGATGGATTTAGTTTCAGCGCTGTTAAATTTCTTTTAGAAGCAATGCACCTACGGGATGAGCCTCAAGTGAACAAGTCCCAGAATCCAGTAATGTATATGTTCCGTCTTTGCTTTTTTCCTGTATTTCCCACTGGGACAAGAGGGTGTATGTTTCTACTCTTTTGGGTCTTAATTGTGGCTTTAGAAAGACTGAGTCAGTCATGTCCTTTGGAAGGCAGGTGGCTCCTGGGCTCTCTGCAGAAGGAGCACGTACAAGACAGGCATCCCTGGGCTGAGGGTGTAGGTCAGTGAGGTACTTGCAAGCAGGAGCGCTGTGAGTGGGAGAAGAATTGTCCATAGACTCTTCGTATTTCTGTTCTGACACACCTCCTTTGAATTTTCTGTTTAAAATCATTTGCTTTTCAATTCTAAAAAAAACAGTCTTGTGATTTTAGTAGTTGATAGGTTATCTTTGGGGAGCCCACTACAGGAGGTAAGCTCAGAGCTCTTGCTCGCTTGGGAATCCGTGGCAGTCACTAGCACGTATTTGTTCTCTGTTGCTAGTAGGAATTGGAGTAAAACAAAACCCCCTCGTATTGGCAGCATGTCGCGGTGTGAGGTGGCCAGGCACGTTCAGAAGCATGCACCATGTTGTTTATGCTATGTACTTTTGCTGAGGCAGTGAACTCGGGGGACTTCCCAGATGGTGCCAGCATTAAGACGCTGTTCTCCTGTGGAGCTGGGGATCACGTAAAACTGATCAGCTCCACAAGTATCGTTGCCTTTGTTGTCCAACAATGTTGTCCATCTCTTTCCATCCTGGTGTGTGGCCACAGCGTCTGCTGTGCTCGCTGCTCCAGATGGGCTTGGTTGGTTAGTGCGGTGGGTAGACTCTCTCCTCCTTGAAAGACGGGATCCATAATAATCATCCCTCTGCTATTACATCTTCAGAGTTCTTCAAGTGCAGTTCAGATCTGTGCTGTTAGTGCTGGTATGCTAAACTCATTTCAGTTAAAATTTATCTGGACTGATGCATTGTCTCAGGGAAGGATGGGAAGAATTTTGAGAGTTCTGAAATCTGAAGTGTTGGAGAACTAATGGGAAATATTGCATTCTTCTTTAAGGAGAGTATCACAGCCTATTCCCAGCTCTACCATGACTACACAACCACGCAAGTTGGCATGCATGATGTCATCCGTAGCTTCCGTCAAACCATGAATCAGTTCAGCAGTGAGCCTGGCCGATACAGGTAATCATTATTACAGCTAGTGAAATTTTCTCTAGTATTTGTCACCCTCTTGCTAGCAATAAAATGTTTTTTTTTAATAACATAATATGCCATAGAAAGTTTTCTTCCTCAAATGCAAATAGTGGTGTATAGGCTATAATACCTCTTCCCCAATGTGTGAGGGACAGGAAATGCATTGGCCCTGGTAGCTCTGCTGCATCTGTGGACTGTACAAAAGCAAGCAGAATGAGCAACCATTCGGATCACAGAGAGACTGTAATTAATCAGCCCTGTGGCTGATTTATTGTATGGTATTAATAGTACAGTTCATGTCACACATAGTCAGAGATTGTTAAAAATCACAGAATGGCTGAGTTTGGAAGGGACCTATGGAGGTTATCTGGCCCAGCTCCCCTGCTTATTAGTGCCACCTAGAGCTGGTTGCTCAGGACCTTGAGCAGATGGCTTTTGAACATCTCCAAGGAGGGAGACTCCACAACCTGTGCCTGGGCAACCTGTGCCAGTGCTTGGTCACCCTTACAGTGGAAAAAGTGTTTCAGAGGAACCTCCTGTGTTTCGTTTGTGCCCATTGCCTCTGGTCCTGGCACTGGGCACCACTGAAAAGAGCCTGGCTCTGTCATCTCTGCACCCTCCCTTCAGGTATTTATATACATTGATAAGAGTCCCTCACAGAGACCTCTCTTCTCCAGTCCCACCTATATCAGCCTCTTCTCATAGGAGAGATGCTCCAGTCCCTTAATGGTCTCACTGGCCTTTTGCTGGACTCTCTCCAGTATGTCCATGTCTCTTTTGTATTGGGGAGCCCAGAACTGGACACAGCACTCCAGGTGTGGCCTCACCAGTGCTGAGTAGAGGAGAAGGATCACAGCCCTCGACCTGCTGACGACACTTCTCCTAATGCAGCCCAGGATTCCGTTAGCCACCTTTGCTGCAAGGGCACAAAGCTGGCTCGTGTTCAGCTTGGGAGTCCCACAGGTTCTTTTTTGTGAGGGAAAGCACGGAAATGGCTGGAATTGAGTTATGCAGATGTGGATTCAGAAAGCTAAGACTTCAGTCAGATACTTACAGCCTTTGGTTGACTCTTGTGGATTTTTCTCCAGAAATTTCCAAGAAATGTTTCTGCTTGCCTGTTGTACTAAATGTTGTTTCTCTGTATTAATCTTTTTTGATGAGGTGGAGGGAAGAGAACATAATTCTTAATGCTGTGCTATTTTCTAAGTATGCCCAACACCATTCCTAGCTTCCTTCCACTCTGCGCAAACCAAGAATGAGCCAAAAAATGTGCTTCTGCGCTTCTTTGTAGGTTTATGGGTTCTGATGGTGATGAAAATGAAGACATTGAAGCAACAATGATGTATTATGGAACAACTTTTGTCCAAGAAGCAGATTTCCCCTTCAATTTCAACCTAATTAACATGAAAACTCTATCGGGCAACAGTATCTTTGAAGCTGTCAACTTGTGGATGAAAAACATGCCTTCAGGAAAATGGCCAAATTGGGCGGTAAGAGTTCTAGACCAACTCGTATAGAAAGGGCTTGTTTCTATAGGTGATAGGAATCTGTAGGCGATAGTTCCTCTTGTGGTGGTAGAAATCTCCCCCACACAGACACTGATTTCAGTGGGATCAGCAGCAGCCTGAGCCCATGGCTGGGCTCTGTAGTGGGTATCCATGTGAAACTCTCAGCTGCTGTAGTCACAGTCATTGGCATTGGCCAACCGGCTGGCTGTCCTCTGCTTCGATAACAGTTACAGCTCCCGTGCAAGGGTGACAGAGGGAATTTATGATCGTGCCTCTCCCTCGGTGTCTCCAATGTAGTATGGGGCATTGGCTTAAACCACCAGTGAGGATGGGGTTGGTACAGTTATCTTTGGCTGTAAACTGACTCAGTGCAATGATTCTGAAAACCTCCTAGGGCCAGGGAAGGACAGAGCAGGCAGCTGAGGGCAGTTAACTTAAAACCTTGCTGTGGTCTTTGCTAGGAAGCACGTTTGGGATGTGCAAGAGATCTTTTCAAAACAAGCACCACCTTCACACGGCAGAGAAAATGGCAGAAATCTGAGGGAACTGTAATTGTGGAGAGTTATTGTTTGTCATCGCTCCTCACTTCTGGCTCGTGTGCTGCTGGCAGAGCTTCTGTGTGCCAAGTTATTTGGGTCAGAAGTTTGTACTGGCACCAAGATGAAAAAGGTGATTTACCTCACAGGCCTAGAGGGAAAAGAAAAAAAGAAAAAGAGGGAAAAGCCTACTGCCTTGCTAAATTAGTTAACCAATTTCACATATGCATGGAATTTTGTATTGTGTGTTTAACTGAATTATGTTTTCTTCAGGTTGGAAGCCCTAATGCTGCTCGGATTTCATCTCGGATTGGGAAGGAATATGTCAATGTTATAAACATGCTGCTTTTAACCCTCCCTGGTACTCCTGTAACTTACTATGGTGAAGAAATAGGCATGGAGAACATTGCATCAGAAAATGTAAGTGAAGAGTGTTATGAACTCTGATCCTGTTGTTTAGTTCCGAGTAACAGAACTTTCAAAAATACAAGAACTTTTGTTTTGTTAACCAAACCGAGTCTTTCTCACTGTTTAGATGGTTTTTGATGTTCCCCATGGCAAAATCGTTGGACAGAATGCAGAAATGGCCAGGCCAGAGACCACAACCAAGGCCTTGATGCGTGTTTGAACTGCTAGACTGCAATCATGGTCCCCGATTTGTGTCCTCTGCCAGATCAGTCTTGCATGGTTTGCAGCAGTGTTGCTTCACTTCAGCAGAAAGGGCACCGAGTGCCAACATTGGGCCTGGGCTGGTGGTTAGGAGAGGTGTGTTGCAGTTATCCGAGGCAATAGGAACCGATTCGCTATCCCCTTCCTCCTACAGAAGCACCCTAACTGCTGTGTCAAAGTCCATTATTTCCTGGCTGCTCTTTAAAGGAAATCAGAATTCACGAGAGATCATAGCTACAGTCACCATCTCCTGCAGACTGCTTTGCTCTGACTGTGCAAAGGCATCTCTGTCTAAGCCATGGCACTGTACAGTGTGCCCAAGCTCTGAAGCAGGGGCCTCCAGAAAGGGGTGGGCGTACAGACCAGCCCCTGCTTGGCATTGCCTGGTGGCAAGCAGAAGTGGCTTTTGCTCATCACACAGGGGTTTTTGATTTGTCTTTTAGATCCGTTTCTATAAAGAATTTAGGTATCTGAGCCTGGGAACTAGGTGTCTAGCTCACTTGATCGTAACTACAAGTAACATGTGATAGGGTGTTCATGTTTGTCAGATTACAGACACTTTCAGAGGTAAGCTTACTCGAGGTCAGGGGATTAAAGTGTCTGTGCCTTTCACGCTGTGCTGACCTGCGTAACTTAAAAGCTTTCACGTTCAGCCCCTGGAATTTCTTGTCTCTTCCGTGATCATACTTGACTTCTGTTGTGTCTTGTTGGCCGAGATGTAAGGCCGTGACTGGAAAAGGTCACGCCCAAAAGGGAACAGCTCAGCTCTGCCTCTTACGACCACTTTGGAGTACCATGAGAACATGGTCCTATGGCAGATGCTGTTTTCACTGTGGAAAGCCTCTGTCAGAGAATGAGACGGCCTCTGATTGTGTACCAACGGTGTTGGCTATCTTTGTACCAACGGGAAAGGGGTGCTTGAAGAAGCACAGGATCATCGCCAGGCTCGTCTGATTCAGATGTGAGGAAATGATTCTCTGATTTAAAAGGAAATCTCATTTCCTCTGAGAAACCCCTAGGTCAAAATACCCCCTGCGTTTTCTTGCTGCTGCTGATTACTGCTGATGGAATGATACTCTCCAGAAAAGCGGCTTGCCCTTGGCTCCTCGGGGTTTACTCTCTTTTAGTGGCTACCCTGTGGCTTATGGCTTTGCAACAATGCAAAACCACTCTTCGCTCAGTCTGAAGAGGAAGAATCCCTGATTAATG
The DNA here is from genome assembly GCA_013398225.1 of Steatornis caripensis. NCBI lineage: Eukaryota > Metazoa > Chordata > Aves > Caprimulgiformes > Steatornithidae > Steatornis > Steatornis caripensis. The sequence continues at coordinate 287,269 of VZSC01010942.1, forward strand.
GGTGTCTTAGAAACATGGAGAGTATTTGCTCAGGGTGCAGTTTTTAGCTCCGGCATTTGAAACGCTTCAGGAGAAACTGAAAGAGGTAAAGATGAAAGGGAGTGCTACCAGTGTTGAAAACTTCGGATTTTTTCCCCCTGCTTTTCAGAACATGCTAAAAGGAGAAACCCGTTATTTATAATGTCACAAAGCAAAGTGACAATTTCCTTTGTTGAGCTGCTGTTCTGACAGATTGTACTGAAAAGTGCCCTTTATATGAAAAACAGGTTTTATGGAAAACAAACACTCAAAGTATGTGCAAAATATTTTATGCCCCCTTATATCATTAAATTTAAGTGTCAGATCTTTTGGCAAGCTCCTCAATAACAATGAGGAAGCTTTTTCAGAACTTTTCTGAGTTCTTCAAAGTGAGAACTTCAGACTTTTTGCATTGACACTTTTTAATCAGCTAAAAGCTGGTTTTCAGTAAAGTTTTTTGCACTTGCAAATAATTCTATCTTTCTAACACAAACAACCCTGTCCAAACTGTACCCCTTGCAAATGTAAGCTTGAAGAGTTCTCGGGTGAAAAGTGCGGTGGTTACAAAAGAACAGACACTGAATAGCGTTTACTAGTTGTTTACTGTTATTTTAGCAGCATCTCTTCTTATGACTCATTACCTCATATATTCACTCACTGCATGTCTAGATACTTATCGGAATATCCTAGGTGTCATTAATAAACTTTTATCCAGCCATCTGTTGTAAGGGGAGACAACTCCAGTGCAGTCTTTTGGGAATTCTACGTTTTACCTGGTGACGCTGCTATCCATGAGACCATCCGTTCTCCTCCATTTCAGGAACTGTCTTGATTCTTACTTACTCTTCAGATTTGGAGCAGGATTAAATTTTAACTTAAACCAAAGAAAGCAGTACTGAAACGGCGAAGGTTTGGAAGACGTGAGAACACGCTATTCAAGGGATAACTTCTTAATATACTAATCAAAACAAGTAACTTCTTCGTAACGGCCCTGACACTACTTTATTTTCTAGGTGACCTTTCCAGCGAAATCCCCCATGCAGTGGGATGGCAGCGTTAATGCTGGTTTTACTGAAGGCAACAGTAGCTGGTTACCTGTTAATGCTGACTACCAAAGTGTAAACGTTGAAGTAGGTATCTATACGTGTGACTAACTCTAACGCTTTAAAAGTATTTCAGTGCATCTATTTTGCTCTGACTTCTTCTTTTACTGAGTGGGAATTGGTGGTGTAGCTAGTAAGAAACAAACTCAAGGGAGGAAAAAATAAAAAGGCAAAGAATCCTAACAAACTTTATTAGAGAAGGATATCCTCGCATGAGCAAGTCTATTTCATCTATTCATTTAAGTGGGGCAACTGCAATTATAACGTTGATGTGCCAATTTGGCTCATTAAAATTACTGAAAGGATGTTAAAGTTAAATTGAAATCTGGTCTTTTTTCACTTCTGTTACTATAGAAAGCACTAGCCTTGTAACAAGACCTTAACATAGACCATCTCTAACATAAGCAGATAGAAAATTTTTTCAAGGCAGTTGAGCAGTGAATCAAACAGACTTTGCTGATCTACAGTGCTGACTGAAGGTTGAAGACGAGAAAAATAAAACACAAACCAAACCCTGTGACTTCAGTAGATTAGACTCAGTGAAAAAAGTTCAGTCCCAAGCTTTGAATGGCTGTGCCTTTCTCCTGAATAACCAGTACTTTAAAAACACTGTGGGAGGAAGAAATAGTGTTAGTGCTGGGGAAGTTCTGCCTAATAATGTCTGTCTCTGACACTCCACAAGTGCCAAGGAAGGGCATGAGGAAAAGCAGTTTTTCAGTGGAATTTGCAGACAAATTTGCAGAGGTAACTGTCAAAACAGAATTCTAACAGGTGTGGATCCTCAGCAGACTGTGTGGGTGCGAGAGGTAAGTCATGTTTCCTTTTCCCAGTGTGAAGAAATGACCCTGTTAATGCTGAACGTTGCAGATCCAGATGACCTGGTCCAACTCGACTCTGAACTTGTACAGAGAGCTCACGTTGCTTCGCAACAACGAACTACCCATTCAGCGGGGGTGGATGTGCTACATCTGGAATGACAGCAACGTTTTTGTGTATGTGAGGGAACTGGATGGCTTAAACAGAGTCTTCATGATGGTTCTAAATTTTGGGCGGGAATCAACAATAGACCTGAAAGCTATAGTTCCTAGCCTTCCGTCTGAAGCTTTTATAAGACTAAGTACTAATTTTAGCAATGCTGGTAAAGCTGTCAATACTAAACTGATTAAAACTGAAATGGGAGAAGGCCTAGTCCTCGAATACAAAACAGGGAAGCCTGTTCATGCTATGGAAGCTTTTCAAGGAAATTGTTTTGTGGCAGAAAAAGCTTGTTATTCCAGTGCCTTCAACTTACTCTACGTGAACTGTTAAGTGCAGGAGCAGAATAACCAAGCTTTCATGTTAATTTAGAAAATGTTGGTTTCAGGGAAATAAGAAAAAAATCTCAGTTTTTGGCTTTTAAAACTTTGTGTACAAAATAAATGTCCTGAAAAATAAGAGATACCTAATTGTCTTGCATCTGTATTGGTGCTGAAAAGGAAGTAGTATGGTATATATTCACCCTTAGGGTCTGCAGAGAAAACTAAACCTGTCCTAAAACCCCGTCCTGTTTAAGGGTGTGTATTTTTGTGAGGAAAGAGAACAGTTGCTTTCTGGGTGCTGCCTCTTACAGCTGCTGGTTGTTAAGAGCCCCCAAGGAACTGAAAGCCTGTGGCAGTTCATAGTAACTTTTCAAAAGTCTAGATTTGTAAAACTTATTCTAAAGGAGTGGCTCTGTATTTGTTAAAATAGGTAAAAGTAAGCAAAACTAATATATAGAAGTTGTGATGGCTTACCTCTTCTCTCAGCTCTAACAGCTCTGATTATCCTCAAAGTTAGTAATAAAAAGACCAAAATATAGCTAATACGTCTAATTCTGCACGCAGGAATGTATTTCCAATAGATTCTCCCCCCTCTCTGCTGAATTAGAATACATCTGCATTCTCTTACTTCTTTTTCTACCCTAAGGCTGAGGTGAGGGTGCATACGTTGATTCAGAGTAAACTGCTGAAACTACTGAATGTCACACTTGTTCCCATGCTTTGATTTGCATTTGTGGCTTACCTGACACAAGGGAAGGATAAGCATTTGACTTGGTGCAATCTGGTTTGGACACGGGGGTGATCTGGGGAACTCTGTTTTGGTTTGAGGACCTTATGGCCACATGGTGTATTTTCCACCAACTGCTTGTACCAGTTGCTGGCCCTAGGTGTGCACCCTGCATCTATTTTAACGTGCAACGTGTAGCAGTTTTGTGCCTGGCTCAGAGGTCAGCTAAGCTGTGAATCGGGCTGCTTTACTGGGGGCGTTCTTTTTGTTTTATCCTCTGGAAAGACTCTGGCATCTCCTGCTGGGGCATTCGTCTTGTCTTCTGGAGAGACTTTGGTGCCTCCTTTTTAAGATTACCATGCTAGTTATCTGCAAGATTTTTAATCTGCTCAGATGAAGAGTTCTGCTAAAATTCCTGTCCTTGAGAGTCCGTTTCTTCTTGGCAGCCTGTTCGATCCCACCACAAGATCAGTACGCTATGGCTGCTGTGTAGCTAGGAAGGGCAATAGTCATCATGACCCATATATGGGAATTGGTTTTAGGCGTATCAAATTGGTTTTAGAAGACCCTAGTGAGACTTTTAAATCAAGTATTTCTTGGGAGTTTTACTGCCTTGTGTAAAATTTCTCCTTGGAAGAGAGGCCTTAAGACTAGAAAGGCTGCCTGGACCAAGTGTGTGTCTTCACATGTTAGGCTTTAAGCACCAACTGTTGCGCTTCCGTGCCACTTGCACAGTGCTGCACCACTTACTTGCTTGTGTGAACAGAACTGTACTGAACTAATTGACTAATGTAGGCGGCTGCTTCTGTACTAACTATCTGGCAGGGGAGAAATTCAGTTCCTAGTTTGTATATGTGTAAGCCAGTGCCACACCCAGTTTTATCTTCAAAGTTCTTGTCTGCTTATGCCCATAAAGCAGGGATCCAAGAGGAGAGATCCTCTGGAGAAGGTGTTCACTTTTCGTATAAACAAAAATCTGACCCAAAGTTCTTCAGGTGGTCAATGTGTTTATTAGCTATTTGCAGGATTTGGGATGATGTTGGAGATGGCATACTTCAAGTTCTTTGTTCAGAAAAGCAAGATGTCGTGCAGCCTACAATAATGAAAATATTTATTACAAAATAAAAAAAAAAAATCTTTGCACTATAAACCTTCAGGTTCTTGCACAGCTATTCAAATCTTCTTCCATTCCCATACTAATGCTAAGCAATACCTTGCCCTAAGACAGAATGAGGCTTTTCCTGAAAGAATTAATTCTGGGAATAACTGCAACAACAACCCAATAATATTTTTTAGAATTTGTTAAAATTAACAGTAATAAAATCTGTATCCAACTGTGATGGTCTGAGACATCACTAACAATACGGCAGGTCTTAGCACTATGTTGCTTTTAAGCATGCACGCTTGTAGAAAGTGCAAAATGTTGAAATCTAATTGTAGTAGCATCCTTTGATAGTACAGATCATGCATTTCAAAATGGAAAGATCAAACCCATCAGATATGCTTTACTCATGAGGAAGACGGAAGTAAATAGCCGGTATGACAATTTTAAGCACTTCATACTCTACAGTGCAAGTCCTTTCCTGTTGGAACAATGTTTTGCACAACTTAGAACCTTTCATTCAAAGCTCTCAGCACATTACAGTGGGAGTTTAATGCTATTTTGAGGCTTAAGGCACAACAAGGTTCAATAACCTGGCTCTGTCACTAGCTCTTATATATAAAACATGTAAAAATATATATCGATATATATAATCTTATATATCGATATATAAAAAATCAGCAGTTGCTCTTGCAACGTGTGTAAAAGGTTGCAGGAACAACCTTAATTCCAGCAGGTTTGGGTGGGGGGGAGGTTCTTTTAGTACTTCAAATATACATTCAGTGACTGCATGAACTACTGAGGCTGAAGCACCAATCGAGGGGACACCTCCCTCCAACATGTCATGGATGTGTGCAATGAAGGGCATGTACCTCGTTCAGTGAATCCTCCCAAGGTGAGTCACAGTGACTGCCAGTTGCCTGGATGTGTAAGATGATATTAGGGATCCGGTTTCCTGCAACAATGAAGCTAGCCATCACTTGACACTGAATGAGCAAGGAAAAAGGTAAGCTGGGGTGTGAGTTGTTCAGGGATAGATAATTCTGCCTTCTGTTCTGACACAATTTCTGCTATTCCTTAAGGAAGAAAGAATCATATAGGGCCTTGCTGGATGAACTATTTGTATTCCGATTAACTACATATTTGAAAAATGTTTATGTATTCAGTGCGTTAGTTCACAGTCTCTGAGTCTTTTTGGAAAGACGTGCTTTTTTCTTTCTGAGCAAAGACCACAACTGCAGTTGCGGCATCTGCTATCCTTTCTCAACCATTGCAGTTGTGCTGCAGGCACAGAAGGGGCATAATGAAATTTAGAAAAGCTAATTCAAGATCTATTTTGGTACTGATGGTAAAAGCCTCTCCCCAGATTAGATGGTACTGGAAAATAATAAGGCTTGAATGTACCTTTTGCTGGAAACAGTCCCAAAGCTAGTGTTAAATTTCAGATATAAAAGTGTCTATGCCTTGGCATTGTTGTCATTCTAACTTGGACTAACACCTGCAGTTTTAGCAAACTGGGAAAAGCAGGTTTTTATAGAGCAGCAAAAATCAGATTTTTTTTTTATCCATGTGTTGTTGAGAACTGCAGTCTGACCATATCAGTAGCTGGACTGGACAGTACGGGTTCACCTAGCCCTGTCCAGCTGTTGCCACATGTTGAGGCCTAGGAAGGAGTGAGCCCAACTCATACTCTCCCAGTCTTTTTTTTTTTTTATTATCTCAGACTGTTCCCTGAGCCCGTTGTGGTTTGTTACTATTAACATTTAACACATATGGGTTTAACTATTTTCAGGCAGGGCTACGATACAGAAGTATCTGGTCCCTTTTAAGGCTCTGGAGAGAGCATCTTAAAAGAAGCTGAGGTTTATCTGTCAGGGTGACTGCACACGTCATCTTTGCAGGTAACAGAAATTATTTCAGAGCTTTAGATGCTGGATCGTATTGTACAAATGAAGGCGTTTAAGGAGGAGTCAGCCTCGATGGTGTTGAATTACGTGGTTTAGTTAACTTCATGCATCTGTAACACTCTTATTCTTACCTTTCTTACTTGTTCTGCTGGCATGATCTAGTGCAGCCTTCCTAAGTTTCTGAACATATCGTAAAACTCCTGTTAGTGGTATCCGTTGATCATTTTCATATGCCGTGATAAAAACTGAAGGATAACACTGAGATTAAGAAACAAAACTAGTTAAACACTTGACAACTGATTTTTTTTTTGTAAGTAGCGAATTCTTCTCTATTTATCGTACTGTACTACTTGTTATGGCTTATCTAAAAACCCATCTATTAGATAATTTCCCACTCTTAAAAAAGCACTTTTATCACTCTAACTGCAAAAAATATTTTGGTCTGAAAAATGCCTTTGTATTAGGGGACTTGCAAAAGGTAATCAAAACATCCTCTCCCCAGTGGTAAGGGTCTGATGTGTCTGCTTGCTGATGATTACAAAAAAGGGGAGTAATAATCATGGAATGATTCTCCTTCGAACAGTAGTTGAGGCTTGCTTTTGCAATGTTTTTACACATTAAAAAGTAGTTCTTTTTATATAGTAAGATTTTACTTAACGAAGCTATGCAACACAGCTAACACACTACTTCAAATAAAGATTTCCTCTGAGATGACAATGTCAAAGCTATAGCTCCTTTTCCATTTGTTTGTTTGCCTCTCAAAAGGTATTTAATCAGTGGAAAATACCTCCTTTCTCCTGTGACAAACTCTGCAAAACCCAGTAGAAAACAGAAACCCCCACAAAAGGAGAAGGTATTTTACATGTTGAAGTTTGTTATATGAGAGAATAATCTATTACTTCTTGGCAGTCCTATAACGAAAAGTTTTTGAAATCTATTGATTATTTAGGAGAAGGTGTTTCGTTAATTTCAGTAGTCATGACTCCAAATATTGCCAAGATTATTACTGACATAGTTTATTTGTATCGATGATTCATTTTAACACAAAGCAGCAGCTAAGACAATTCTAAAATACTGGGGTTTAAACCACTGAAAAGGTAAAATAGACTTTTTCTTTAAATTTGTTATCCCCTTTTTGTTTTCTTAAAAACTGCTACACTTTATTACTGTAGTATTCCCCACAGAAAGCGCAGTTTTACCTGTGTCTTAATATTCTGGTATGGACAATAGCTTTTGATGTACTTCATACATTTTTCGTCTGCTAATGGATTTCCCCATTCTTCCTGTTCTTCAGTTGTCAGTGGGAGATGAGTTTTCATCATTGTATTTAGAACGTCTACGAAAGGAGCCTTCAAAGTTAAAAAAAAAGGTTGACAGGACATAGAACCTCAAACACCTAGGTCAGAATTTTCTCAAACAAATTAGGAAAGTGAATTCTAAATTGGAACGTTTCCAATTCTGAAACTGGTAGAATGAAACAGAAAATACAGTTTAATGTCGTAATCCGTAACAGGTCTGGAGCACCTCACCTGCAAAACCATGGCTCTGATGAGTTCTGGATCAGTGTTGCACAGGGCTCCTGCAAGAACTCCTCCCGCACTGGCAGCTGCTAGTGCTGTGTATTTTGGCTGAGAAAATCCTAGTTCGTGCAGCAGCATGATGCAAGCCTTAAGGTCATGGAGACCTTTGAGTTTATTTTGCTGACATCCGTCTTTGTGCCAGCTAAGGCCTAGTTCTCCTCCACCCCTGAAATTTAAAGCAATTCAAGTTGGAGTCTCTTTGGAAAATGTTGCACGGCAAAGCTTCAGATAATGAAAAGACGGCAGCACCCAGAGAACTGCAAAACCATGGTTTGCCTTCCCTTTTTGTCTCTATTATTGTCCTCTATGGCTAAAACACACAATGTGCAAACAAAAAAACCTCATGCATGGTGAGTGGTGAAAATCCTGACTGCATGAGGGCCCTCCGTGTCCTTGTATGCCTGTGTCCTGGAACTCACAGGAAAAGCACCACTTTAGAAAATGGCACTGTCATTGTACGCAATACAAAATCAGGCCCTAATGTTATGTTTTTATACAGGAAGCTATTAAAAAGATAACTAACACATTTTCCCTACTTACCACTAACATTAGCATTTATTAAAAACATTAAAATAGTATTTCTTAGCTCAAGATGTCTTCTGTGTAGCTTAAATGTTGTGACTGTTAGAAAGTTTCTTTTTTTTTCTAGTTTATGAATTTCAAATGCTACTTGAAATGTCAGACTTTGTAATACTCACAGAATTTTAAAATTTATTTATATTCCTTTTCATTCAACTACAATTTCCATTCTAAGCCACCTGAAGTTTCCTTATTCAGGTTTCAAGCTTAAAATTAACAGATTAGTCTGCCAAAATTCTTCATCTTTGATGAAGAATCCAACTTCATCTAGGACTGACTTGCATCTTAAGATACTTAGAGGGGAGGGAGGAAGAACAGCACAATGCTTGCCACTGCATCAGCAGACCGAATATATTTGTTGGCTGAATTTGTTTTGGAACTGGTATTTCAAATAATTGCTCATTCTCCTCCTTCCCTTCCCTCCCCTCCCCTCCCTAAAGTGGTTCTTCTGTTATCTTTTTTACCTACTGAATTATCTCAATGGAAATGTGAAGCCTATTGTACATAGTGGTTTTATAAAACTAGTAGATTTACAGCTAAACTGGAGGCAGATGATTTAGCCAATAAAGAAACACGAGATGCAGGTTAAATGCGTAGCTGTCGCTGGAGAAGGCAAATGGCTTTCAGAAGATGCAGGCTCAACATTTGTACACAATGCCCTCGGAAAGAATGTCACTGCAATCTGAACATGTTATCAAAATTTTTCTTAAGCAAAAAAAAAGACCAGAGGTAATCATAGAATGGTAGGGGTTGGAAGGGACCTCTAGAGATCATCTAGTCCACCCCCCCTGCTAAAGCAGGTTAGCCTAGAGCAGGTTGCACAGGAATGCATCCAGGCGGGTTTTGAATATCTCCAGAGAAGGAGACTCCACAACCTCTCCGGGCAGCCTGTTCCAGTGCTCTGTTACCCTCACAGTAAAGAAGTTCCTCCTCATGTTCAGGTGGAACTGCCTGTGTTCCAGTTTGTGCCCATTGCCCCTTGTCCTGTCGCTGGACACCACTGAGAAGAGTCTGACCCCGTCCTCTTGACATCCACCCTTTAGATATTTATAAGCATTGATCAGAATTTATAAGCATTGATCAAAATCTTAAATCAAAAGTAGCACAACAAAACCACTTTAAAATATGAAAATAAAAAACAGAGATGAGGAAACATTGAAATGGGAATACAAAGGAAAAGACATTGAGGAGAGGCCATAGTGATTAATTAAAAAATAAATGGCAGCTTTCACTGAATTGGCTTTAAATCTATTTTTACCTACTTATTAAAGATTTAATTTTTTTCATTTTTTCATTAAAAAGTTACCTTCTGTTTTCAGCTTCGGGCTTGAATGTATATACACTCCAAGGCAATGCTGAATCTAAAGGCTTTTCTAAGGACTCTCGAAACTTTGACAAGCTAAACACGTCAGAGGAATACCTGGCAGGGTGAAGACATGAATAAGAAATACTTTGTTTGTCTTTCTGTATTTTACTTCCATAGGAAGATTTCCAAACCTAAACTGCGGAGTTTAAGCAGGGATTTAAACAAAAGTAATCCAGTTTCACCTGGAGGGTAGCTGCAAACAGACTATGTTTTGGTGTTAACAGGAATTATATGCACTCAGGCCTCCAAAATCAAACTGACTTTATTTAAAAAAACACTGAAAGGATTTCACAGAATCACAGACTCACAGAATGGCTGGGGTCAGAAGGAACTTCTGGAGGTCATTTGGTCCAATTCACCCTGCTCAGGTGTCAATTATTACAAAAACCTTAACATTAGAAAAAAAAGCTTTACAATTTTGCCTCAATTTAGGCACATGTTTCTGGATTCAGTTTAATCTATGTATTTATTATATAGGTTTGTATAAAGAAGTTGAGGCATAATTAAATGTAATTCTGAGATCCCTAATATAATTTAAATAAAAGCTATCTTTAGACTGTGCACCAATTTTTGTTTTTATATTAGTGATTTGGGGGTTTTTGTCTGGAAAGAGTTTTTGAGAGCTTTCTATTTCAAATTAGGAAACATATATGACAATATTGATTACTTTGACACTGTTTCAGTACAAATACCAAGTATTAAAGTGGCAGAGATATAAGCTGACTCGGTAATAAGTTCCAAATAGGTTTCCTGCTCTCTTCTTTCCTATATAGAAAAATTTATGTTATGTTTTTAAAGTAGAGTTGTAAAGCATTTTCACATTTTTGATTGTAGGCATTTTCTACAAAAATAATAAAATAAGATGGCTTCTTTTTTTTTACCTCTGAGTTATCCGAAATATCACACAGTCGTTTTATTACCCAAGTTTCGAGCATCCTGGAGTTTCCAATAACCAACAGGAAAACCATAAAAGAGTCTGGTCAGGAAAGTCTTCAAATTTTATAAAAAAATTCTTGGATTGATTTGTAGGATATTATTTATTCACTTAAATTCTCTCACAAAAATATTAATGCAAAAGTAAAATGCAGTGTTTTATATTTAGGAAAGTGTTTTTGCAGTTTTCCCATCAAAATGGAGTTTTCATTTTTAGTTACCTTTTCCAGTACTAAATACACCGTCCTGATGCTCAAGCATGCATTCAACTGCAGTTGAATGAAGTAAAATACTTAGATACACATGTAATTGTTCCCCCTGCAATGTACATATTTACAAGAAAACACATTAAAACATATGCCTCTTCAATGAATTGTCACAAAACTGTCTAAGAAAGACATTATTTTATGGACACACTTTTAAGGGTCCGGTCATCTGAGAAGTGTTGCTGCACCTTCGATCACTTAGTTTCATTTAGGGGTCTTTTGGCAGCTTATTAGATAGGAGCACAAAATTTATCATGGCATGTATTTGTTACAAGGCATCTGTTCTGCTCCAGGTACATAAGTGAGAAAGCAGTCTTTATAACTGAGCACATACATTCACATTTTATCATTCCCATATATCATTGCTGTGTATCAAGTTAATTTTTTTAGTAAAGTTTATTCCCAAATAAACAATGAAGGCTCTGAAGAGTTAATGTTATAAAGCAAAGCGACAATACAATCATTTAAATGAAACTCTAAAAATTCATGCCAAAAGAATGTTGTGCTTGATTGTAAAACCTTTATAGAAGTAGATTATTTTTCAAGCCAGCTCAAGCTTTNTGAGATTTCACAAGATTAAAAGTTACATACAACCATCCTGTTGATTTAAGAAATCTAAATGCAATATGTAGTCTTGAAAGTATGATTTTTTTTCTGAGGTAAATTAATTTTGTTAAAAACTACTTTAAAAAAAATCTAAAAAGAGATGGAAGAGAAAAGCATGAAGAATTAGGTATAGCTATGTGAAAAAATTATTTCTGTACCTCTTCAGTTGCAGTTCAAGAACTACCTGTACATCCCACAGATTAAAATCTTAATTCCGTTTTATATGTGACTTACCTAACATGGCAATATGCTAATATCCAACCCTCTTCAATTAACATCATCTTCTCTTCTTTAAAGCTCATGTTCAGATCTATGCCATAAGCTCCATATACATGAACTAGAAGTGGTTTCCTGTGTAGCTCTTTAGAATTCATGTTATGAAAAACTGTAATTGGCACCAAAGTTTCATCCTGGAAATGAAGGAGTATTTTACAATAAAGGACATTTCAGAAATCTCAATGACACATGGCAATGAAAACTTCAATTATTTATTTTAAAATGTGCTTTTTTTGATTACAGTAATTTTTTTTCACTTAGAATGTACAAAGCGCTCTTGAAAAATAAAGCGAGAGACTGAACCTCTGCTGTGTAGGCTTACAGATGCAGAGTATAAAATTCATTTAAGTGCAACACCTGAGGAGTTTTTAAACTACCAAAGCACCCAAGTCTTCCTTCCACCTTCAATACTGAGAATATCTATTATTAACAAAACAGTTTACCACTTGCTGCAGCACAATCTTTATTAACACCTCCAATTTTTTAAACTCAGGCTGTTAAAACTTTCCTTTCTTGGGCTATACTGTGCAGCTGGTTGTGGGGTGTTCTTTTCAACAGCTGGCATCTTTTCCATTTATCATGAGGAGTATGGTACCATACATCAACTAGTAATTCTAAGCTATACCATACTAAGATTCTTGACTCATCATGTACTGTTATCTCCTCTAGCACACCCAGGTTAATGGGAAAAAAAACCTTAATCACGACTCGTTATTCTTTATAGCACTGAAGAAAACACCCACTGTTTAGTAACTATAGCACCAACTGCTCTTTACATTTTTTGATCTCTGTTCCCTGCCAAATGCATTTTCTTTAAATGGGTGGGGAGGAAGGGGAGAATAAAGGGAATGGGAAAAGGACTGAAAAAATCTTACCTTGCTTTTAGCTAGTAAACGTGTGGTCTGACAATTCGTAATAATTGGTACCTCTTGCACAGCTTGCTCAATGAGATTGTTTTCTTTAAATGAATATGCAAAACGCTTAGGGGGGTGTACTGGGGAGGTGAGCTGAAAATAGCAAGTGCTGGTGGTATGTTCAGGATGAGATTCCAATCCAAATTCACAGGCCCACGCAGGTAGCTGAGAAAACACGGCATTTCAAGTGAGACCCTTACACTGTTGCTCTAAGTTTTGTCTAGTGTGGCCTTCAGAGGAAAAGATCTTGAATAACAAGCTAATTATCTTCAGTTTGTGTGTAGCACAATCTGTATTTCTTTTAAATTCAGTTATGAAACAGTCAAAAAGTGACAGACTTTGGCGAACTTTTCCCCTAAGGCTACTGGATAAATTTCAACAGTGAAATAAAAAAGAAAAATAAATCCAAATTCAGTTTAAGTGCAGATAATTTTTTTCAAATTAAAACATTCTTTGAAATTATTCTGCATGGTTTTTATTTTTTAGATTCTATTTCCCCTCTGATTTTCAGTCCTACTTCAACATGTTATACAGCCAAGTCCATGTCAGTTGTTATGCTTTTGCTGTGAGTTAGCTCAGTAATGCTAAGCCACTGAAAACCCCTGCCTCTTAACTTTGTTCCTAGTGCCAGCCATTGTGAAGAACAAAACCTCTTCCTGGCGCATTCACCCTCAGACACTTACTGCTATTATATTTAAGATTTTTAACTCTGCTAAGAATAAAAGAAATCAAGATTGATTCTTTGAGAGCAGCAGGGACATAGTCAAAACCTCTGCCAGGCCACTGCTTACTTGGATTAGGTTGCTAGAGACTTCTGAAATGGCAGCCGAAGTCCAAGTTCTCCAGAGTAACTGCAGACCCTTTCTGAATAAATAAACTAAGACCATTTTAAAAAATAAAAGGTTTCGGAGACCATACAGTCTACTTTGTTGAAAACCTTTTTCTGTAGTTTTATAGAATGCAGCATTGGTAGCTTGTCCCAATAAACTTGTGAATTCTTCAGATTGTATTTTTCAGGCAAACAAATCAATTAGATATTTTGTCTGAATGGCCTCCAGGAGTCACAGTTTTGAATTGAGTCATTTTGGTTTTAATCCACAAGTATTTAGCAACAACTAGAGAAGGGAAGAAATATTTTGCACAAATTGTTCTGCAATATCAACATTTATTATGGGACAGTGTCCATATTTGTCTTCTGAATGTTCTAATCCTCCTTCTGTGGGAGGGCCAGGCTTATTTCCTTGCTTATTCTGATGAGTGTAACCAAAACTAGGCCCAGTAAAACTAAGAAGAGTGTTTAGGGAATCAAGTCCTGTTTTACATTAGGGAACAGTGGTATTGCAATGAGCGTGACAGTAGTAAGTTGAAGAAAGAACTGAGTCATAGGATAGCTGCTCTCTAAGTTTCTAAGTGCTACAATAAGCCACCGCATGAAATCCTGAACAGCCACAGGTAATTCAATTACTCATAATGACAAACTCAGCAGTATTACAGCTTCCAAACCACTTCTACTCTTGGAGTTTATCTTTACTTCCTTATAATAATTTTATGCTAAAAAAAATAGTGCTGGAAAAATATTATTCTGCTTAAGCCAAGCTAAAAACCTACCTTTATTGACTGAACTGAATGTGAAACAAAAGAAATCACATTTAAGTAAAGGTGACCAGCATTCTTCAGGAACATAATACAGCGATCACTGAACATCTCCAAGTCTACTAGCTTCGTTTTCTCTTCCAGTGCATAAACTAACTGCCAGTTCTCCATGCCGCTGGAAGCTACTGGTGCCTTCATCAACTGTAAAAACAAAAACCAACCTTGCATGACTAGAACGCAGTAAGAGTAACAAATGAGATGTACAGACATATAGGTGATCACATGCAACATTTCTACTGCAAATAATTATTGGTTTGTATTGGAGGGTTTTGCCTGACTAAAACTGGAGGTTTTTAAACTCCCTTTACTTGGGCAAAATGGAAGAACAGTTCGGTAATGTTTGGAAAAGTAAGTTCAATTCTCATAGATTAATCTATAGAAGATTTTCAAGCAGTAAGTGCATTCAGTCTGGCTAGAAGAACTGGAGGTGGTTTGGCTATACAGACTGAGATCACTAACTTAAATTTTAATATAAGGCAAATAACTGTTAAAGCATACTCATTTCCTGATGTTGCCAAAGGAGTCAGAATCAAATCGGCAAGTTGCAGGTCAGACTCCATCTACTGCTAACAGTCTTTCAATCCATGCAGCGCTCTGTGCAATTCTCTTAAATTATTTCACTAAGCTGTGAAGCACAGAATCAAAAGCCAGCCTTACTATTTCTGTATGATCTGCAACAGGTATCTGAATGAATCCTATGAATCTTACTATCAGTTAAAATTACCTTATATTCTGCAGGTTCTCCGTATGTAGTAAGAATATATAACTCGTCATTTCTGTGCTCAATGTGGTAAATGACTCCTTTTGTTCGTGCTTGTACGAGAGCAGGTAACTTGAAAGGATGTCTACAGTCAACCAGCCAAACTTCTGAGGTTGTCTTGCTGTTGCTGTTGATAGTGAGAAAACGCCTATCTTTTGTGCAATATATATCCACAAAGAATCTGTAAGGAATAATTTAAAAAAAAAAAAAAAAAAAAAAAAAAAACTTAAACCTGATTAGTATTTTAAAAATATATTGGTTGCTTCAGAATCGTGGGCTACCATCTGCAAGGTAAGAAACAGCATGCCTGTAAGTAGGCTGGAGAAATCCCGGACTGCTTCGTTCCCAAACCCACTTCTACTGGGTTACAAAACCTGGGATTCAAAAATCCACGATCTTGTACGTGGAACCTGAAATCTGCAAAGAAAGCAGTTCAGTTGTTGCCCAACTGAACCCAGGCTTTTGCATTTTTGAGCTAGACTGGAAGCTCATTGATGTATACAAGCTTTCAAATTCAGGCAAAACATAGAACTTTTTATTGAGCTTATAACCCATTAAAAAAAAAGTGAAACCAGATAATTAAATTAAAATTAATAAAGCACATCATGTGGGGTACAGCAGTAACAAAAGGAAAGTAGGAGCTATTATAAAGTGATACGAAGTCTAAGTGTTACTGACCTAACTTTGTCTGAAGCAAGTAAGACAAAAAAGACTATTTTTTAAAAAAGTACAGAGGCCTATATGAGACAAGATGGACAGTGTTGCAGTCATAAAGCTCAGAACTGGTTTTGGAGCTATCTAAGAAACGAGGAACGATCTACTGGTTTTAAATGCTTCTAAAATCTAGAAAAAGAAAACACAATGATAACCAGTGCCTGGATGCTAATACTAGACAAGTTCAGGCTGAAATTCTGATTTCTAATGAGTCATCCTAATTAATTGTAATGTCACGTTTTGGGACATAGCAGATTCTTTGTCACTTTGGATCTTTTAAGACTGGATGTCTCTAAAAGCAAAGCTATGTCCAACACCTTGATATGACGGATTTTGTTTGTCTTTGTAGCTTTTGTAGCTTTTTTTTTTAAGGAAATCAATAAATTTTCAGCTTCTAAAAGAAAAAAACTCGATTGCTGATGAGATGTAGAATGAGATGTAGAATGGAACTGCTCAATGGCAATACAAAAGAATGTCTTGCCATCTCCGATGAACAAGAGGGTTCAGTTATGAGCTGGAACAGCACATGACCCTTTAGAGTAAGTTTCTAGTAGATTTACTGTAATGACTATGACCTTCAGAATTATGCCAACAGTTTCCCTGTGGGGAAGTGTCAGGTCAGTGCAACTTGATTTTCCAAAAGTATGCATCAAATGCAGGTGGAACAAAAAGATCTTATTTACTCCATCTCAATTGCAGATTTTTTCCTGTTTTTTTTTAAATGAAAGTATAATTGAAATTTCTTTACTGAATATGTAACTTGAATTAAGAATAATCACAAACATTTATGAAACGCTGTATAAATTGAAAAACTAGTTCTCCACTCAATTTAGCAAGAGCCTTCTTGTCTTCCTAAACCGTTGCTTAAAGAAAGGTTATTGAGAGGGTATTCAGTCAACAATGGTTCTGTCTCTGAGAATGCTGTAATGATTTTGCTCATCCATTACCCAGAGCAAGGATTAGCCTGAACTTCTATGTTTTTTAAAAGATGTATCAGACATCAATAGCGGAGAAAACAAAATGAAACCCACAGTCTGATTTACCCTGTATGAAACTGTCACACATTCATTAAAGGACACCCTGACCTGAGACTGACCTTGACATTTATAAACTCAGCTGAACTCGTGAGGTAAGAGGGGAAACTTAAATCTCTGTTGATCACATATCAAGAGGAGAACAGAGCACATCCTCAGACTGCATAAGGCACTACTGACAGCAGAACGCAACTTAAAAATGCCTCTTACCATTTGGAATATGATACGGAAGAATTTGTTTTCCAAACCAGTTACATTTTACATATAAAATACTCTAGAATACGTAAAGGACTTGTTGTATTTTAGGTAAGCATTACCTTGTATCTGGTTCTGTATAAACTAACTTAGTATGTTTCTGATTAGTGAAAGTGGTCATAAACACATTCTGGCATTTAAGGTTCTTCTGACTTGTGTAATACAGAACATCATTTGTAGCCCATTCTGGAAAAAAGACAAATGCATATCAAACTGGGAACAGTACAGACTATTACTGAGAGGAAACGGAGCTACACAAACACTGGACCTGATGCTGAAAAAGGTGGGTTGCAGCTGACATAGAACTGAGAACAACACTGCTGTATCCCAGAGGCTGGGGTAAGCCCCAAAAAGATTTTTCCATGTTTTCTCTGAATCTCACAGAACAATAATTTTGTAATATATTTAAAAAGAAAAACAAACAAAAAAAAACAAAAACAGAGAGGACAATGTTTCATGGCCCAGGAAGAGGAAGCTCTTGACCCTGTGGGGGTTCTGGAGGTAACAGGAAAATAGAACATGTGTGGCTGTTTAAAACTGAGCAGAGAAAGAGAGGTTTACGTGGAGTCAGCGAGATAATAAAAGAGAGTAGGAGCTCTGCACCACTGCATGTGACTGCATGCAAACCATTTAGAGAAAAGAGATGATACATGTGCCCCATGGGTACTGCTGAGATTAAAATTCTCCAGTTCTCTATGCTTGTGTACATGTTCACCAACATTAGAAACATATGAATACAGGAACCTTGCTATTTTGAAGTTTGGCAGTCTGAGTGATCCAGCCAAATTACTGCTATTTCTGCTGCTCCTACAGCCACCAGAATGATGTTTTAACATATATGCTTTAAAAAGTTATTGTATGCTGTCTTATGCATAAATACTAATTTTCAGTACAAAACCCGAGGAGGTACCACACTGAAGTAATGCAAACAATTTGCTGTGTGAACAGCAGTGGGGCTCCGAAGTGCACAGGCAGCTGAGGGTTCACTATGAAGACAAGCCTTTAGAAAGGAAATCTAAGTTCTCCTATATCATAGCATTTAAAAAACCACAGATGTAAAATTTGAAGAACTTTCATTTGTCTGCCTGCTATTGCGTATCTCGCAATACAAGCATGTACTTCCCAAGTGGTCATAAGACCTAGTTTTCTTGCTCGTGAGTTACCTCTGTACTTCATCATACCTCTGTACCTCACTTACACCTGAGTAAGTTTACAAAATGTGTGTAATCTCCACCATTCTGATAGTTGTGTTTTGTACTCTTACTATCTGCCATAATCTGTCACACCTGTGTAGGTAGGTAACCAGCAGTTGGTTTCTTAAAGGTACTGATTCTTCCAGACAAACCTAGATACGTGTTCAAATCAAGTATAGTCAAAAATGTCACTGGCAAATTTTCAGACCTGGTTTTCAACAGGTATTATAAACTTCAATTGTGCAAACACTTACAATATTCAATTCTTGCTAGTCTTCAATTTTTGTAACTAGGAAGTTTCACCTGCAGTTTTAAATTCTTTCCCTGCCCAGGCAAATTGCTTACTGTACTATATATACTTGATATACTTGATATATATATATACTTGATGATCTCTAACAATATAATCCAAAACACAAGATGTGGAAATTGTGTACACGCTATTGCACTCTTTTTGCTATATTCTTTAATGTACTATAAAAAAGGGAAAGATTTCCCATTCACTTCCGTTTATCTCTGCTTACTTTAAGAGCAGTGTAAAGCTCTGTAATCTATTCTGAAACAATTGACTTTCTGAAACAATTGACTATTCTGAAACAATTCAGCCTGACTGACTTCTCTGGGCTCTGAAATGTGACCTGCATCCTAGAGTGCAGTTAAAACTCCAGCCAATATTTAATAGTAGGTAGCACCTGCATGCTTTTCAGTGAAGCTAAGTGCCTACAGCTATCAGTGACTTCAGTTGTAGCTGTAAGGGTTTAGTAACTGGAACATTTCTCAAAAAGATCTTTATATTGCAAATAGTTATGTCAGTAAAGCTCATTGAATTAAATAAAAATAATTATATGCATGACTGTTCAAACATGGACAAATGCTTGCTTTTACAATGAAGAAAAAAATGTATCATGAAAGCAGTCACTTTCACCCACATCAGATAACTTGTAATTGTGCAGTATGGAAGAAACCTTAAATAAGAAACAATTCAACAGCTGTAAGGATTAAATCTGAAAATATTCCCTTTTTTAAATATTTTAATATTATTTGTAGACTAATATAAATTTTGTGTTGAAAGCTGGTGTGATCCACAGGATATTTATAAACAACTTACCAAAACTAAATACATTTGGAATTACTTTTTCCACGACAGGAAAATGACCAAGTTTCATAATAACGCAGGTTGCCTCTTCAGAATTTTCACTTTTTAAGCTGACAGCCATGTATCTCTGATCTGGTGAAATTCTGATCCGTTGAATAAAGGCATCAGAAAAGCCAAGATCTTCAGTACTGAATACAATGTCAACATTTCCTTCATCTACTGCATTTAAAAAAAAAGAAAGAGATACCAAAAAAATCCTGTAATTAAGGCACTGTCAAAATGAACAGCGGTTGTTAAAGCCTGTATTTAACAAGTCTGCCTGCACTATTCATAAGCATACTACTATTTATTAACACCAAATATTTGTCTCGCAAGATATTTGCAAATACAGTTTGTAAAAATAAACAAAAAATTACAGTTCCAGGAAAAAAAAAGTATTGTAGTTATTATTAAAAATATTTTAAAAGTGTTGATCTTAGCTTCTAGTAAATGTATTAAATTTAAAAGTGCAGATACCTAAAGCACAGTTATTTTTACTAAATAGAATTAGTAATTTTTTTTGCACCCCTTCAGAAACAAAAAAGCATGAACGTGCTTTTCCTTTTTCAAAATGTTAAGTTAGGGCTCTGAAAAGAAATCACTCCTTTCTTTCCTCTCCAGAAACTTGCCTTAGTATCAATATATACTATTCCCTAACACGCCTCACCTCACTTTTTCAGATTCAGAATTCTAGAATTAATCACTGAAGAATTTTAGGAGAGTATTTTTAGTTTCATTATTTTAAGAAACAGAGCAATTAAGCTTTAATATATGAAAAGTACACTAAGTGTACATGTACAACATTTTTAAGAATCATACCATGTTAAGAAGAGAAATCCCTTACCATCATCTGCTTTTGAAAGAAATACGCAGCCATTCTCTTCAAAGTATACATTCCCTCCAATCCTGATCTGTTCCATACAAAACAAACACATTTCAAGTCCAACATATAGTTAAGTCTATTTCCTTAGAATGCCCGTATTCAATCATTGTTCTGCAGAACACAATTGTAACATACACAAATGACAGAATATGGCATGTCTATTTGATACTAAAGAGGGAATTGCACGCAGCATAAAGGTTCTTTCAAAGTTAGGATACTTAAGCTACCTATACCTGCTGTAAATTTAACAAAAGGCTCAGATCACCTGCAATTGCTCTTGTAACTTACGTTGTCTTGTATTCTTTATCAAAAACTCAGATTATTATTGTATCTTTACTTGCTTCTGCCTATGGAGAAACTAAGGTGAATACACTATAAGCTGTTCTAAACACATGCTGTTACTATCAACAATTAAAATATTCAAAACTACCACCATAAAATAATAAGTAAAGCAGCAATTTACAGCAGGAATGGCTTCACTCCATTTTATTTGTACTCTATGATGAGAAAAGTTTGTATTTTTTGCCACTTACCCTTGGGCTTTCCAAATTGAATGTATACGAGTGCAATTCTTGTAATTTTTTCTTGATTCTTTTTGTCATAGCTTTGTATCTTGATGAAATGTCATTCCAGTTTTCCTGCTCTGATTTCAGAAGATTCTTGTACAAAAGCTCTGATATTATGGATGTATTTTGCTTCCTTTTGAAAGGGATTTTTGTTCCTTCCTGCTAAGTAAGGAAAGACAACAACGGCTACAAGCCAGCACTCTGTACTCCAGTATGAATATATTGAGGCAATAATGGTATTTCCTGAGCTACAGACCCCAAACCAACTTTGCCTTATTACAGTAGTACGTCCAATTAAAACGAAAAACCACAGCTGGAATAAGTTTTTCTTTTCAATTCTTCCTGATTTTTTAGGGAGGCATCGTCAACTGTGCTTTACTTGACACACTTACTGAGGCCTTCTCTTCAAAACTTAGGGTACTCTTAATGTATGCTCTTAATTGATTACGTGTAAATATGTTTGTTCTTGTTTTAGAGCTAGGTTTTAGTTAATTTTTATGGAATTCTGTTGGTTTTCCTTCTTCAGAGGTGTTTTCTCATAATTTTCTTCTCTTAAAGAGTATCATTTCTCATTTCCTTTCCTAGATATTAATGCCACCCATGTCTCTGTCCCTGTAGCTAGGAGTTCTAGCAGCTTGTTCAGGTTCTTGCTCCACCTCCTCAAAAGTGTTAGTATAAATGTTCATAAGGCGCAGAATGAAGCGAAGCAGTGAACTGATATGGGTTCTGCAATAATTTTGTCAGGAATGAGCTTAAGGATCTGGTTTTCCACAATCCGTGAGCAGACTACTGCTACCTCATTGCTAACAAAGCTGTCTTCTCTTGTAAAAACGTTAAAAATGTGTTAAAGTTGCTAGCACAATGCTACTCCTTTTTGCTTGCTGTAAAATCCTGTTTGATCGAATAATAAGCTTAACAACATATATTACAGTATGTAACGCTGCACAGAATGCTCGAAGGAACATTTTATGACATTCAATTTATTATGTGAATGTGTCTAAACTTAAAAAGCGACATATACTTTTTACCCCATCCTTGCTCTGCATCAAGAACTGATGGTTTGTTCCTGGTTTGTCTTCACAAATGCACACGCTCTAAAATGTGAATGTTATAAGTAGACTCTGAAAGGAGGAGAAACTATCTGCTTCAGTTACCAAACTCCCTATGAACGTAAACCACATCATTCATGAGAGCACAGGGCTGTTCATTACTGGTTGAGACCATCAGTCCCTCTAGCCTAATATTTCAAATCAGAAGCACAAGCCCAAGATACCGTGAAAGCCCCTCAGAGAAGCTCTGGCACAACTGTGTAATTGATCAAGGTAAAGAAACTGCAGGATGTGTCAGTTGCACCACAGTCACCGGAAAATGCTGCTGCAAGAAAATGCTATTCCTCAAACTAGAAGCAAGCAAACAAAAACCCCACAGTGGCCATAAATGAATACTGGGGGAAGCATAAGAACGGGACAAGCACAGATGATATTCCCCCACAGGTATTCCCCTAGCCTTCAACAATTTTAGCTGACCTGAATATGCTTTCTAAATATTTAAAAAGTGTCTTTCATGTACATGTATCATCTCCCCTTGTACCAATATAAAACTTTAGCATCCACAACTTTTTTTGGCAATTTCCAAACTTTTGAATCTTTTGATGATTTCCCTCCTTTTGTTTTCAACAGCTGCCATTGTATTTACTTGGAAATATTATATAGAGCTAGTGGCTACAGTGTAGGTATATATTAAGAGTTACTGTACACCTCCCTGCCTGGGGAAAAATGAGTTATCGAGACGAGCATCTAGAAAGATTTTGAGGATAGCAGAGGACCTCAGTGACAGAGCACCGACACAGGCTACCCAGGGAGGCTGTGGGCTCTCCTCTGGAGATACTCAAAACCCGCCTGGACGCGTTCCTATGCAACCTGCTCTAGGCACACCTGCTTTAGGAGGGGTGTTGTACTGGATGATCTCTGGAGGGCCCTTCCGACTCCTACCATTCTGCGATTGTGTGGTTCTGTAATCAGTTTGCAGATGTTTGCTCCGAAGCAAACAGGCACAGCTTCCTTTCAGGTGAAAGCCACTTGTTTGTACCCTGGAACCAGTGTCGCAGAACAGCTTTTCTAACTGTTAGTGAACTGCCAATCAGTAAACAGAACCACAAGTTCTCATCCATCAAGACTTCATATGTTCTCCTTGAAACATTTGTTTACATTTCAGACACAGACTTGGGAACTGGCTACCTTATGGTTAGAAATAAGGCTACAGGATGATACTTGGGTCACCTTGGAAGAAACACTGTCCATTTGAAACAATTTTAGAACAGCCACACATCCATCTGAAAACATGTTTAAGATAAAATAAACCAAAACACCAATTTTTTTAAACAGCATTTATGCATTATGCGTATAAATTGGTTTACAGGCTGTCATACTGCAGTAAGCTTTTATAACACCTTTAGCAAACTCTGCATTAGAAACACAGAAACAGAAATCCTGAAATTATTTCAGACCATTTTCTGACTCTGTGCATGATACATTGCCACTGATTTACACAATATTTACTTACAGAAATAAATCCAAGTACCTTTAAAGTATAGTTTATCACATGTGAATACAATTATGAGAAGTCAACAGAATATTTAATATTAAATGTGGTGCAAACCATGACTTACTTGTCAGCACAGAAAAGGTCAATTGTTTTTTTTGAGCCAGCTCACAGTGGTTAAGTCTGGTGTCATCAGTTTGGACACTTTGCCTCTACGCTAGCTGATCTCTCCCTGCAGTTTTCTCCTGACACTTTATCTCAATCTTTCTGGACGATACCAATTGTTAAAAAAAAAGCTACAGCAGGAAAATGAACCAAAATGCAGCTTTGCATCAAAGCAGTGCAGGAAAGTTGAAAGCTGAAAGTTGAGTCTATGTCTTTGAACATAACTGAAATCCTAGTATTTATCCTCCTGCTTCAAACCCTGTAGGAAAAATGGGTTTCCTTGACATTTGAAAAATATGGCTGGCTTCCTTAACAGATGTACCAAGGTGACTCTTGACATTAAGTCTATACTTAAACAGCATACCTTGCAAGAAAAGAATCTCCACGGCAGGATGCTTCCAGGTGGCACGGTCCTGTGCGTGCACGTGCCTCCTGAACAGTCCAGGGTGTGGCAATTTTTTTCTTTTATTTTACTATAAAGACCTACTGTTTGAAGGTGGTTATGCTTAGAGTAGTATCGGAAACTGAAGCTCAGCCCTTGGAGAAGATTTTGCAGTTTAACACGTGACATCCTAACCTTCATTTCTTGATAGTCAACGTGAAATTTCTGAAAATCCCAAACCGCTGATCATTTACACATGAAATACACGTAACATAAACTGAAGGTAAAAATTCCTCTCTTTCAAAGAGATCCGGCTGATTCATTTGGTAAATCAGATGACAAGAAACAGTAAAACTTAAGCTGTTTCTTACCAACTGGTACACACCGCTTAACTTGCATATTAACCTGCTACATTACTCCAAAACGTGGTTCCTGGTGGTTCAAAGTTTAGTGAAACTACCAATGAAGAGAAAGGACGATGGAACTGTGCATGCTTAAATGCTCAAGAACCAAAATCCGAAAAGGTTTTGCTAAGTTTTTTCCCCCTTTACAAGCATCACGTAACAATAAACCCACTGTATCTCGAGAGGGTGACTTGGCAGCAGGAGCTGAACCCCCTCGCAGGAAAACTGGCAGGTCTGCAGCTCGGCGGGGGCAGAGGCCCCACCTGCTTCACCGCCTGCCGCCCCGTTCCCCCGTCCCGCCCGCGCCAGGGCCGGAGAAGTCGGTCGGGCCCCGCTCCCCCGCAACCCTGCCCCTCACCGCCCCGGTAAGGCCGTGCCAGCGCCGGGCAGCGCCCGCGGCCCGCGCAAGGACTCGCCGTCGCAGGTGGGGCCGGACCCGCTCTCCCTCCGGCGGGGCAGCCCGGGATAAGATGGCAGGAGAGCAGGAGCAGCTCCCGGCTCCCTCGCGGGCCTGCCCGTAGCCAAGATGGCGGCAGGGCGCTTCAGCCAGCCGCGGCAGGCGAGCACCGCTGATGTCAGCGCGGGGGCGTCCACGCCGGGCGCGCTGGTCCGGTCCCTGGCGCGGCTCCCTCAAGTCGCTCCGGTTTCAGGCACGCTTTCGCCTTCGGGCGCAGACGCTACAAGCGACCCGTTTTGAGGCGCGCCCCCGCCCCTCCGGGCGTCGCCTGTCTCCTCAGCGCTGCCCTTAACAAAGATGGCCACTCGCTTCCTCCCCATCAAGCCGTAGCCCGGCCGGTCCCGCCGGCCGCCGGAGGCGCGGCGGCAAGTTCCCGCCGGTCGGGGCACCGCTCCCCGCGCGTGGAGGGAGGGCGGGTGCCTCCGCGCTCCCCGCCGCTTCAGCTCCAGGCGCTTCCCGCCGCCCCATGGCCGAGGCTGCCGGCTCCCCGCGCCACTCCGCCGCGGGCAGGTGTGAGGCGAGCGGGGCGGGAGCGGCGAGAGCCCGATGGCGGCTGCTCGGACAGGTAGGGGGAGCCCGCGGGCGCTAGGGGCTGCCGGCATGGCGGGGCAGCCTGCAGGGAGCGCGTGTTTGCTGAACGGCGTTGCTGTACCGTGGCGCGGCGGCGCCTCAGGCCCGGGTGGTTCGTGTCCCCTCCCGCCCTCCGCGCCCCCAGGGGCCGCGGCGGGGCCGTGTGGCCGGTACCTCGCAGCGCCAGAGGGGCCGGGCTTCTCCCCCGGGCGGGGGGTGGCGGGGAGCGCTGCCGGCGCTGGAGGCGGGCGGAAGGCGAGCTGCGGAGAGGCTTGCAATCCTCTTCCTGGAAAAAACAGTAATAATAAATATTATACATATACATACATATATATACACACTCACGCGGCTCTAAAGCCTGCCGTCAGCAGATCCTCGAAGCAGGCTATGGCTTCACAAGCAGTGCCAAGGGGAGGAGGGCCAGCACCCCCTGGGCACCCTGCAGCCTGAGGGCGCTTCCTTGGGATGGTCAGGCTGTGGTTTGACACCTCCTGTCGACGTCGCTGGAGTTGGTTATCACAGCTGCTACCCAGTCCCTGCCCTTCAGCCCCCTCCAAGCCACCCTTCATGGGGAGCTAGGGCGAGACCCCACTCACCCGGCAGTGAGAACCGCGCTTTACCCGCAGCTGCTGGCGGTCTGGTGAGCGTGGGGCCGTGCCTGGAGGAGGCTGAGGAGGGAGCAGCAGCAAGCAGTTCCACGTGCGCTCTGGGTCAACAGCAGCTTGCCAGCTCTGGCCTTCCATACTTTCTCGGACCCTTTAGGAGCAGTGCAATACTGGAAAGGATTCCCCTGTGGATGAGCATATGCGTAAAGGCTTAAAAAGTCAACTCAGTTTCATTAGTTGTTATTGTTATTGGATGTGATATTTACAGCCCTAAATTAAATGTCTGGTTTTGTGCAAACAGATGCTTGGAGCTGCCCATTGCGAGCTCTCCCCAAGAAGGCAGGGTGGTGGCAGTGGGTCCAATGGCGGCAGCTGGGTTGAAAGGCGTACCTGGCCGCAGTCGGGTAACAGAGTGGGAGGTGTGGGGAGGTTAATATTGACCTTTCCTTTGTGTTTTTGGGTTGTAAATTCACCGGTCCTGTTCAACAGGACAAACTTCTGTTTTATTATGCTGTAAAGCAGGAGATGTCAAAGTTATTGGTAGGAATATCGGGTTTGTCTTTGTAGGTTTCTGTTCTAGCAGACTACGTAAGCTGCACTCTGCAGCTATACTAGTTCTTTCTTTCCGACGTACTGCCTTTGGCATCTCCCTGTCTCTTAAAATCGTAAGGAATTTTTCGTAACGATGGAATGGGGGTGTGGGCGGTGCATGTAGGTATTTGGGAAGAAGGGCTTCCATTTCTTCCTCAAACTACATCTACGTGTGACCTTTTCCTCTGGAGATGCCCTGGGTTTTTCCACGTTCTTTACCTTTTCTGTTCATTTTTATGTGGTACGATGAGCAAGGATCAATTTAATCTTTCTGGTACATCTGAAGTAAAAATCAGTTCTGCACTCTTTACTACAGTGATGCTCAGATCTATCTATGGATTGGAAGAAGGTATCAACCTTCCTTTATATCCATCTTTAAAAGAGCACTGTCAAAGTGTTTCTTACAGTGCTTTTAAAATGCTTTTCATACTGCTTATAATAACGCCTTACGTGAAATCAGTTCTGTGGTGTGTTTTGTATTGAACTTGCTTTCATTCAATGCATACACAAATTGATTTGCTGTGGTAAGGATCCTTGAGTGCATGCTCGCTGGTTTAATTAAGAAAAGAGCCCTTTTATCAGGTATCCTATGAAGCTAGCATAAAGAACTAGGGATTTGCATAATTACATATGTGTTCTTTATCAATAAAATGTTTTATGTATGTACTGAGTTTGAAGTTTGGCGATATTTTTAAACTTAGATTGTCAGAATCAAGGAAAATATTTTTTTTCTTAAAAAAAATGCTAATGTAAGTTACACGTGTAGTGTGTGTTTATAAATGACTGGAATAAATTCTCTAAGGCTGTATTTTGAGCTCTACTGATCTGTGCAATTGGTAGCATTATCCAGTCTGTAGTCTTTAGCAGGGAAGCTAGAGGAACAGGTGTAAACTAAGTTGCTCCCTATACGTACACTTGTTCACTACAGAAAGCGTAGTGAAAACTTTCCTGAAATCTGTAAGCTTTATAAATTTATCCTGCCTGTTATCTTCCTCTTGCTCCTCTTCTCACAGAAGTCTCACTCACCTGCTAATGCACTTTAGCTTCCAGAACTGAAAAACAAAAGCTAAAGTGAGGACAGAGCAGTGGCCTTTTTTTTTTTTGTTCTTCTGAACAGAAGAACTGTTAAAACAAATCTGCTCCTTTCTTTGTAAAAGGTGCCTATGCTCCACATCTTCTTCCATGTTTTTGAAGTCTTGACTTTGTAAATTGTTTACAGTTGAATAACGCAATTTGGTAAATAAATTATTTTTAAATATAAATAATGCACATGCCTACTGATGGTATTTAGAAATGATGTAGTTATAGATTAGGCTGTAGCTGATTATGTAGAAACTTTCTTGTGAGTACAAAATATGTTCCAGTCAGCGCCACAGAACTCAGCGCCACAGAACTCAGCGGAGGTTCGTAGACCATCAGCTGTTACTGAATTTGGCTTTTAGTGCAACTAGGCCATGCGCAATGAGATACACAAAGAAATAGAGGGAATTTCAGGTGACTGCCTTTCTCCATATGTTTTGTTTGTTTGTTTAAGAGAGATCGAACATCTTATATATATATGTATATATGGAGTCCTAAATATTGTCCTAATGTAGCCATTAAATACCAAGGGCCCTGCAATTGAGATATGTGGTAATATTTTACTAGAATCTTTCTAAAACGGGACAGTTTGGTGATGCTTTTCTTTTTAAATGTCTTGTGTGTTAATGAAGAAGGAATTAATTGCCTTAGAATTCTGTATTGCTGGATGAAGTTAGAGAGGAAAGAAAATGCAAGTTTGGGAGAGGGAAAACCACAACGTAGAAGTGTGAGCTTGCATTGTTTGGGTTTGTTTTTTTTTTTTTTTTTGTCATCGTTCTTGGTGGTTTTTGCTTTTAAGGAACCTAATTTTTGGAAGAGAAGCTTTCATTACAGAACTTAAAATATTGCTTATTTAGAGTTGTATGTATGTATGACCCGTGTACAAGCTCAACACTTGCGTACACCTGTAAAGATCTTGTGCAGAAGACAGAGCCTTTCAGTACCAAAAGCGTATCTTGAAGAGAGTGAAAAAAGGCATTTGGAATTTTTAAAAATAAAAATATACAGGGAAGCTTAGCTGTAGAAGATAAAGCGGCCACCAGCCCCAACCAAAGAACAGTGGTGTCTGGTGATTCCTTCCCCACCATAGTTCTTTCTCTCTGCCGTCACTAAACCAAAGGTTTGTGTCTGTTCTGCTGAGAAGCCTTCAGCTTGCTTTGATGTTGGCTACTGGTTTTATAGGTCCCTCACACATGATTATTTACATTGGCAGTATGCAGGAGGTTAGGGAGCTTCACCTTCTTTGGAAGGGCATCATGAAAATAGAGACAACTATCTGTCAGCCTTTTCCAAACATTATGACGATTTTAGATACGTTTGTCGTTCTTTGGTTTTTGTCAGTGGATTATCCTATAGCAGCAGCATATCTTTACAGCTTGTAACACGATTGTGATGCTTTTAGGAAATGACTTGAGAAAAAAAATACTTTGATCCTCATGTAAAAATACAGAGTTAGATATTAATAATGTAACATATTCTTCCTTTGTGCTCTCTTTTCTCAGTTACATTTAGGTATTTAAGAGATTTTACCTGCTGTTGTAATTTTCAGATCCTAGACCTCTTGATTTTAGTTTGAGGCTGTGGGAGGAATGTTCGTGTGAATACTCAAATGCTCATGAGATTTTCTGCCAACCCATAGAATGCATTTTATGGAGTGGCTAGAAGATGTCTCCATAGCACAAAAACCTGAAAATAGGAAAATGTTGTTACTGCTGGATTTTTTGGCTGTTAATAACGTTTTGCCTTTGCTTGAAAAAAAGCCCTCAAAGAAAGTGCTTTTCTGAAAATTAAATCTTGGTGGGTTTTTTTAGTTTCGGCATTTTTGTGTTTTCCATCACACATGTATTTTTCCCGCATGTTACAAAAGTAGAAGAAATAGTATGGGCAGCACACAGCCATTTTTAATACTTTGATGAAAATGTCTGTGCCTTTCATATTCTGAGACCTTCCAAAGAAAACAGATCCAAAAGCAATAAGTCTGATGCATCAGACCTGCTGTTAGAAACTAACAGCATAGCAAATACAATTGTTCTACTCACATATGTAGTATTTCCAAGTACCCTGTGAAATAATAGGTCGTGGCACCAAATTGTAAGGCGGTTGGATGTGAGTGCATTTCCAGTTAAATCATGGTCGGCAAAGGTTGAACTGTGCTTTAATGTTTAATCTCTGACGCGTTATTTTGTTGTACACATCTCGTATGCAAAGCTTCCATTTCAAGTTTCGTAATTCTGGAGAGCTACTTCTCGTTTGGCTTCAGATTTAGCTCTGGTTGGCAAAAAACTGAATTGTGGTGCTCTCCTACTCGATAGAGCTATCCCCTTGTAGCTCTGTCTGTTTATAGTGATGAGTTTATTTACTGCTCCAGGTTTTTTTTTCATCTCTTTGGACTGCTTATGCACCTTCATTTTAAAAATGCAATGACAATTATTTAGGTATTCCATCCAGTGTTAGGAGAAAGACATTAAACCCAGGATATCTCTCCTTCCATGTCACTGACCTAAAGACTAGGCCTTTCTGTCTGGCAGGGAAATGCTCGGTGTCTTCTGTGCAAGGATACAGCTCAAACGGGCTGGGTTTTCCTGTACGGAGGAATTGGTACCTCACTCCCTGAAGACACAGTTAAGTACAGCAGGCTATGAAGAACAGCAAGCCCGTGTTTTCACTTTCCTGAACAAGTGTTTTAATCATTTAGCTATTACACAGAATGCAAATGGCCACATTGTGCTTCTGCCACTGCCTTGAATTCTTCAGCCTCCCAGTGCTGAGCTTGGTGCTGTCATTGTATTTTGGGATTCGTGTGAAGGTTGGCTAATGCATCAGTCCCCTTACGGGGCCCTGGTAGTGGAATATGCAGTTGGCACCTGGAAGTCTGGGGCCTGGGATATGTAGCAAGTTTGACAGCAGTTCTGCAGGTGTGCAGCAGCACTTCTAAGATAGAAAAACACACGTCACTCAGATTTTTTTAATCTATAGGGACAGGGAATGGCACAGAAAGTTTCACAGTGGTGATGGGAGATTGGGGAAGAACCCAGTCTGCTTCTCTAATTCTGGCGTGGGTTCACCAGAGTGGCAACTAAGAAAGCAACGTTGTGTACTTATGAACACAGTACACTTGCTTTACAGTTATTGAGTGATACATATATTGAGACATAATAAAATTCTTAACCCGTTCTCTTGACCCCTACCATCAATACCGCTGTTATTTTTCTCAGGCTTGACACACTCGAATGAGTTATTCATAGCTATTAGCTAATAGCATAGCTATCATGGTTGATTCCAGACTTGCCTCTTCAGTTAAATAAGTTTTATTATTAATATTTAATTTGTTCTTCATTTCAAAGGTTCTCAAGAAAAAGCACTTGAAAGATGTGCATCTCCAACAAGTGTCTGTAAGAAGGTTCGCATCGTTCCATCTCTTCTCAATAGAAGACCAGAATACAGAAGAGGAAACTGGGACCTGGGTTCAGTATAAAAGCATCTTTTATCCTGAGTATAGTGTGTCCATAAGGTAACCATCATTTAAGTTTTAAGTACTTCCTAAGATCTTGTACAAGCCTCAAATATAAAACTCATTAGTCATTCTTCCAGTGTTTTGTATAACTAGGGCATAGTTTACAAGTAAACTGTTAGATGTTATTTTTAGTTGTTTGTTACAGTAACCAGCTTGTCTGATGTTTTTCGGTATATTTCACTGAAGTAGCAGAGCTTGAATGAAAATACTGATGATTGTATTTATAGCAGAATGCAAATATGAGCATTTATTTTATATTTCTAATGGCTTTCTGTTTTGACATTCTTCAGGTATAAATAGGGTGTAAAAAACCTGAACACATTTACTTGTAAGCTTAATAAAAATTTTAATGACATGGTGTTATTTGTAAAGTTCTAAAAGCTTTTTGGTAGTGATCTATATTTTATTCAATTTTCTTCTTAATAGTTCTTGTAAAACTCAATGATAATTTGGAAGCCAATTTGCAAAACAAAAGAATAAAAAAATTTCCTCTTCCTGCAGAAATAGTTTATGGCTAATGAAGAAATCTGTTTTATGTTAAAGCAGGTGAAACAAAAGAAGATACCTGCTTAAAAAAAAAAAGCACACAAACCACCACCCCCCCACACCAAAAACCTGAAAACTCCCAAAAGCCCTCTGAAAGAGTGTTAATGAATTCTCCGTAGCTTTAGCAAAACAGAAAAGTTTATAGCTCCCGTTTGTTACTATGTGGGGTCTGGGTTTTTTTTTCCTTTTCTCCTGCTTTGGTTTCCTCTTCCTTGTTCAGTTTTGTACATAGCTATAACTTGGTTTTGCCTCAACAGGTATCATTGCAACAGTAACTTAAGCATCCCTGAATCAATACTTGTTTTGCAGCCCCTAATTAGCCCTGCTGAGGGTGTAGGATTTTGTATGGTGTGCACAGTAGAGGATATTCTGGAGATCCTGATTCATTGAAATTAAGTGCATTTTATTTAACTGGGACCTTTAAATTAAAGTCAGTCTTAGAAACTAAGACCTAACACAAACAAGTGACCATCATTAAGTAACATTTTTGCAAGGTTATAAAGCAAAACAAGGAAAAAACAAACCAAACCAAACAACCGCCCCCAACAAGCAAACAAAAAACCCAACCCTATAACACTACATGCAGGTTACCTTAAATTTGCAGCTGGGTGAAAAGTCAAATGCAAAACTGTTTAGAGCTTTATGAAGCCTTAATTTTCCATTTTCCAAGCTTATACTTACTGATGCTAGAAGTCTTCAAAAGAAAACTTTTCAATTTAGAAATACTGCCTATTTGTAATAGGAGTAGGTACAGTGTTTTTTCTGCGTATGGACTTTTCCAGTAAACTACCAGGGAGTGCTACAGATTCATCAGGATGGTCACAATTCACCTACTTTGTGTAGTGTCTCTATTCCCTGGTTTTAGGTCTTCAGAGGCATGCTGGTAATAGGAAATGTAAGGCATTTAGGTAGAATTTAGGCTGAGCAAGTCTGCAGTCCCATACGCTGCAGTCCTGACCTTCATTCAGCCTCCTTAGTTCACTACCACGGTTTGCAACGCTCGTGTCACTGGATTTACTAGTTAAGGGTTAAGGTAGGAGGCAAGCTAGGGTTCACCTGTGCCAGCAGTACAAAAGCCAAGGGAATGTCAGGCTGATCTCGCTCTGACGTTTGATACTTGCGCACTTCTTTTTCTATCACTTTCCATGTCATCATTTCATTTAATGTTTTTTATTTGACTAATAGTAGCTTCGTTAATAATAGGACACGGTTCAAACTGCAGACTGCAAGCATGTTTGGTCATGTGTGATTTTATTATTGGTAGTTATTATATAGCATTCTAGTATGGGGATTTTGTTTTTACCTTTTGTGTTCCTCTGAGTTTAGCCAATGGAAGTGTACAGTTTCTGTGCTGGAGTAGGGTCACGTTGGGTTTCAAAAACTGTATGTTGAGGAGAACAGGGAGATTGTCTCCTAGTGGGGATTTTTATTTTTGTTTTTTCCCCAAATTTTGTTCCTTTCTAGGAAATACTCAGTAATCTATAAAAATGGTAATCACTGATCATTTTAGGAATAATGATCAGAACTTACACTTCCGTATTAAAATGTTTCTCTCCATATTGAAGCAGTGTCACTTTTTTCAGAATATTGCAGGATGGCGAAGAAGGGAAGGAGAAAATACTCGCTGTGTATTTTGCCAGGGACAAAGTATAAATACCTGCAACAAGATCTGCTTTACCTTAAGTCTCTATTAAATAAAGTTTCTTCCCTANGCTTACACTTCTGTATTAAAATGTTTCTCTCCATATTGAAGCAGTGGCACTTTTTTCAGAATATTGCAGGATGGCGAAGAAGGGAAGGAGAAAATACTCGCTGTGTATTTTGCCAGGGACAAAGTATAAATACCTGCAACAAGATCTGCTTTACCTTAAGTCTCTATTAAATAAAGTTTCTTCCCTATTTTTGCAGAAGCAGTAATTTAAGAGGGTAAACATAACAGTTTAACATACATAACAAAGTAACAGTTCTCGCTGAAACTTGTGTATCTAGGAGAGAAGAAATCTTAGAGTAAGCATTCCTGGATCTTTCAGAACTGTTCATGTCTTGGAAATTTAAGAAACCTCTCTGTGTCTGTTAGTCTTCCCTTCATTTTTTTCCTTCCATTGGCAAAATATTGATTATAATAAGTTTCATCAGTAGAAACAATTTTAACAAGATATATTATTAGCGTATTATTAACAATATTATCAGTCAGGTAAATCCAGACCAGTGTGCTTGAGGAGGAGAGCCTTTCTACATCTCTTTCTGTCAGGAAAAAATTGTTACTATGGCCCCTCTAAAATCTTGACAAAAGTGCTGTTGAATTTTCATCTACATATGTTTTCCTTATGCATTAATGTCTTCTTCGGAAAGCTCATTGCATATGTTGGATGTTAAAAGGGTTGTAAGCTAATATCTTGACAAGACTAAATACTTAAGAAAGTTCATAAGGTTGTTACTGGCTTTTGGCAAAGAGTATAAAGGTCAAGTTGTATCAGTTCAAGGGCTATCAAAACTGATCAAATTGTGTATTCAGATATGCTATGACCTAGCTGGAATTACTGCTCTAGAGGGATGTGGGGACCGGTTTGTTAGGCAAGTAGAAGCTTCGGTACCAACTACCAGTCATGTGCATGCTTTTCTGAACTTCTCAATGCAGCCTGTTTTAATCAGCTGCTGTTATTCTAACCAATTTCAGGTTGGATTCACATTTGGGAAAGAAGAGCTTGTGCCATGTCTTTCTGTCACTAGTTTACTTTTAGAATAATTTCTAATAACAAATCTTCTAAAGCAGGAAGCCAGAAGCACCAATATAAGGCAATTTTTGCTTAAAAAAAATAAGCTGGCTTTATGTGCCACTTTGACTAGATCCTTGAAGTGACAACAACATTGACTCGTTTCAAAAGTAAGTGATCTCTAGTGCGCTTAACGAAGTCTAAATTCACAATACATGGTGGAAGGTGGTCTATTGAAGTTTGCGTAGGTACAAAGGTGCTTCGTGGTAGCTCTGGGGTCTGAAAAGGAGTGTCCGATGAGTGTGATTTTTTGTTAGCTGTGAAAGATGTGACAAAATTAAATTTCTTGTGTTAGAATCCAGAATCTCATTTGATTAGTCTAGTCTCATTTGGATTTGTATCATATTTGATGCTCCTACACACTACATCCTTGTCTTGATGATATGAATTGGGCGGATACATACATGAAATTGCTCTCTAGTGTTGTTTGCAATTAATTTCAGTTAAAAAATAAATCCCTGAATTGACAGGAAGTCAGCCTGGGAATCAGGCTGGATGTTTATGGCAGTCTACATGGAGAATGTAGACGTGTTCAGTCCAAGCTGGAATCTTGCTGCAGTTTCCACATTCAGATTTGGATACAGTAAACTGAAGTAATCTAGTCTGCAGGTGAAAAATATAAATCTCATTTTTTAGTGAAATTTCTTGCAAGCTTCAAGTGGGAAAAGACATCTTTCATTACAGATAATATCTAGCCTAATGGATCTTTTCTCCGTTAAAAATATGTTTTTATTCGTAAAAGTATCATGTTTCTTTGTTAGCTTTCTTCAAGTTCTTTTTAACTTTGGGGATATTTCGCTTTGCTGTTAAAAAATTATACATGTGCTAAATACGTGTTTTCTTGGTGATAGGAAGGTATATAGTAAGTAAGTAGAGCCATTTAAGAATGTTTATTTAATATTGCATTTCTAAATCCTATTCTTAGTCAGGAATGTGCTTTTAAATTTAAATTTTGTATGAATAGTTTTAGCAGTGAAGTGATTATAGATCATAAAGATGCAGTGTCTCACTGTGGAGATGGTGTCTGTCTTTTAGACAGGAAAATTATTCTTTTATTAGAGTTAAAAAAGCAGCAATCAATATCTTCAAATTTTCTATTTCAGGATATGGATTTGCTTTAAAATTGTAGGCTCATTTTAAGCAATTAGAGAAGAAATAAGTTATTTCTGTGGTAAAATGTTTTCCATTGATCAGTCATTTGATGTTTGAAATGCCAAAATGCAGAACTGAAAAGAACAATGTCAGAAGCTTACAGGAAGGGTTAAATCTTTGTATAGAGTGTTAAGTGTTCTTTGCAAGGTGTCATGCCTTTATTCTGAATATGAATGAACCTTTAGATAAAAGTATGAAAGAAATTATTAGATTATTCTAGACCTTTGGTTTAGAAATGAGAGGCATGTTATTTGTCTGTGGCAAGCAATATGTTAGAAGATGGTTTAGGAGTGAATTCCATCAGCTATTCCTATTGGATATTTCTGATAATAACATTTTGAAGTTTTAATGGATTTTTATTTTAGCAATAGACATAAAAAAATGAAGGGAAGCAGGTTTCAAGGAATATTGCCTACTCCTTAGGGACAATTTGTGTGGCTACGATAAACTTGCTTTCCTCCATTTATTGCATGCTAAATCCACAGTGTGTGGATTTAGCAGCATAAAGGCTTGACCACAGGAGGAGGAAATTGAAGAAGGAGATAAAAAGTGATTTGGCAACATATTTCTTTCATTCACTGATCAAGCTAAGAGTGTTCCGTCATATTGCCCAAGACTTGTGTATTTGTAAAAAAGAATTCACAGAATCACAGAATTGTAGGGATCGGAAGGGCCCTCCAGAGACCATCCAGTCCAACCCCTCTGCTAAAGCAGGTGCCCCCAGAGCAGGGTGCACAGGAATGCATCCAGGCAAGTTTTGAATATCTCCAGAGAAAGAGACTCCACAGCCTCCCTGGGCAGCCTGTGCCAGGACTGTTCCTGTTTGTAGGCAAAGAAGCCATTGCTTTGGTTTCTTATCATATTAAGCTGTGGTCTTGAACTGGAGTGAAAGAAGAGTTATCTTGTTTTGCTATGCTCTGGCCCAGAAAAAGCGTCCAATCAGATAACAAAGTTTGCAGATAACTCTGAGATTCTTACTGGGCCACGACGACAATTAATGGTGCCACTCACCAAGCCTTTTTGTA
Source organism: Steatornis caripensis (assembly GCA_013398225.1). Lineage (NCBI taxonomy): Eukaryota > Metazoa > Chordata > Aves > Caprimulgiformes > Steatornithidae > Steatornis > Steatornis caripensis. The sequence goes on from VZSC01010942.1 coordinate 323,943, forward strand.
AAGTACCCTTAGCGGTAGCTTTTTTATCCTTATCCCGTCTTTCATTTTCCACAACTATTGCGGTTTTGTTTTGTATCCAGGTTAATAATGTACGGTGATGTGTTGTGGTTTTTTTTTCCTTTAGAGTAGTATACGGAAATGTAGTCTATCTTAGTTTTTGTAGTTTTGTGAAGTTTAGTATATGTACTTAGTTATTTGTATTATTTTGTCTTGTTCAGTTGAAGAATGATATAAAAGAAGGAACATAGTTTTGTTTCATTATGATTGATGAAAAGCATACCTTAATAGGGAGCTACTGTAGGATTATTTTTATTCTGTTGCATACAGCTATTTGTAAAAGTCTGTCTCTTGTGTTGCCTGAATTGCAGAGGAAGGAACATTAGTATACGTTATGGATATCTCTTTCTCTCTGACTTTACTTATACAACCAAAGTTGATTTACTAGAGTAAGGAATTTTGCTTTGCTTCATATCGGGAGAAAGATGAGTTAAATTAGCTTATCATTCTTAGATTTGTGTTCTATAACTCACTGCCTTAGCCATAGAAATTTTTGCATATTGTACCTTGAAGACTTATCATAAGAACACTGTAGATCAAATTAACAATACTGGCCTGAAATTCACTTTCTCAATGATGCTTACCTATGCTTGTTTAACTTGATCTCAGTAATCAGACCTTTGAACTTCTTTGAACTGCACAACATTCATGACGTATTCCAACGTATTAAATCCTGATGTTCTTCTGTATTTTGGGATGCCTGCAGAAATTTATGGGATTTTGGTGAGTTCAGGTTTAACCGCAAGCTTCTGTGATTCCTTTCTTTGACTTTCCTAATTCAGTGCATGTGAAACTTACAAACTCTCTGTGAGTAGTTTGTACTGTGGACAGTTGTGATTATGACAGGCGTTCGTAGAAGCAAGATGTGATGTGCATTGGCAGTTTTCTCTGGGCTCAGTAATGGAGGAGCAGCGGATGGGATGGGATGGGACAGCAAAGCAGCAGCTGTTACAGAACTGCTGGGGAGGTATATGCAGAACAGTGGTGCCAAACTAGAATCTGTGGTTTTTAGGTGCAGGACTGAGTAGCATGATCTTTGTGGGATAAGTCAGAGAATACCTCTATTTACAGGTGCATGTAACCTTTAGTCTGCAAGTCCAGTCTGTGATGGAGAGGAGTTGGGGAGTGGCCGGTGCGGTTTGCAGGCTCTACAAATACAGTCCTCCACATGGAGAAACACAGCTGTTGCTATTCGGAAGTGTGTCTCCCTGAGCTCTCACTTTCACAAGTAGATCAGCTGTTGACACATTGCTTTCCTCAGTCCTAAAACTTGCCTGCAGTAGAAGTTATGCTCAATTTGTCACTGTTGGAGTTCCCTAACTGTTAAGTGGTTACCAGTGGAATTTCAGTGCCTTTTCTTTAGCCTGGTGTAGGGAGAAAAAGCCTTATCAGCAGGAAGAGGTATTTTCCTATTGTGCTAACTGGCTTCAGAAGATTCACTGTTACTAATGTGGAGTAGTCTTGAAATAGTCCATAATGATGATATAGTTAAGACCTGAGATGTGATTTTTGGGGTAATTGAGAGTGGCTTTGCTATCCAGATCACTGTTGAGATAATGGCTACTCCTCTCAATCTAGAAGATTGAGCTTGTTCCCTGCTTTTGTTCAGTGAAGGTTTCATAAGGTGATCAGACTAAAGGAAGCAGCTGCTAAACTTGAACTCTGTCCGGTTTCATGAGGAGCGTGGAGTGGGCATCTGGAAGACTGAGGAGAAGGGGAAGTTCCTCATAGCAAAGCTGAATGCTTCTCATCATTAAATTATGTCTCACATATGTGCTTGCCATGAACAATATTTGTGAAAGCGAGAAAGGGATTGCTGAGACAGAGCTACAGGAAGAGTCTTTGAATGTTGCATGCAGCCAGAAAAGGGTGCCTGTGCAAAAGGCCTCTGCTGGCCGAGAGCGCAAATGTTGGGGTGTGTTGTGTTTGCACTTGGACACTACAAGCTTTTGGCCACTGAATAATAAATGCAAGAATATGTTTGAAATTTGTGTGTGTTGATTTTAATTATGGAAAGAATGTTTTATAATCAGAGGAAGAACTGACCATTAATGAAAACTGAGTGTACCAAAAATAATAATGTAGATTGAGTTAGTTGAGTTAAATAAAACATCACTGAAGTTGCAGGACAACCTTAAAAACAGTAAGTGTGTGGCATGCATCTGTTGTGGAATCTTAGCTTGTTCTTCAGGCTGAGGTACTTGGAGCTGCGCACTTCCCATCTCCAGTTATAAGCCATAAAAAAAAAAAGGAAGAAAAAGTGCACTTTTAGTCCTGATGATCTATCAAAATTCTTGTAGGCGTCCACTGCTGCTGAGAAATGTATTTTTGGTTTGTTTTTAAGTAGCTGGGAGAAGATCTCTGAAGTCCAGTCAAATCTTTTATAACATCTTTAATATATTTTGTTGCTCCTGTTTATGACCTCATTTCAGTTTCTGTTAGCTTTCTTACTCTGTAACTATACTGTTTCATATTTGCAAAAAGGTTGGGGGTTTTTTTTGTCTTTCTTACAACAGCCTTCCTTCAAGAAATAAAAGCGGAGAGAATTAAAACTAATTTTGTAGGTACTAGAATTGTTGGATTTCTTCCATTTTTTTGAGTGTTTTAAATACTATGTTCCTAACCAGCCTTAGAGGCTATATTTGAAACATTATTAAAAGACTGTATTTTTGTATTTTACTTCCTTGCTGAATTCTTTTTAGATTTTTTAATGCATTTGTAAAACAGCTATGTGATCTGATTGTTGTAAAGTATAAGCTTTTTTTTATTTTGTTCATTTTGGGCCTAGATTAGCTCCGAATAGTTAAAAAATTTTAGTTGTATTTTTTGGTATGTGAATCCAGCCAGCCTTACATCTGTAACATTTAGAGGAGGATTCTCAGGCAAATTTTTATTCAACTTTGGCACATGTTCTTTCCTCTGCTGTCAGAGTTTTGCTCACTGTGTTCTAAAATTTGCTGTTGGTGTGTGAAATCCAGTTAATTAATTTATTGTCCCCAGTTTTGGATGTTTATTTCACTTCAGTTATGCAAATGTAAACCCAAAGAAAATGCAGTTCACTGAACACATTAACCAGTTTCATTGTTCACGTTAATTAAATGAAGTGTCCTTGATTTTGTGGGAGAAAATAGGAATGTGTGTACAGCTGCTGTTCAAAAATAGTCTTTTGTTTTTCATCTTCAAAGAAATTGCTTTACCAAAATTCTTTGTTTCCTGTATGTGACTTTCACAACTAAACAAAAATTGGTGCTCTTTGGAAATGTTTTCATAAATTATTAGTTTACCAGAAACAGGTTCATGGGTTTCAGAGATGGAACTTTGAAGACTAGTGATTGTCCACTTGTTTTTCCCCTGGTGGCTACAGTGTACCTGTTTGCCACTTGTCTGTGGAAGGGGTTTGTGAGAAGTGAACATGTGCAGTGAACCTCTCTTCTGAAGAGGCAAGATTCTTTTTTTTTATTGTGTTATATGTTGGTAAGGTCACTATTTGTTTTCTTCCAGATTTCACAACGGGCTTTTAAATGTAAAAGATGTTCTGACAAGTTTTGACAACACAGGGAATGTCTGTAAGTAATTTTTTCATTTAAATATGGTACTATGTTGATAGAGGTCTAACTGTATCAATATAAAATATTTCTGTATGAGCCCTCAATAACCATTTCATTTAACTGAGAAACACCATTATTGTGGTCAGCCATACATGTGTTAAACTGTTTTACGTAGCAGGGTTGTTTGTGTGGATACACCTTTAAGTAATCCCAGTGCAGGTTATTTTTGGTTCTGTGACTGAGACAGGAACATTAGAGCAGCTGAACTGGGTTGGACAAAACATGAGTTTATCCCATTAATTTGTGTTGGCTAGTAGCCAGCAGTGGCTGTCTGAGGAACAACAGTGCAAGGGCACAGGAAGCAAACAATGATACTTCTAGCTTGGAGAGGACAAACTGAAACCAGAGAAAAACAAAAGAAAACACGCAGTCAAGTTGTGAAATTCCTCTCTACAGAATGTTTTGGATCCTTAGAACATGACATGAATTCAAAAAGCAAAGGAGAAAAAATTGTGCAAGAAAAATTAACTGTGGCTACAAAGTATAAAGACATCACTTACGGCTTAGGAAGTGCTGTATGTTAGGAGAATTAATGGAACAGTAGGATGATATGTTTGTGCTGATCTTTCACTCTTGCCTAAGCATCAGTGACTGGCCGCATTAACCTGAGACAAGATGAGCTGTAAGTGGACCTTCAGTGTCTGACCTAGTACGGCTCTGCTTCAGTATACTTATTAATAAAATTATCTATGCTGTTAATGGACTTGTATTATAAAATTGTGGCAGATCATGGAAAAAAAGCTGAGCAAGAATATTTAAATATTTTCAATGTAATGAGTAATTACTGTTATATAATTAACAGAGATACGTATAATTCTACCTTATTTCTCAGGTTGGTTGCTTGGTTTGTTTTCAAAGACGCAAACTGATAGAATAAAGTTGGAGAGGTCTCTGTAAGTTTGTCAGATATTCAAGAAATGTGCACATATCTTTTCTTCCTTATCAAAGCAATGATACAGAAACTGTTCTGATATATAGGTGTTTCATCTCAAAACTCCAGTCTTAGTATTCCAAAGCTATGTTTCAATAAACATTGGCTTTTCATTAGCAAAAAGATCAATTTATTTAATAAACTTTTTCCTTCAAAAGGAAAAAATAATCATAAACTATGTGCTCTCTTTTTTAAAATTTGCTAGCTTTCATTCCATTCTGAACATTGAAGATAGCTGTGTGGTCCTGCCACAAAATGCTTCAGGATACATACCTTAACTGTTGCCAAAGAGAAATTTGTTCTCTGATGTCTGAAGGAAAATGATATCTAAGGTATATATGAATATCAAAATTAATAATATTAAGGCTGAGAAAGAAAATTGACATTTGCGATTATGGTTGACATCAGCTACAGATGTAGACATTGTGAGCTGGACAATAAAAACATTTAGGTTTAAGACATTGAGGATCTGGAAGAAAATGCTTTGCTTAAATTACAGGAGGCATTTAGGGAGATTTGATGTTGTTGATTCTCAGAATAGGAAGCTAGAGGGACTTTTATAACAAGTTACTTTATTCTCACAAACTGGTCTCAATAAGGGAAAAAAACAGGAAAAAACCCAACTAGGGTTTTGGATTTAGGAAAAATATTGTTAGTTCATTATGTAACAACTCGGGTATTTCTTTTGAACAGCAGAAAAATCAGTTTTGGTTTTGTTTTTTTTAATGTCTAAAAGTGCTTGAATACTATCTTTCACCTACTGATCAAGACAGTGTACCTTACTCCATTGAACATGGTAACATGATTTCTTAATCTTTGTGTGAGTACTTAAGATTGTGAGCAATTTACACAAATTTCCTTGTTCACCCAAATAAATTACTCTGCTAAAGTTTTCATATGCCTTCGTATTGTTAGGCGTGCTGTTGGCTCTTCTGTTAACTTTCTTCCAGTGCTTCAGCTACTTATTGATTGCAGATGGTAGAACAAGACTTACACTCTAACAGGCACAACATCAGTGCTAACACAGAAGTAGTATGACATTTGTAGTTCTTCTTGCTGTTCCCCTGTATATAAAAAGATTTGCATTTGTCCTTTTGGATTCAGTATTGCTTTGAGGGTTCATGCTGTGCTATTATATACAGTGTTTCCTAAGTCATTTCCAGATTCTCTACTTCCCCATTTTTAAATGTCTGTGTCTGTAAGTGTCTGTATTGATGTACATATTACTGATGTATGTCAATTTTACTAAGCGGTCTAGATTACACTCTGTTAGGGTAACTGTAAAATAGGTGTCTTCTGGCAGCGTGCAGTACTGTTCTGGATTGTAATAATCATACTTTTTTGCTACCACCTGTATGGAGTAAATGTCCACGGTGTCCAAGCCAGAGTACCTATGTGTCTGTCACACCATCATAGTAAAGTTCTCCCAATCGTGTGTTTACTGAGCTGCTCTGTTTGGATCATACCTGACTGAATTTGTGTGCACTCGCATTATCCCTTGATTTGAATTGGCTCTTTCTTTGACCTTTTTCTCTGTGTTAACCCACAGTGGAAATGGTAGGTAGTAATCCTGCCTCCTTTTACCCCCAAAGGTAATTAAAGTGGTAGTATTTCTAAAATTAGGTCGACTACTTTTTACAATTGCTGTGGTGTTCTTTAAGAACTTCATATTATCAAATGATAATCTACCCTAAAAAAAAAAACCCCGAAGATTTCTAAAACCGTCTTTAACAGTATTAGATTATTTCTTCTAATACCTCATAGAGTTAGGCAGTATTGAAGAAATTATCAGTCCCATTTACAGTAGCATGCTCTCTAAGGGGACCCATTGAATAACGTTTAGACTTTATGTTCTTTTAGGACACACTGCATAGTCAGAATTTATATACTGGGCACTAAACTTCACTTAAACGATTTGGATCGAGTTATCAGGAAACAGTTACGTATTTTAGTGTTCTGTGTCTTTGTTTGGCTGCCATACTGAATATTTATCAGGAACATCAATGTTTTGATGGAGATCATTAGATCATGAAATAATTGTGTATTAAACAGATTAGGTTTTGTAAAAACTGAAACATGTGGTATGTTACATCCTTTTTAATCGTAATCATTTGTTTCAAATAACACGGTTTGTATGGTTTAGAGGGGAGTTGTTTTGTTTCTTCTGCTAATGTTACTACCTTGTGTTGAAACAAGGTCTTTCAAGCAGCATTACTATGGTTTTTTGTTTCACTGTTTGATCTTTCTGCTTATGGTCTTTAAAAGCCACATCACCATACTCCATCAAAAGAGTAGTGGAAGAGCAGACTCTAGTTAATACCACTTTCTCTACACACGCAGTAGATATCAACTCAGTACAAGATGTGCCACTAGCTGGCAGCATTATATAAAATATCAGTAAGCTGCTTTTGAGGAATACTTGTGACTGCTTCCAAAAGTGCTGTCTTATACGAGTAAGACTTTAGGACAGAAGTGGAGCCAACTGCAGTAGCTGTAAATGGTGTATCGTAGGGTCCAAAGTCTTAACTCTGGAAATTGCCTCTGTACCATGCCGTGTTCAAATTTGGTACCTACATTTGTATTCTGCCTTTTCCCAAAAGATTTCTATAGATGCATTTTCATTGTAGGATTGCTACTATGATGAGAATTCACACTATAAATTACAATTGGTTTTCACTTTCCTAGAAAAATGTGAAAATTTTTTCTCTCCTATTCATCCTTTGTGAGAGCAGTTCCATGTGAAAACTCTAAATGAATTCTCCACATAGACAGGATGCAATGCTAAATGCACTTCATTCAGCTTTAATTTTATGCATAAACAGGAGGCAGGGAAAAGAGGACTGGAATGAAGCAAAGGATCAGTCTGTTTTAGACAACAGTGTGCCATCTGTTAAAAAGATGTTACATCCTGAGACTGTCTCTAGTCTTAAGATAGTCCTCTAAAAGAACTGATGGATCCCAGGCAGAAGGTTCAGTGGTAGCATTGTGGGATAGCATCAGCTGGCTCCAGGAGCCACATGCCCTGCTCATTGTTGCAGAAGAAAAATCTCTTCTGCAACAAACTATCCAAAAACCAAGGAGAATTCTGCAAGAGCAAGCATTTGAGACTATCACCTTCCCCTGCTTTTCCTAGTGAGGGAAATAAGTTGTGATTGAAATGCTGTATAATTATATACCTGCAGTAATTACTTCAAATTGTGTATATGTTTGAATTAAGTGAAATGATCAAGGGCAAAAATCTAAACCTCTTTACTAATTGCCACCAGTCTTAAGCAAGCTACGGCGTCTGCAAAGGAGAATTTTAAGCAGTGAAATACAGCACGTTTTGGGATTTTCATCTAGTATCTACCTGGTGTTAACACAGAAACAAGATATTCCAGAATGCTCTAGTAGTATGAAATTGCAAATATACTAAATGTAGTAGCAAAGTATTTTCATGTAAAGTGCACACAGAATTAGTTAATGATGTAAGTAATTTCAAGAAACAACACTTCCAATACATATTCATTTTATTTTCTATTTGGTTGAGTGTACAATTACATGTTTTGGAACTAAAAAAGCAGCAGAGGGTGCTACAGTTACAGAGCTACCCAGGAACGTATTCCAAAGCTGCTGCTCCTGTAGGCAAGTAGATCCTGCAAAGACTTAAGCTTTCAGTTTGGGGTAGATGTAAATAGGATAGCTTTAAATTCTGTTGCCTCTGTTCCTATGGGAAAACAGGTAATCTATGTGAAATCCAGAAAAAGTAGAATTACATACTCACTTTTTTTCTTGATTATTTTTTTCAATGTTTTATTGCTGGAAAACGTTGCATAGTTTCGTATAATATTTTTCATGAAAATAACAAGAGAGAGGATTTTTCTCAAATTTCAAGTCCACATCGGGGGGATTTTTTTGAAAAGCAGAATAGAAATTAATTAGTTTAGAAATAAATTAATTTTCTCCGATTAGTTTTCACTTCTTGTTTCAGATTGTATTAATTTTAAAATTATGCTTATTTAAAACTCATAACTGTGTAACTTATTTTTATTAAAAACAAATTTAAAAATCTACTTTAAAACAAAGAACCTTTCCTTCTTTTTTCCTTCTTCTCAAATAACTAGGACGAGTGGGGTGTCTTCTTTCCTGGTAGTAGTATACGAGGGTGTGTTCAGAGAGCTACTTGTTTCTTTAGAGCTCTCACTGCATGGCTCAAAGGTATCTGAGCTCCTCTATGGAGAGATCGTGGCAGCTACTGATTTATCATGCCTGGAAGGATAGATGCCATCAAGCTACCTGGGGAAAAGCATAGGATGGCATCCTTTATGACAGCAGAGGTGCTCCTGTATTTCATGTAACATCACCTAGAATCAACAGGGGAGCAGATTGTGTTTTTCAGCTGCTGCAGGGGAGCAGATTGTGTTTTTCAGCTGCTGCAGTGGAAGTTCCCCCCCTTTTTTTAGAGGAAACCTCTTGTTTTCTGTGGTGAAAAGCATACCGACTTGAATACGCTTCCTACCTCTCCATGCCTCGGTAGGTATTCTCACCTGAAGAAACTACCGCTCATTGTCTTCTGAGCCTTCTCTCATTCCACTGGTGTGGCAGTTTGAAATTGTTTACCATGTCAGAACCTCGCATCCTCTTGAAAAAGTCTTCAGCGAAAAATAAATTGACTGGAAGAGTGTTTGGATAGCAACGATACATGTTGTTTTGAATGAAATATCGTATTTGTGATACCTACAATTTACTATTCACTATGTAGCTTCCTTTTAAATAAAACATTTCATGATCAGGGTTAAGAAAAAACAGCTCTTTCCTCCCTCCCCTCCCCCATGCTATTCACTTCACTGGTTCAGTTTACAGCATCATCCCAAGCAGTCACATTGACATAACTGGCATAAAGCTTAAGGAACAGAGGTGAAAATAAGTATGTGGGGAGGAGCAGGTACCTTTTAAATTACTCTTGCTACGAGAATTGTTTTTATGAAACTGTTCTCTGATGGAACATCAGTGATTTGTCTGTTTTAAATACTGTCCTGCAATTTTCTGCTTTTCCTCACTCACTGAAATCTTCTGTTTATCAAGAGCCTGTATGTGAAAAGAATAATCGTAAGTGTGATCAGGGTTCTGTTTCCTTTAAAGTATTTTTTTTTCTACTACATATTCCAATGTAACCTGACTGTGTGCTTATGCTTTCAAACATGGCACAAACTCAGGGAGGTGGGAGTTGAAGAAGCCCAGCTGAGCTCTTCTGAGTACCCTCTTTCTTCCTTGGTCAGTTTGAAGTTTTTGTAATGATTTTTTTCTCCTGTTCGGGATGTTCAAATTAGAACCTTTTGGTAAAAAGACATGAATCTGTTAGACGAACTGCAGTTACTTTTCTGTATTGCTGAGTAGTGTTTTGTACCTTGGCACTCTGATTATCTGAGGGTTTGCATCAGATCTATTGTCTTAATCTTTATAAAAATTGTTGGCATAAGTATGTTTTTAAGTGTACTACTTGTGCTAGTCTGCCTTTACGCACTGGTGTTGACCTTCTGTCATCTGAAGCATTTTGGAAAGTATTCCTTGTATTCTAAATGGATCATCGTGAGAAGCTGGATCTTTTGGTTTAAAGTAATTAAAAGTATTTGAAGATAGAATATAACACCTTAAATTAGATCAGTAGAAAGAGTATGACTTATTTAATTGATTTCAGGGGGTTTGCTTTTACATTAGATAATCACCTTTTAAATTGAGATAGGGTAAGATAACAATGGCAAGAATCCCTTTCAGATGTACTATGTTATTAATTAAGCTTAGTCTTTTAATGTATTGTAGAGTTTTCTCTTAAAATATTTCAAATCTGAGGATAACTGAAATAAATAGTTTCAAATTAGTTTCATTTAGCTTGATGTGTAGTAGGTTGTTGCAGTTTGGGTGGAACCTGCATGTTTGTCATTGTTCTTTTTGTTTTCACCATTCCTTGTACTTGCCGTGTTCTAGCCAAGCTTTCAGTGCTGCCCTTGACAAAAGTACAGGCATGAAGTGCAAAACATGCTCAAGAAATGCCATTCCTGGAGTACATCCTTTAGCAGCTAGCTTCAATACCACACAAAGTTGCTGATGGGATCTCACTTACGTGTCAGACAGGGCATTTCTCCGTACAGTAATATGGTCTCATCAGTGGCTGTAGTGCGGAGGTAGCAAGGACAGTCTCTATTCGTTGTTTTCTCAATACTAATGTAACTGAAATGTTATGCATAACTTGCACCTTGTGTTGCTTTTGTTTCAAGTCTTTTTAGAGAACTTCTAAAAAGTTACACTGTATTTCATTTAAAAGATCATGTTCAAATGGATGAACACATGTCTTTTGAAACTGTTGGGGTAAAAGGTTTCAACTTAATTCAGCATCAATTCTCAGAATTGCATTCAAACAAAACTATTTTGAGTAAAATATTTCTGGAAATGAGAATTTGAAACCTTTGGTGAATAATGTATCCTTTTGAAATTTTTTGTCCGATGATAGTTTTGACTCACAAGTATGTTGAAAACTAATCTACATAGCAGTGACCAAGTGAAAATCCAATGTAGAACTATTATTCATTTACTTAGCTTGACAAATTAAATACTCTTATTGAGTTTCAGTACAGCTAAGTGAAAGTATATGTTTTAGATTTTTAAAAATATTTTCAATAATGTAGAAAGAAATCAACAAGGCATTATTCCAGAAATCTAAAGAACTAATTTTTTGTAAACCTGGTGGATTGAAAGACCCCTATACAAGTGGTTTGGTAATTGGAAAATGTACGAGGAATATGTGTACAACAGCATGTTTGTCCTAATTACTGGAGGCCCAGCCTTGTGGTTTTTAATTAAGACTGCAGCTCACCTGCAAAAGACTTGAGTGACTAGCCCATAAAGCAAAGATACAGAACATACTGGTTCTAGCAGTGGTGATTTCACATCTACTCTCCTTACTGGTAGAAAATATCTCCTAATACCTAATGGTAGTCTTCTATAACTTCATTTTCTTACGTTGAGCAAGCCAAATTCTATCATTTTGTCTTAAGCTACATTTTTTGCTAGGTTCTGACTTTTCCTTAGACTCAGTACATTTGGTTTGTATCTTTCTTGAAGAGTGTCAAAAGTGGGCACAATAATCCATCTGAGACCTTCATAATGCTAGGTAAACCAGGTGATTTTGCATTTTACAGCTTGTAATCCTGATATTGTATTTTCCTCTCTTACAACAGCATGACTTTGACTTGCGTTGAGCTTTTGACCTGCCATAAGATCCTGGTCCTCTTCGGAAAGGATCAGTTATTCCTGGTTGTGTATTTATGTAGCAGATTGTTCTTGCCCAAGAGCAATACCTGGTACTTGTCCTTGTTAAACTTTTTCCTCTGTTTCCAGACTTCTTCCGATTCATTGTCTTCATCTTTTGAAGCCTGTCTTTCAACATACTGGACTTACTAAGTTGATATATTGCAAATTTAATAAGCATATTCCTTCCATCACCTAGATGATTAATGAAAACACTAAACAGCGCAATCTGGTGTAGGCATTTATGAAACTCCACCTGATAAAATCACGTTTTTTTACAGTAAACCATTGAGAATTATTCTCTAGAGTCAGTTTTCTTGATGAGCTCTGCACCTATCTTAACTAAATTTTATTTAGACTATGTTTCTTGTGAAATTGTTAAAAGTCTTTCTAAAGTTTTCGTAGAAGACATCTCCTGTTTCTGCCTTATACACAAGCCTCTTATCTTGCTGGTGAAAGGTTAATTAAAATCTGTAATTTATTTTTTGTTGTTTATCATGGAATATGCAACAAAAGAGTGAAAAACGTGAACGTTTCGAGTTTTTAATTGTGTGAAGATGGGGGAGAGGATTGAGTGAAACATTATACGTAATTATAGAATGCATTATTGTCTGCTATGATGGAAGTCACGTGATGATTTTCTTTCTTATAATTTCATTCACTTCCTGAAAGCCATTTTTTTAATCATTTGTACTACAGATGTATCCTATCTAAGCTTCTGTGCATAGTTTTGTCTTGTAGTTCTTTAGTGTCCTGAAGCTGCACTTCAGATGTCCTCCAGCTATGCTGAGATGTGTACTGGTTTTGTGACATGTTTGGTAGTCTAGCAAAAATTGGAATAGGATTTTAATAGCCCTCTACCCTAACACCCTCTAATTCCCATCTCTTGACATTCTGTGAATGTGATAGAATGTAAAATAATGCAAGATGGTTTTGGTTTTGTTGTTGTTTGGGGCTTTTTTCGTAATTTGGGAGTACTCAAATGTGTTTGGGCTTCTTGCACATGAGAAATGGAATTCTGCAGGTCTTATTCAGAACTGAAAAAATGTAAGTTGAGTCTGTTACACCTTTTAACACCAATTCCTTGTCTATTGATATTAATTGTTGAATTGTGACCTGTGCTTTGTGAATTAAATTTACTTTTTTTCCATCTGTGCTAGCCCTGGCCGAATGTGCGTTTCACCATCCAGATATTTTTTTTTCCAATTTAATTTGTAGGTTTCCCTTTATATTTAGGTCAATTCCAATATTTAAGGCAGTGTTTGGTTGTCTTGTTTAAATGTGTGTTTTATATCAGCTCAGAAGAAAGTATAGCACTATACTCCCAAAAGGACTTTTTTGGTGTTAACTAATCTGTAAAATATCACATCTGTGAAATAAATATTAGATCCATTTTACAGATGGAAAGTCTCATAAGCCTCTGGATTTGTTACAGAGCTGTTCATGGGGTAGAAATGGGAGACAGAACCAAGACAACTTATAGTGGTGGTATGCTGAGGGCCACTAGCAGACCTGACCTCTGCCACGTGTAGGTTTATTACAGGCTCTTTGTTAAATTGTGCAGTAATACATTTTCAGGAGTGCCTGCTTATTTAAAATGCCATCCATTTGGGTTATCTAAAGTGAAGGACTTAGAGCTGTGTCAGAAGACTTCAGCGTTGCTGAACTGAACTTTAGATGCCGTGACAATAAAATTTATTCCTCCTTCAGATAAGGAGGCATTTCTACACTTGAGGTGGCATGGACTGGAATTCACCATAGCTGGCACTCCAAGATTTGTGTGCCATTAACTTTCCCTCTCTTTGGAGTTTCAGTTCCTAACCTGATGCATTCACAGTCTAAATACTTTCCTTTATTTAGATGCTTCATCTGTGTCAAAAAGTATGGAACTTTGGAACTTTTTTGTTTTAACCTCCCATGTGGCAGCTGCAGACTTTACGTAGAATTTATTTGGTTTCAGGCACGAGTCTAATGGTTTTAACACTCACCAGGTGGTTTAATGAAAGTAAGGGAGGCCAGCACACCTGAATTAGCAATGGGAAAACTCAGAGCTTTTACATGCTCACTTAGTGGAGCTCCTTCTGGGTAGTAAGACAAGGAACGATATTACTAAATGTACTGGGTGATCCCTTGTGACAGTATGTCAGGAAAAAAAACCCACTGCAATCTGCCAGTAGATAGGAATTTAGAATGTGAAAACAGCAGCTTTGTGCGTGCCTCACTGTAAACACATACCCATTTCCATGAAATTTACCTCTTTACACAGCTGAAACACTGTACACTCTTAGGCCATTTTATGAATCAGCACCCTAGTATAAATTCTGTCAGGCTAAAAATACTGGGATGTCTTCATAATAAAACATAATATGGCCAAGTAGCTTGTATACAGGGTTCTTATGTTTGTTGTATGTTGGTCCTCATGTTGGAATTGTGGCAATTTGAGGCAATTTGGGAATGTCCAATTAAATAAATCTACAAAGTAGAAAATATTATTTCCTTTTGTTTATGTGGTTAAAGACTCTGATAAAAATGAGCTTAGCCAGATAAACAGAAGATTTTTATTACTACTAAGAATTAATTTGATAATTTTGTCCACAACCATAATCTGTGTTCTGTTGAAAACTAAGCAATATAAATTCCCTATGAGGAACAAGTGTTCAGCTGCACATCTCCTGTGGTAGAGGCTTAGTTACTGACAGGTGAATCTGAGTCAGTTTTAACATTATTTCCTAGGTTAGAGTAACAGAGGAAGGAGTTTTAATCATAGATTGTCTCAAAAAATATTTTTCTGGGGTGGTTTTTGTTTAGTTGGTTTTGATTGAACCAGTGCAGTTATTTAGTAAGCAGCAGTGAACCATTGGTATTTATGAACTATAATGTTTCTCTCTTTGACAGCTGAAATGAGTAGACATTGCTTTCAAACCTAGATCTGTGAGAAAGCGTCAAAACCAAAAATCAACTATTTATATAAAATAACTCTTATTGAAGGGAGGAAATTAATAACAAGGACTGGTTTTGTTGCATCTATTTTTAGTTTAATAATAATCTTTGATGAAAGTTGAAGATCCATGGGTCTAAGGTACAAGCTGAAGCTTGTGTTTAACTTTTTTTTTTTGGTGGTGAGACATTTGTCACTTTCTTGATCTGTATTTAGATATTGTAAAAAACAGTTTATTGTTTTTTATAAAGAAATTGACATATAGCCATCACATTAAAGGGCTTATGAATGTTTAGGAACAAATGCACACAGCAATTTAATTATCCTTTGTTGTATGTGGGCACACTCTTAAAGAACTTTGAGTCTTTTCTCATGAAGAAGCAGACTTTTTACGTAATAGAAAAGTTGGGCATTAAAATGAGAACAGCCTCGTAAGCCTTGACTTAAAAGTAATTACATTTAAATGGTAGTAGTAGCAAAAGGCAACATTCTCCCATGATTTTAATCTGCCTTTAAAAGTTGTATAGCTCTCAAAAAGGCAGTAGAACCAATAAAATGCTTAATGATTCACAGGAATAAAATGGTCATACAGGTTTGGCAATTAAAAGTGAAGATCTCTACGCTAGTTTCTAAATGGACAGTAAATATACTGTCTTTGAATTTATCATAATTTTAAGGGAAAAACCAGTTATATACCAAGAAACTGAAATTGTATGAATCAAGGGAGAGACAGACAGCATTTGGAAGCTCTCCAAAAGAATACCTGCTACCTGTTTGCTCAGATAAACTTTCTGTTTAATTCTTTTTCTTATTTTCAAAGCACCTGTTAAAAAGAAGTCTTTAACCTTCCCATTCCCATTTAATTTTCCAGTACCAGAATTAGAAACACGCCATCATATCCAGCATTGAAAAGAAAACTTGTAGTGGTGATATTACATACATGTTCAAGATCAACTACCGAGAAGAGACTTCGTTCATTTCAGTCTTTGTCCTAACTGATGAATGCTTTACAGTGTAAATGTTTGCATAATGTAGCAGCCAGTTGCACGTCTCCTGTGTTAACCTCCAGAAGTTATAATACCTCACATTTTCCTTTGGCGGGCAAAAGTAATTATGATAACAATCAACATATATAATACAGAATTCCAAATATTTAGTTTTGTTGACAGTACGTAGAGCACAACAATATGGATTATTTCAGACAAATAAAAATTGATAGAGATAACCTATCTGCTTTAAATCTGTCATAATTCTTATTATTTCAAGTATGTATTTCCTCATAATCACTATAGCCTTTTCTTTTGAGGATTCTATTTGTGTGCTCTTCAGAAAATGATATTGTAAATATTTGGTATTAAAGTAAACAGCCACACATTTTACTGTTTGTTAGGGTAAGTGACAGCCTAACAGAAGGGGAAGATGCTATGTCAGATAATTCTGCAAGGCTGATCTAAAATCAGACCGAACTGCTGATAACTGAGAACAATTAATGAAAATTCTGTGTTTTCATACATGAATTGTTTCTTTGTTTTTTTTTTTCTAGAATAAACAGAATTGTCTAGGCTTAGCATTTAAAGAGCTTTGTGCAACTGTTGTAACAGTTGAGTGTGAACTATCAAAAAAAAAAAGGGCAGAATCCTGGAAATGATGAGTCCAATTGTATCCTTTAAGATTCTTTTACAAATCTGAGCTTTTAAATACAAGGATTTGATTTGTAATTGCAAAATGTTTCTTACTTCAAAATGAGAAATATGCATGTGCTGCTCAGAAGATATTATTCTGTGATTTTTAAGAGATCAGTCTCATTGGCATGGGCTTTTAGAATTTTTTTAATATATATAGGTATATATAATTATTACACATAAAATTATTACATAGAATTCTATATATTTTATATATTCACATTAT
>VZSC01010942.1:340780-434326 GCA_013398225.1 Steatornis caripensis
ATATATTCACATTATATATATATATATATGTGGAAGAAGAAAACCTGGATTTTTAACATGAGTTTTATTAAAATATTGTCAAAGATTTATTTTATGTGATGGTTTATCTTTGACTCTGTCTGAAATAGGATCTTATTGGTGACATAAATATTGTAAGGTGATGAAACCAGAACTGCTATGTGCTGTCTTTCCCCAAATGTTTGAAAGCAGTCAGCTTTTGAATTAATGTAATATTTTTTTCAATTGTTTTTAGTACAAGTCAAATTTGACTTGCCTTAGTATTGCAAAGAATCTCATTGTCTTTGGCAGGGCTTGTCAAATGAATAAAAAACATTGTCTTCTCCCTAAAATTGATTTTAAAAAAAACCCACAAAATTATTTTAATCTGAATGAGGTGAGAATGTGGTAACTAGTGAAATGTTTTCAGTGCTGAATAATAAGGAGCATGATAATTGAAACTTGACATAGAAATGAGTAGCAAATTTTACTTTTTCTCCTCTTTATAAATTGAGAACTTGAATGTTGGATAGTGTAGAAGTAGATGACAAAACAAGTTTAGTACCTGATATTCAGAAAGTACCATTCCAAAAAGGAATACTTAAGTAATACAGTTAATGCTTAATATGTATTACCTCTTTCATATTCATATATTTCATACCTTGTGGATTTTGTAAATTTCATTCGTAGATATTTGAAGGACAGTGGCAGATACTGGTGTGATTGTTTGCTCTTAATCTTTAAATCGTTCTTTTATTTTTCTTCCACAAGACTTCATAGCCTAAATATGGGGAAAGGATCCATATTGCTTTCTGAGGCTAAGGCCAGATGATTGGAGGAGGGAGTGGAACAGACAGTAAGCTAGTCAGGAAGAATCCTAAAACAAGTAGCATGTGGGAGAGAAGAATGAGTAAAACAAGAGTGGCTGAGTGAGAAGGGGAATTGGAAATAAAAACACCTCATCAAATACATCTTTACAAGAGAGGAACCAGAATGACCAGAAAAGAGCCTCGGCTGAAACCACAATGAATGCAGACAGGTTTTTATCCTAAGAATAACTGGCCGGAGACAAGAAGTCAAAGGCAGAAAGGAGGTTACACTAGCTCTGCTGCCAGAGGTCTGGGAAGAAATGCTGGCTGCATCAGAAAGTGTTTCCCACAGGGCCAGCAAGAGAACCACATTTCCAGGGATCTCTGTGTGCATCGCCTTCCTGGGACTGCTGGGATGAAATTTGTCTTGCATTCTTTTTAACTGCTCTTTATAGACTGCTGCAATGTTTTAATTTACTTTATTTGCTTAAACATAAGAAGTTGAGCTAGTCTGAAAGTTGCAATCCCACTAACGACCTATGGAAGAAGTGATATTCCTGATGATGGGATCTTTGATGTTCATTTTTTAACTCAAAAAATACCCACACAAGTATGTTAAAGGAATTTTAACTTTGAGTTCTGGGCTGTACAAAACGCGCCATTATTTTAGAGTTGCATGTGTGAACGGGGGTTTCGTGGTTGCTTGTTGCTTGGAGAGCAGATTCTCTTTCTCCATCTGCCAGTGCCCTCTGCGATGGTAGGCTAGTATGTTGTTTTTCTGAAAGCCTAGGGTCTGCCCTGCAGAAGCAAATCACAGCTGAAACAATGATTTTGACAGCTAAAGCAGAAATGTTAGATACTCAAAACAAAGAGGTTCTAGGCACTGTGGACACTTGGGAGTTAACAGATGTTTTTCTTCTTTCTGCGCCTTGGGGCTTCATCTAAAGAACAGTCTCTTTCTGACTTCACAGAACCACAGAATGGTAGGGGTTGGAAGGACCCTCTGGAGATCATCCAGTCCAACCCCCCTGCTAAAGCAGATGCCCCTAGAGCAGGGTGCACAGGAATGCGTCCAGGTGAGTTTTGACTTCTGGGACACCACCACAGTGCTGGTGCCATAAGGCACGTAGTCATCAAGGACTGTGAGGTGGGAGAATTGTTCTTTTAGGGTCAAGTGGCTTCGTATTTTTCAAAGCAAGTGAGACACTGAAAAACAGGCGGTGAATTCTGTTAGGCCTGCATACAGCTTTCAAACCAAAGGCTGGAGAGGCCTCTTACTGTTAAAACTCAGCAAGGAAGGAATGGGTTATGTTTAACTGAAGTGTAAATGTTGATTATTTTATCATTAAATGAACGCTGGCCTTTAGTTCTGTGAACTAAAAGGAAGCAGTGGTCCTGTGTGAAGTATAGTATATGGCAGTATTTAATTACCTGCTGCTTCCTAAGGCACGCATGCAAGACAGCTGTGCTAGGAGTGTAGTGGCATTTCCTAACTAATTTTGTCATTTCCTAAATCAAGTATTTTATTTGACAACCTTGATCTTACTTTAATGAAAATGCTTGTTGTAATTCTATATTCAAATTTGTGCTATAACAATTTTATGCACAGGCTTCAGATCACAGAG
Organism: Steatornis caripensis; assembly: GCA_013398225.1. Lineage (NCBI taxonomy): Eukaryota > Metazoa > Chordata > Aves > Caprimulgiformes > Steatornithidae > Steatornis > Steatornis caripensis. The sequence continues at coordinate 343,212 of VZSC01010942.1, forward strand.
CAAAGATCCGTCATGTTGTGGAGTAGCACTTGTTGAGATAACATTGGAATGCTTTTGCAGAAAATGTACCCAGAAACAATCATATTTTTGAAAGTACTCTACATTTTCATATGTATGTCTAACCATTACACTCTGAATCATCCTATGGTTCATAATATAATTTTTTTAATATTTTGACAATATATATAGACAATTACTAGTGTATGGTGGTCAAATTGCATGCAGTAATACAGCAGTTGGTGGTAGATTTCAGTATCCCTGTGTGAGTCCAAAGAATATATAAAATCAGGATTCTGTTGTTTTAGGAAGCATCTAGGTTTTGTACCTTCTGTTACAAAGTTACAAAAAACTTGTTGTTAAAAAAAGAAATTAACTCTTCTGGCTTCTTACTTATTCATGTAAGAATCAAATTATAAAGAACAGCAAAATGTAGTGTTGCTATCTGTTTTCCTCAAGACCTACCTCAAAGCATGCCTAAGTTGTGTGTTGCACTTGAGAAGATAAATGTATGTACAGCCTATGCCATCTCTCTAAGAGGTGTGAAATACAAATATTTTAAACTCCACCTTCTTAGCACGTTCCGTAGATGTTCCTGGCACTGTGAGCGTTTTCTGATTGATTGTATCTAGTGTAAATGTTGCCAGTTTATTCTACTTTTAATTTATTGTCGTGAATAGTCATATATAAACACTTCTTGTGATCAAACTTAGACGTTAGTGTTGCACGGAGCCTTAATTTAGTAAGCTCTTCATCAAGAAATGTTCTTAATTTGGAATAGGTATGTAATGAATACTAGGAACTGGTAAACAATAGCAAGGAATTTTAAAGGAGTGTTGAGTAAAAGAACTTTAGAAATCCTTATTGTCTTTCTCCGTAACTTTAAAGTTGCTTTATTCAGTTTTCTGAGACAAAGATACTGACCATAATGTGAAACTGAACCTGAAAGCCAAACTATTAATTTTTTTCTGTACACTGATTGTACATTGAACATGGAATCAACCTAATTCTTATGTAAATAGACCTTCTACAGTATCACAGATCATAAACCTTTCCAAATCTCTGTGTGTGTCTATAGATAATAGGATAGACAAAATATACAGCAAACTAAAGTTTAGCAAATGCAGTTTGAATGACTTTTAGAAAGTACCAGTCTGTTTTACAATGTATATGCCAGGGTCTTAAATTCACCGCTGGGCCAAGCTTAAAAGGTAATGTCTGATTGTGATATTACTGCAAGACAAATGGTAGCATGCTACTCTGCTTGAAAACATAATGGCTTTATACTATAACCTTTGACCCTGAAATGATGCTTGAGTGGACCTTAACTCATAAGTGAACATGCCTGAGTAAATAAAACTGTGGTTTCATATAACAGAGAGATACATTTTTTAGATCCTTTGCCGATTATATTGTGTGAAGGTCAATCTTCTGCCCCATTTCTGAAAGTCGGGTCAGAATAGAGATTTTAGGGTCACTTCTTCAAGTATCTTAGCCATTACAACGCACTAATAGGCCCTGATAGCTCATTTTATAAGGTCTTAGCATTAAGCTGGACATTGTTTGGACTCATTTCAAATCCTGCATGTACCCTGCAGGGTTAATTAACATCTTTTTAAATTGATGTTTTTTAGTTATAGTGAATTGAAGTACTTTTGTTTAGTTTGTCACTATTTACTATCATTTGCCATGTGTAAAGACATAGAAAATTTATATTCACTTAACTAGAGATCTGTATATTGTTTTGAAATTGCACTGTTTAATTTTTTTTCTCATTTAAACACATCAAGAGTGTAGTATCAAACATGCAGTGGTAGACACAGTTGAATACCAGTAGAAAGCGGTTTGGAGTAGAAAACTTTAGTTATCCATTCCAACTATATTTTGCGCAGTGGAATTTCAAATTGTCTCCTACTCTGTGTAAAATACCTTTCTATGTTACTTATGCTGCTGCAATGAATCTTGCTTAAAGGACACTGAGATCAATTAATTAACAATTTAAATTAGAATGATAAAGCAAACATGTAATTAGGCGGCACATTTCAGTTTTCCACTGAGGTAAACAGAAGCATATAAAAAAAAGGACATAATGAATTCAAATTGAAATAACTTTTTTTTTGAGAACATTTGAACACAATAGATTTGAAAATAGTATGGAATCAATACAATTGAGATGGGAAAACCACAGAATACTCATGCAAGTGAGAAGTATGTGGACAGAATCAAAAACAGAATCAAAAATCTCCCCCAATATTGGATGCTTTTGAGAAAAATGTATTTTTTAATAAATGGAAGTACACTAAAACAAGTAGTATGTTTTCAAAGGAGAGAAATGGGACTAACATTTGAAATTGTAAAACTAATCTAGCCTTCAAGAGCATGCTTCAAATTTGATGTGTATTTGTTTCCAAAAATACCTTTTATAGCAAATCTTCAAGAGTAGTTAGCAATTGTTTAAAAACAGTCTTGGCATCACCTCTCCCAACCTCGTGTCTGGACTAATGTAAAACCTTAATTGTGCTGCTAGCAGTGACTCTCTGGTATGTAGGGGTTCAGGATGCAGACTGAACTTCTACTGCTCATCAGCAGGTAAGCTGATTACTCCATGCACCTGGAATGTTCTATCACAGCATGCTTCCTTTTAGATCTTGTGAGAATTAACTGTTTAGAAAGGTAGTTGGTATGTATATGCTCTGTACTGTGAATTCATAGATCTGTTGTACCATCAGGTTGACCACTGTGAGGACTTCTTGTTGTGTGGTTTATATGGCAGAGTAATTGTTGTGTCATATGTGTGTCATATTTACGATCTGTTCTAATTTTTTTTATGTAGACCACATATCACTTTCTTCCTTTGTTCTGCCATTTCTTATGCCTGCGATCATTTGTCAGACAGTTTTTGCTGCACTTCTGTCTGCTTTGCTGTTCTGCTTTCATCCGTTTGGTCTAAAAGGAATCCTGACTTCCCTCACGCTCCAGAAAATTTCTTAGCTAAGCAAGAGCCATGTTCAGAGACAGTGCACTATAGCCATCCAGAAAACATGTACTCACTGTTACGTGTATGTATGGAGACTTAGTTCCAGAATAGTTCTGTGTGTAGATAAATCCAAAGATTCAGCAGCCCTGCAGTAGGCTCCATGTCAAACCTTTGAACATCCAGAAATGGTTGGTTATTTCACAGGTTCTTACATTTGTGGGGCTTCATTCATAAATAAAGTTGACGTAATTAGAGAATTCACCACTAAATGATTTTTTTCTAAATGTCACACCTCAAATCCAGCTGTATTCATTTTGGTTAACGTGGCATCCATGAGCTTTAAAAAACCCCACCACAANACAGGTTCTTACATTTGTGTGGCTTCATTCATAAATAAAGTTGACGTAATTAGAGAATTCACCACTAAATGATTTTTTTCTAAATGTCACACCTCAAATCCAGCTGTATTCATTTTGGTTAACGTGGCATCCATGAGCTTTAAAAAACCCCACCACAAACACAACTATTTTCATGTGCATATAGCATCGTTTGATCTTTTTAAACATACTGGAGGGTGTAAGTAGTATGTAACCCAGGGAATTTTATTCAAGAGCTACCTCTTTTATTGACCCATTGCCTCTAGTCTCCCATGGTCTGCTTTCTTTCCTACAATAACTGCTAGTCTGCCTCCCCTTACCCTTGTCGCTGGGGTCATGGCCAAGAGTTGAGAAACGTAGCAGGTCTGTAGTTACCTTGAGAAAGAGAAAGCAGTAACAGTGATGTTCAGAGCAACTTATCCATAATGGTGCAAGTACCTATTTAGAATAAGAGGACCTTTTTTTTATGAAATGTGGATTAATGAAAGTGAGGACTATACACGTGAAACTAGAGTCTGCTTTGTCTTGGCATGGTTTTAAAATTTGTTAGCTAAGCACATTCTACAACAAAATCATAGAATCATAGAATGGTAGGGGTTGGAAGGGACCTCTAGAGATCATCTGGTCCAACCCCCCTGCTAAAGCAGGTGTGCCTAGAGTAGGTTGCACAGGAATGCATCCAGGCGGGTTTTGAATATCTCCAGAGAAGGAGACTCCACAGCCTCCCTGGGCAGCCTGTGCCAGGGCTCTGTCACCCTCACAGTAAAGAAGTTCCTCCTCATGTTCAGGTGGAACTTCCTGTGTTCCAATTTGTGCCCAAAAATAGGAAAGCAACCTCCAGAACATATTAGTGCTTCTCTACTCCATTAACTTCAGCTTTGAAATAATTGACCTCTGATCTGTTGAGAAACATGTCTAAGTTGAGGTGCTTGTAAATGGTAAGCTAGACACTTAGTGGTATTGTTCAAGGATACTCTATGCTGATCTAGCAGTTTGCTGCTGCTTAAAGGAGGTAATCCTGTTTTATCTCTTATGTTGCTCCCAATGCTTGATCATCTATTCCCTTTGCTATGCCTGGTTTTGGCTCTAAAGCTTTTGATACCAATCAACCAGTTGGATCAGTTTGGTTGATCTAATGGAAAAACTAGCCCACCTTAAGAATGATTGTTGTGTTTGGTTTGGTTTTTTTCAGATTAACAAACCTATCTCACACTCCATATATCCTCATTATCACAATATCTGACACAAAGAAGGTCACTGTTTACATCCAGAAGAGGGAGGAACCGCTCATTTCAGTTGTTGGATTGGTTAGACTGAAGTAGGTGTAGTCTGAAAGCACGTCTGTCATAGGTGTTTGTTCTGGAACAGAGTTTTCTGATTTACTTTAGGCTGGATACTACCTCAGTTAACAAGATGAAAACATCACCCAACTTCTTATCTCATTAAAAGCAAGCTATTAGATCTCTTTTAGCTTTTGGGGTCTAACAGTGTACAAAAGTGCACTAAACCATATTTTTATTTGTCATTATGAGAGGCAAATGTTGCTATGAGTGAGTGAAGGCAGCAAGTTGGTGTGGTAAGAATAAAATTATATTTTTATTGGTCACTTTGCAGAGTAAGACTGCAGTTTAATTTCTTCCAAAGCAAGAAAATTAATAGGTCAAGAGGGAACAGCTAACTTTCTGAAAAGACTGAGATCAGAGCATGTAGGCCTCTACAGATGTATTTTAGTGTTCTCTGTACTCCCCATCTTAATATTCAAGGAACAAGAGCTAATAAAATATTATGTACGCATGTTTGGTATTTTTCAAAATGAGAATCTTGGCTGCTGGAGTTTTAGGGCACAATGGACACTGATTGCCTAAAAAAATTATTTTAATAATTTAACCTTTTAGCTAGAGGTTTAGGACAAAGTGTTTTGAAACCATTATGTTCCTTTTCACTTGTTGTATAACCTAAAATGGATAAACTAATTTATGCTTTTGGGGGATGTAGATTAAGGTATACTTTGTGTCTGGGATGAGGTATGGGACAATAAGTTTAAATCTCTAATTATCTGAAATTGTTATACTTATAAATCCCTCAAAATGTATCTTTAAAAAAATGAAAAAAGAATTCTGGCCATTGCTACTCTATCTAATGCCTCATAGACACCTTTAAAAAAATCACCCTCTTTACATGTAAGCTCGCTCATTTAGCATGACCATGCAATGAACATTCAAGAAAGAGTAGTTTATAATTGATTAAACATTTGTAGTCTTTCCCTCCTGCTTTCCTTCACAGAATCGTGGTTTGGAAAATGCAGAGTTGTGAAGTCTTGACATTTCTGTATTTCATTGCCCTTAATTTCTCTGTCATTTTCATACTCAGGTTTGTTCGTTTCCGTTCCCTGCTCTTCTCAGACTTCCATGATCTTTCCCTCCGCCTCTGAACAGTGAGAGGAAGGCTTGAGGTGCATTGCACTGGTAATTACTTCAGTGTTAGGAAGTCTCCTCATTATACCAAAGGCTCGGGGTTTACATCCATTCTTAAAGTGCTGTAGGTGATCATTATCCTGTATGTTTCAATTTATAGAATTCATTGTGGTCAGATTAACTTTAATTCTTCTCACTTCTTCCCCCCCACCTCACCCCCACCCCAATAGGGCTTGGAGGGTCTCCACTTCTCTCAGGTGTGTGAGCCCTGGCATTGTTCTCTTTGTTGACTCTGAAAAAAGGTGTTAGAGAATTGCAAAGTTGTGAGCCCTGTACAAATGTTTGTTTGTTAGGTTTCAGAAGAAGCTGTTTATTTTAGTAGGCAATTTTCATGTGTGATGAGGTGAAATGTTGAGAAGGCAGCCCCTCATCAGTGGACAAACAATTCCTAAGAATTTAGCTAATGGCCCCCCTTCAGTGCAGAGAATAGATGGCAACAATTGTACTTCCAGACTAAACCAAGAACGGCTTGTTTGGCTGCTAGGTGTTAATGCAAATTTGTTCTTCAGCTCATTCAACCCTAGGGCTCCCATCCTTTGATTTAATTAAATGTAATTGGTTACATTGCTCCTCCCAGGCCCCTGAGGTGTTTTTGTTTATTGCTCACTCTTCGCAATAATGCTTCAATTCAAGGCACAAAATGCTCGATAAATAAGAGCTCTTTATCCTGTGTTGGATTTGCAGGGAGATTATTCCCCTCAAATAGTTTGGTTTTACTGTTAAAAGTGAATGACTAGCGAAATAAACTCATTGGGTGGCAAACCTCGCATATCCAGAAGCAAGGAAATAAGAAGGGTAAATTAGATGAGATTAGAACAAGAAATGAAGCTGTAATGTTAAATTAGTAAGGGACTGCAACTGGTGTTGTAAGAGCCATCGACACTTTTAAATGATGCTTCAATTAATAGGATTGCTGTTGGTGCGCTAAGTTATTTTGAGGGTTACTTTTTCAAAGTTTGTGATTCAATCGCTTGTGTATTTTTATTAATGTAAGGTAATGTCTTAAATAACAAATGCATCTGGTAACAAAAATTGACCATAGGAAAATACTTACCATGTTTTTCTAACTGACAATAATATCATATTTAGTCTGGATAATTATATTATTATGTTTTGGATTTTAAAAATTACAATATTTAAATGTTTTCTTTAAAGGAAAGGTTTTCTTCAGTTGACAACTAAAATCGTATCTGGATGTAAGTGCATATGCGGTGTATTTCATTGTCTAGAGATGGCAAATAGCCATGACAATTTGTATTGTGAAAGTTCCTCTGCTGCTGTCCTAAAGAAAACTTTGAAAACTTCATTTATCAGTATCTTTGCTTTCAGCATTTAAGCACTCTTGCATCCAAGTGGTTTTTCTTTCACACCGTGCTCAGAAAAGGCAACTTACCATCCATGATGCTTCTGCTTTATTCAAGCTTTATGTTCTCTCTTGAGAAGAGATGTGTGGGACATGGCTTGTTAACACACCTGGCTCTGTAGGCATTAGTATCACAGGATCACTGAGAGCAGCTGATGGAAAAGGATGAAACTCTGTAATAATTTGAGTTTGATTTTGCTAACATTTTAAGCCCATCTAAAATGGCTCTGCTGATGTAGGTGAAGATCACCCTTGCCATCCTTCCACCCAGACTCTCGTTTCCATTATGCCCTGTCACCGGGCTCGGGCAGTAAAAGAATATGAATGGCAATGGAAGGGACAGGACTAAAAGTTTAAATCAAGGGGGATGGCAGAACTAATACTTCGGGCAGCACTGCTGATGTAGGCTCATGTCCTCTTTTTTTTGGCTCATGGTTTCTCATGCTCTCGCTTATGTCTCATCCTGTGATGAGGCCACTCAGGGAGCTGCTTCTGGAGAGCCAGTACAAACAGGAGGATGGACCTGCCCCGGCAATGTTATGAGTGGAATTGTGGCTTCTAGTAGCAATGCGCATTTCAGCGATACTCTTAAGGAGTTGTCCTTTTTTTTATGGTACATTAAGTTTCCCATGTACAAAGTTGTTTTGAGCATGTATGTATTGGTGTGGATAAACCATAAGCCTGTGATTGGAACTTCCATGGAGACAAAATAGGGAGCAGATTGTTAACAGTTGCTAAATCAAATAAATTTTCTTTAGCACCCTGTCACTAACAGGGCTGAAATAGGTGAGGGTCAGGTGAATTCATGGCAATGTCGGTGAACCTGGATGGGAGCAGATTTGAAGGAGAATTTTGCTATTGAAGGCCTGGGAAAACGAATGCTAAGTATTTAGCAAACTAACCAAAGGCTAACCTGAAACTCAGCATCTTGGTTATTAATTTCAACAACCGGCTGACTGCAAAATAGTATTTTGTTTTGGAAAAGTTGTCCAAAGTCATGGCAAACAGCTGCTGCTGTCACAGGATTTGTAAGGCTGCCACAAGTTTAATGATTTTCTGAAACCACTGGAAAACAAGAGATGCCGAGTCACAAATGTATTCTAGCCATAGTAGGATGATAGCATTCACCTTTCTGACAGAATATTGGCCCCAGACTTAACTCTAAATGGACACTCATGAAAAAAAATCAGCTATCAAACACTTATGAAATCCCATGAAACAAGATAATCTATTTCACTGCTTTGTTACTCAAGCCTATTTTTTGTGGGTATTTTACTTGGATTTGAAATTATTTACATAATTTTTTTTTTATTTAAATATCACCAGAAGGTCATTTTAAAAGATGTTGTTTCTTATTGTCCACATAGTTTATATCCACTTAAGTAGAAAAAATAAGTTTCATAGTCAAAAGGCTCTATTTAAAGTTATCACAATGTAATAAGATGCCTCTTGTATATTATGTAAGACCTGCTTTCACTAGGTGAAGTGTATTTGTATTAATAAAATAATATAGCAAAAAATCATTATGTGAATAGAAGGCCCTATTCAGAAAAGGTCTTCAAATTTCTATGTGAGGTCAAAACACTTTCAGAACTATGAAATGGAACATAAGTAATATTCCTATTCCTGAGCTGTTATAGACAGAAATAAAATTCTTAGAAATATAACAGTACTTATAACCCACAGCCAAATAATGGCATTCATTCAGCAAAGAAAAAGAATGAATTTCTATTCAAGTCATGGGTAATCTGAACAGCACCCTAAAGCCTGGTACTAGAGCATTGTGAAATGGCATGAACCTACCAAAAAGAAAAAAGGATAGGTTTTTTTTCTCCTTAGAATTTCTAGTAAGTCAGTCTTCACTAAAAAGAAAGCATTCTTTATTGCATCAGTCAAAATCACAGATAAAATTTATTGCTTTATTGTTCATCCCACATACAAAACAAAGAGAACATTTAACAGGAATTGTTGTAACTTGGGAATGTAATGGGTATTTTTGAAAATTCAAGTTGGAAACATGGATGTAGATCCCTAGTGAATAGTTCACATTGTCATCAACTTGGAGCGAGATACTCATCTATCGTAATGAGTTAATATTTTGGGTTCAGTAATTTACACTGGAGTCCAGTTATGTGTGCAAATAAGTAAACCATATGAAGACCACATCACAAAGCTTGATTAAAAAGCTGCTGCTTTTTAGACACGACATGTATGATCTTCTGACTTTGCAAGTTAAGTTTTAACAGCTTTATTAAAAATGTGTACTAGTATGGGAGCGTACTGGCTTCAGTGTGTTTTACCCACACACCACCCTCATTCCTCTGACTTTCTTCCAAGCACATGTATACAGCAACATGTTCTGCATGTCTCCTCCATTTCTCCTCCTCCAGTGGTTGCCACTCTTTCTTGAAAGATGTCTGAGCAGAAGCACTGTTCCTTTGACTGGTTGGTTTTTTCTGGGGGGAATGGGTTGCTCCAGCTGGTTTCAGAGGTGGCTCTAACTGCCTGGCACAGGACACTTCATGGCCTTGTCCCACACAGTTCTTTCCTAGAGCCGTGTGTTATGAGGCCCCGCCCATTATGTCCAGTACTGTATGCCCATGGCACTATTCCAGTACAGTAAGTGTAGTGGGTTTCCCAACACTTCTAGGGAAACAGATTCTGGAGGATATTATCTAGCTAAAAGGGAGGTGAAAGCAGAAGCTGTTTAAGATCATTGTGTGTCATCTACGTATTTTTGTGGTAGTTGCATCATAGGATTGTGTTACAAAACTGGTGCAGTGAAAATACTTTGAAAAACATCTATTATTGGGACAAGTGCTTGTATAATTGCTGTGTTTTTCTTTTTTCTGTGTTTGCACATTTTATGGAACAGCTGCATGTGCAATAGACTTGTGTTGATCTATTGATACACATCATTATGAGATTGATGTTGAAGTTTTGCCTTAGCAAGTTGGATTGATTTATTTTTGTATCTGAAGAGGGAAATGAAAATCTAAATAAAAGAACACAGGACTGTGTCATAGACAGTATGGTAGGCAGTATTAAGTTTAAAAGTACGTACAATTTTTTTGATCTTATTGTGAAAAATTTTCCTAGGCTGTGTGTCGTACAACAAACACATTAACCGGCAAACATATTCAAATGTTACTCTGACGTGTAGAATCTATGGTGAAGTTTGTGTCCGATTTGTGGTAGGCTGTCGATTTATCAGTCAGAACATATGGGTTAATATCACATTATGGCCTACATCAGAAATATAACTCGCATGAACTCATGGGTGAAGAATGGTGGGGGGTATTGGAACACAGTTAAGTCTGTACTGGAATATGAATTGCAGATTTCCTGAGTTGCAAGTATTTTGCTGTGGGCTTTGTTTTTTAGCTATAATGTCACATTAGTGGGAATTCGCATACTGTGGTGATGAGCGCAGTATAATACAAGGATTAGATAGGAGCTGAAATAGAGCCAACTGCTGGGCTCTGTTGATACGAGTCTGCCAGCAATTGCTGTTCCTGTACTACTCAGTTGTAGGCCTAGATTTTCAATAGAAGTGCCAAACAATATGAGTTTTGTACATCAGTGGGGAAGCAAGTTTGCTGAAATCTTCATGTAAGTTGCAGATTTCCCACCCCCATCTCCCTGTCTTCTGGAGAAACTCAGCTTTCATCTTGTTTTCTTCTTCTGGGTTTGAAGATACTGTCTGTCATTGGAAGAACTATTTTACTAGCATCATCTTTTGTGAATGGTCTCCACGTTCCCTCCCGGTGAAGGAAGGAAGGATTGTTTTATTGTCTTTACTCTCTGAGGTCCTGCTTTTTCGAGGTGGTACTCAGAAGTGTTCGTATTCTGTTATCTTTAATGAGGCATATTAAATTGCTATGGGTGATGCTGTTGCCAAGAGGAAGATGATGTTTCTTGCTCTGCTAACAGAGTCTGTTAGAAACTACTGCCTGATACTTCAGATTGGGTTGCAGTTGCATGTCTATGTCCTTTGCGTGGCCTAGGAATGTTTCCAGGGATGTCCTGAATCATATGTATGCTTATGAACCATCTTGATTCATTACAAAGGCTCTGTTTGCCCAGCCAAGAGTCTCTTTTTATCAAATGAAAGTATTTATTGCATAAAGGCAGAGGGAATTTCTCTTGAAGTCTTTGAATTGGGACATAATACTTGTTGAATTGTTGTATGACGATAGACGCTAGATCTACCATGCCAGATGGCAAATGCCAGCCTGATCTTCACTGTTCCATCTGCTGCTTACTTTGTTTTTCTCATTGCTTTTCCATGCGCAGAGTTTAACCCATTTGGATTTGGAAATAGGCAGGCTCTACCGGTATACCATTCGAAGAGTTAACTTACTTTTGATGTGACAAAACAAAAATGCTATATTTGGTGCTGATAAATCATACTCTCGAATAATTTACTGAAGTAACTCACTTGCAGACTAATCCATTGTTTTGGGAACTAGTTTTCTATTTCTTGAAAATCTGGTTAATAATTTTAATATTTTTATGAAATAATGAAGTTGTAGAGAAACACTAAGTATCTGGAACATGGAAGAAATCAATAAAGAATATTAACTAACTTTTTTTTTCTCCTTACCCTGATAAGGTCTGCCAATTTTGTCTAATTTAATTCATTTTTGATCTCTCCATTTACTTTTATATAAACTAAACAAAATGCAAAGAGTGTGGCTGCTGCTTTCACACCTCTTGTTCTCAGTGCTTCCTTCAGCATTCTTAAGTTTATGGTAAATTTTTTTAAAGTATTAATTATATTCTTTAGGTTGAAAGAGCTGGAAAGTTCTTTATGTAATGTTGGTGTTCTTGCCGTTGTGTTGTGTTGTGATATCAACATTGCTCTTAATAAATTCTTCGTAACTGTAAACATCATTAAGTCTTTTGAGCAACTAAACATCAACTCATGAATTTTCATAAACACTGCTAATGAACACTTATTTATTATTTTGCATCTCTGCAATTTACTAACAGATTTTCAAGACAATAGTCAATTTTGTAATCTTAATTTTATAAAACCGGTAGTATTTTTTGTCCCCTTCAATGATTTAATATGTAAATTAGGTATTTTCAAGCTTAATGTTATTCATTTTTTATAAAACAAATACATCATTAATCTGATTAAGTTCTTGGATGAGAGTGCTGTCCTCAGATCATTGTGGATCATTTATTGTTGGGCATACATCCAAAAAAATAGATTCAAGCATGGCACTTACAGTCTAGGTTTAGCAGAACTGTTGAAACCCTTAAATGGCATTTTTAGAAGAATGGAAAAGCAATGCTTACTTGTAATGGCAAGCATTATGCAAAACTTAGCAACACTTCTTATCCTTAACTGCAGCTCACTGATAATAATTCGGAGCTTAGAAATAATGTTGTTCTTTGATGCATTTTAAGAGCATAATATAATAAAGTGAGCTTAGCGTATCCTAAACCCTGTCATTATTGAAGTGTGTTGGTCACCACGAGACACATTCTGCCAGCAGCACTAACCACTGTACAGCTGCAGAGCCCTTTTTTCTGAACCCTGGAGCTGGCTGTGGCTTTCATATTAACAAATGACTTCAGGTCATCTTGAACACCCACAAGAAACAGTTAACAAGAATATGAATTCTGTCCTTGTGAAAATATCCTTGTGAAAATGTGTTGGAAAAAACCTGACAAATTTTCAGCTCTAGTAAATTCATGACTTCTTGGTGTTTTCTAATCACTGCTGTTAGAACTACATTGTTCAATGTCAGATCAGTTTGTAAGGTTTTTTAACATTACTAGATGGTTGAGTTCTGTTTTCCTAATGTGAAGTCAATTAAAAAGGAGCCCCATTTATCTGTGCTCTAATACCTTTGGTAGAGGCATGAAATCTGATTGCATTCAGCAGTAGTTGTGCAACTTCATGGGATTCCGAGGGCTGCTTTAAAGAGAATGAATTAGAAAATAATAACTGGTGATGTTGTTGCACGAGAAGAAATACACTTGTAAAAGTTTCTAAGTGAATTTGTTTCAACAAGGTAATAGTCGTAATGTCTTTATCAGTAGAATAAGTGGATGCAACTCTGAAAACAGAATGATTTGGTGGATAAAAAGGAACCGTTTTTCAGTCACTGTTCTATTTCCACACTGAAAACAAAACCTTGCATGTTCTGCAAAAGATATATAGCAAAACTAAGTTTATATAGACTTGAAACAAAAATACTTTTTATAATTAAATGAAGATTTATCATTTAAGCTTTTATGTGAGGGACACAGGAGACTTCAGGTTTCAAGTGGAGGGTAAGTTCCATATTTTTTTTAAATATTCAGACAATTACATCAGCGGTACTGAAATTATACAGGAAAAGATGTAATTGTCTTACAAGATGCAGGCCTAAGTATCATACACATTTTCTAAAATATGACAATAGTAATTTGTAAATTTTGTGTTTGAGTAAAATCCTAGTCATCTAAAATGCCAACAAAATTAAACCAGGTCTGGGAATATTTGCACTTGGAAATAGTACCTTTATATTAGAGTAGCTAGCTAGATCTTCTTTAAAAATAAAGGAATTAAATGGGCTTTCCGTATCACCTGTACTTTGGGTTTTTTTATTAAAAATACTGAAATCTACTTTTGAGGTCTCTGTAATGAGCGAATTGACTAATGAAGCCACTTACAAATTTTTATAGCTAAAAATGTCTTCCTAATAGTTAATCTTCTAAGAATGGATTCAGGGGACATTTAATATTTCAATTTGCTGCATTTTGTCTTTGAGACTATTTTAAAACTAGGACTAGAGCTTATAATATTTTAAGCACTATTATGATATTAAATATTTCTCACTGATGTAGGTGCAGTACTGCACATAATTCAATGTCACAATGTCACTGTAGATTAAAAGGATGTTCTGGCCCAGGGTGAGTGCTTTATAAATTTTATTCTTTGACTGAAATATTTATGATTTTAAACATATCAAATATGTTTTTTCCATTGTCATCAGTTCAGCATAGATAAATATATCTATTACATTTTAAGATAGAAATAGATGTATTTTAGATGGGTGAATCAAAAAGATGTGAATAAAAGGAATATGAAATAATAAAAATATTAATTAATGACACAAGTAGTTCTTAAATCTGTAGTAAAGCCTATGAATTTTTGCCTACAGATCTCAGTTTTGTGACTGAAAGATTTTTTTTTTTTTAGTGTCTACAAAAAAGAAAAACAAAAGCTTTTAGGCCCTGGGGCATTCACGTCTTCTCCAGTTTGCAATAGTACCATGTCCTCTTCTGTATGAACCATCTTCCACTTGAGCAGTCACTGGTTGAAGCAGGTTTCTTGTGCTCCCACACAGTCAAGGGAAGCCTCAAGGCTTGTCCCACTGGTACCCACTGAAGCAGCAGCAAATGAAGTTCCTTTGCCCCTGGTAGGAGGGGTGACAGCAGCAAGGTTATGTTTGCTGCATAATGCTCTTCTTGGGTTGTTTTGGAGGATCCATACCTCTGATAAGTAGAGTCTTTTGAGAAGTGTGAACTAATTTAGGCTTTTCAAGTGTGCCATTTCAGACCGTGTTTATTTTTAGTCAGCTATCACTGATTGTGCTCAGAGCATCGCTTTAAAACCATAATACCTGCACTTTGATCTGAGGGTGAATTTTAACAGTATGACTGACTAACACCAAAAGATTTCAGCACGCTTCTTTCCTTTTGTCATTTCTGATGCTTTTGGGCCCCTAATTAACAAGTTTAGAGCTTCTTTCTTTGAGTATGTTATTGCAGAATTAAAAATGAAACAATAATTTTACAGCATCTTTTTCTTGGACATTGCTATTCCATATAACATTGAGTTTGGAGTTAAGTTAATCTATAGTATGAATGCTTAGGAGTAGGTAAGTCTGTCTATGCAGAGAGCTAGTACGAAATAGCTACTATTATTCTAGGCAAATTCCTTACCTGACACTCTCAGAGAGGAATATGCAAAAAACTCAAATGAAACAAAGCAAGAACCTCCATTCCCAATCTCTCATGTATCTTTAGAAAACAGGCTAAGTGAATATCTTACTTGCTTTGTCGTCTCCTGTGACCTATTGGACTGTACTCACGCTTTATTCTTTCTTTGCTGTCTTTCAATATGATGAATGTGAGCTGCTTTATAATACTTTGTCAATATTTTACCTTTACTTGCTTGTTAAAATGTTAATTTTGTTAATATGCTGACTTTGTTTATATGGGAGTTAATGAACAGGAAATGGAAGAGTTACTTGAGATAAACTTACCAAAGTAGGTACTCTAGGGACACTGTTGGAGGTGTCATTTATGAAGGTTTTATCCCTAAATTTTACTTGAACTGCAAAAATTAACATGTAGAACCAAGATTGGAAATGTGAAGTTCTACAAGGGACTTTGCCAAGTAAAAACGGTATTTCTTTTTTGTAGGGAAAAGGATTGCCTTCTGTAACTCTAAGAACTGTCTCTTGAAGATCTATTGAGCGACTCTTGGCTTGGCACCATTTCTTTCTTCTTGTTTATGATTTGCAATGCGAGATGTTTTACAGGCTGTTTTGTTTTATTGCATTTTTTCCCCTCTTAATGACTAGATCCAGAATTATGTGTATCTTCCTGTTAAAGAAGAAAATACGAAATCTTCCCCAAAACTTCTAGTGAAACTAAAACTTTTGACATTTATTAGGGTTGCTCACCAGAATTGTCGTATGTGTTAAATGGTGGATTGGAAGATTGGATGAGTTATATGGATGTATACTGTAACCCTTCTAAGTTCAAATTTATATAAAATTGGCACGACATTAATAATTAAAACTTAAGGCACACTTTGAAGTGCACACATTTGATACTACAATATATTGGTTTTCAGTACTTTCTCATAAGCTGAATATGAGAAGGAAATCCTTAAAATCATAGCAAATGTATAAGTATGTAGGTGCGGTCTCTTTCTGATTATGTAAATCAGCGGTATTAAAGAAGAGCGATTTAACATTTTCCTGGAGCAAGGTTCTTAGTTTGGGAATTTAGTTGTAGGTTTTCATTAAACTGCTCTTTGTTACTTCTATAACAATTCTGTACATCTCTTGATTTGTAGTTTAACAGGTTTAGTCACCACACTTGAAAGACATCACCTTGGCACTGAGGTCAGATAAGAATTAAAAGTTGCTCATGCAGAGCAGGCTGGCTATGACAGTGAACAGTAAAACTTACTAGCTTGCCATTCAGTTTAGTTCCTAGAGCCTATATTTGCTTTCCAGTAGTGTTTTCTTAGATACATAGAAGAAATTTGCCAAAACCCGATTTCATAGTGGCTAATCTCTGCGTAGCCTCACAGGTTGTGCAAATGACGGCAAAATTATTACTTTGTGAATTTTGTATTACACAGTAAAATTATAGACACAAGTTTAAAAGAAGCAAACAATGTTTAAGCCAACATAAGATAATATTTGTTTTTCGAATGCACAGTAAGCAGGCATGTAGCATGGACAGCAGAATGACACTCAGTTGTTTCTTGTGGGTTAGAAGGAGTTTTGTGTTTGAAATGCTACATACTTTGCAATATAATTCTATAAAGTCATAAAAGAAACACATGTTTGATTCTGGTATTGTAATTCTCTTATAAGTGTCTTATCAGTGTTAGGTGCTGTGGCCCACATAACTATTTATAGGAAAACTTGGTTTCTTTGCAGCCGTATGCTAGAAATCTAATTAAAGTTACCAGTTTCTAGGGCACATGTTGTCTAATAACTTACTTTTGCGGACAGAATGTACTCATTCTGAGGCTCAATTGCATATCAAAACTGAACCTACCAGTAGCTACTACTTGGAAAATTACAATTGGTAATTTACTTTTGCTACATCTGAAAACTTTTTTTTTTTCTTTATCGTAGCAGTGACTTCCTGCCCAGTACTAAATAAAAGCCTATTGTAATCCTGGCTTGTGAATAGCTTGAGGTTCAGCATTCTTTCCTCTTCTGTCAGGTTCTCTGTGCCCACCACTGTCAACGATTTTGTTTTATAAGAGGTAATGAATGGTGAATTGTTGATCTTCTGAAATGCCCCATT
This sequence comes from Steatornis caripensis, assembly GCA_013398225.1. NCBI lineage: Eukaryota > Metazoa > Chordata > Aves > Caprimulgiformes > Steatornithidae > Steatornis > Steatornis caripensis. The sequence goes on from VZSC01010942.1 coordinate 360,462, forward strand.
AGATCTTTCTGTGCAGAGCTCCACCTTGCTAGAACTGAAGTCCAATGCTTAGCATTTTGTTAAGGACTGTATTTATGTAAGATTGGACAGTATCTGCTGCGCTTGAGGGTGAATTTGAATGGAAAATGTTTTGATGGAGATGCAAAATCTTACATTTATCTTACATAGATCTTTTATATATTTTACCTATCTATTTTTATATATATATATATATGAACATTAGTGTGAATTAAACATCATACCTGTGTTAAAAACTACACCATTTCAGTCGCTTCCTCAAGATTTTCAGTTATTACTGAGGAATATATGATTTAGGTATCCCAAGAAATATTTTTTCTATATTGCTTTACAAGAAGGAGTGTAAAAAATGTAAGCAATTTTAATATGAAAAATGTCATGGTCTTTGGAAAATTTTTAACTGGTTTTCAGTGGGAAAATCTAGTTGAATCCTTACAATAATTTTAAATTGGTCAGAATTTCAAACCTACTGAAGCAGATGCTGTTTGGCCATTTATTTTCACAATTTTTTTTCCCATTTGTCAACCTGTTACGCTGCAAGATCTTCACTGGGTCAAGTGTCAATGCTTCTGAGCCGTCCCTTGTTCATAACAACTGAAGACAGCTCTATTTCTCTGGGACAATGAAGCACATAGTTTTCAGGATAAAACTTGCACAAGCTTGAAATGAAGCATTTGTGCTGCATGGTTCTTTAACAATGGAAGAAGCTAATTTTAAGAGAAATGATTCTTCAGTGTGTACTGGCGTCAGCTTTTGCAATCACCTATCAACAGTGGCTAAGGACAAGAAATCACATGCCCACGAAAGCCACAAGAAGAAGGAGAACAGGAAAAAAAAAACCAACAAAACCCAAAGTGAGAAAACAACAATGTGACTTAAACTGGAAAATGGAAATGAAACTTGAAAACTAGGTTTAGGTACTACAGCATATAAGTATAGGTAGAGATACATGCTACTTCATTGTATGTTAAACCTCCTGTTAGTCTGGATTGCAGCTGATTCAGATGGTTCATTTTCTACCTTCAGCTGTTTTATGGTTCCACCCTAATCTTGATGTCAAATATAGTAACTATGAAACTGCACAGTTAGTGCCAGTGATCTGGCTAATCTGATTTTTGTTTTGGTAGGGTTAGTTTTCAGCACCCTAATCCTTGCTGTGCAGTTGCATGGGAAATGTTGAAGTGTGCCAGGAGAGTGAAAGAACAGGACTGCCCTGTTTCAAGAGTAGGCCACAGTTAGATCAAATTAAATACAAATAAAGCTTTGAAACTCCATCCTTAATTGTGGAAAATTCTATAGGTAACAGATAATTTGGACCTGAAATTTTTGACTGGGATGCAGTTCGTGGCATTACTTGTTCTTCAGATGTGTGTTTATTGCTTTTATTAGAAATCTTTTAATAAAGTTTTGCTGTTTTTTTTAAAAAGCAGTTGAACCCATTATCAGTATTTAGGAATTTTTAATGTGCTTTATCTCTGCACAAAATTCTGTGATGTACTTTTATCAAGGAGTTACAAATAATTTGGTTGCTGCAGTATACTTCATGCTTATGGAGTTTATTCGATTATAGTGTTTTGGCTACTTTTTCATTGTGGAACAGCAGTTTTCTTCCTCTCAGAATGATCTTGAATCCATAATCTTTTAGTGGCTATCATTATGATACCTCTTCTTTCTGTAAGAAAGAAATAAGCTAGCCATCTTTTTCAGGCATATACTTTTATGAACAGCTGAGGTTATTTAATAGTTTACTGCTGCTGAAGACTCTCATGTTGTGTATCTCTTCTGAGCATCCTTTTCCTCAGTCCTTTTCCTGTTTCCAGCAGCACAGCAACTCACATGCTGAAAGATGTTCTTTCTTGAGTTTACTAACACAGTAGAAAACTGTACATTTTTCTGCAAATTTAATAAATTAACTAAAGGAGATGTTCAACAAGTACCAGGTTGCATGGACAGAGTGTGTGTCTTAGATGACCATGTGGCCGGGGAGCAAGGAGAAGGATGAAGACCTTCTCTCTTTGATGGTGCTGTGTTATTGAATCAACTTACTGAATCCAGATGACTATGGTCGTCGTTAATTCAGAACCCTTAGTTTGTGGTATATTGCACTATTCTGGGTGCTTCCTGTGTTGTCTTCTCCTAAAGATCAGGTACCTTACCCTTCCTATCCATTGCGATAAAGTGGCACAAAACCTATAAATATTTCTCATGAACAACTGTGCAATGTATTGTAGTTATTTTGAAGTAAATAGTAATCCTAATGCATAGGTAGAAGACTACTTGAGAGAGTTCCAACCACCCCCTTTTATGGAAAAATATATGAAAAGTTTTTCCTTAAAAAAAAAGTTGTGATCTGTTGTATTCAAAATTCAGATTTTACTTCTTTAAAATCTATTACTGTTTATTATTTACAGTATCCAGAAGAGATGCAAAACATTCTTTGGTTCTAAATATAGGGAGAGGCTATAAAAAGGTTGTAAAGCTTTACTTAGCTTGACATTGGTAGCAAGTGAAGGACTAAGTTTACAGCTTTACAGTTTCTCATATAGTCGTAGCAACGTTTCTCTTGTCTGCATAGGACCAAGATTTCACCCGAAGTATTGAAGACAGTCATCATCAACCGTTCTTACTTGTCTTATACAAGTCAGAGTATTTGACTTAAGTTTCAAATCTATGATAACCCATGATCATTTCTCATATGAGGAAAGGCGGAGAGACCTGGGTCTGCTTAGGCTGGAGAAGAGAAGACTGAGAGGGGATCTGATCAATGCTTACAAATATCTAAAGGGCGGGTGGCAAGAGGATGGGGCCAGGCTCTTTTCAGTGGTGCCCAGCGACAGGACAAGGGGCAACGGGCACAAACTGGAGCACAGGCAGTTCCACCTAAATGTGAGGAAGAACTTCTTTACTGTGAGGGTGACAGGGCACTGGCACAGGCTGCCCAGGGAGGCTGTGGAGTCTCCTTCTCTGGAGATAGTCAAAACCCGCCTGGCCGCGTTCCTGTGCACCCTGCTGTAGGGGCACCTGGTTTAGTGGGGGGGTTGGACTGGGGGATCTCTAGAGGGCCCTTCCGACCCCTGCCATTCTGCGATTCTCTGGTCAAACAAATTTTACTTTGTCACAGGCTAAGTTACTGTGACTCAGGTTACCTCATCGCTCAGGTAATGTTAGATAACTGGCTGTGATGCAGTAATTTGATTGAGAATTTGAGCCCTTAATAGTGCTTTTATGAAATTCCTGATTAATTGGCATACAGCTTTTTGAAAGATGCATGATTTTTATTTAAAGGCTCGAGGAGATGGATAATCAATCATCTCACCATACAAAGCTTTCAAATAGTTAATTATCTAATTAAAATTAGCATCTTATTTCTAATCTGAATTCTTCTAGCTCTTTTTCCTTTGAATTTTTTATTCCTGTGTTTCTAGATTAGTGTTCTACCTTTTTTGTGTTTCGTTGGCATACTTTTACCATTAATCGTTTTATAGTTTTGTCAGTTATTTAAGTAAGAATAGATGCCATTACAAACCTTTTCTGTCATAGGTGATGCTATTTACACTTAGCATTTGAAATTTAGCAAGATAGCTTAACCTTCACCTACATAATATATCCATCATTAATTCTTTTTAATTTTATTAATATTGTTTTAAAGTTGAGATATAGTTTGTGGTAGGTCTCACAGCACTTTGTATTACAACAGCAGAGGTTCCTCTTGTGGCTGAACTTAAACTCTCATTAAGAAGAACAAGAAAAATTACATTCGGGTTGCTTAACAAGTCTTACTGTGGATTGTTAATAAATAAAGTTAAAATAAGAAAATAACAGAAAAATATAATGTTAAAATAACAGAAAATAAGTTAACTAGCAGTTTGGGGTTGGTTTTTCTTTTACAAAAATAATTGTAAATACAGTATTTGGTTTGTCTCTTCTTTTCTTCCTTTTTCATTTTCTCAGTAAAAGGAAAGAAGATATATCCTTACCTCCATCCACAAAAAACCCACTCATAGTAGAAGAGGAGACAGACTGATTTCTGAATTTCGTCAAAAGCTGAACAATATAACATTTTTTTTCCCCACCAAAAAAATGTCAGTACAGTCACTTTTTTACAAAATATATTCATAATCCCTGTTTTTCTTTGGCTGGAGAACATCCAGAAGGAACATAATGAGTAACCCAGTAGCTTTTTTTTTTTCTTTACTATGTTCTATTAGACAAGCTGCTGTTATTCTTCTTATTAGTAATAAGCACTGATAGTACCTAATGTGAAAATTAATCCCAGATTGCGGAATAAGCCTAATGAAGGAGTTAGTTAGTTTTATTTGTTTATCTTTTACGAATTTGTTTGTTAATTTGTAGTTTGAAATTTAGTGGAAGTGGGGTCATAATGTACTTGGAGATCTGGAGTGAGGTAAGAGTATTCTATAGAGAGAAGCACACAGTATACACTGTACTTTTAACTATGTAATGTTTTAATAGATGTCATAAGTCTTTTCTCTAAATACCTGAGAGAAAATTCTTTCTTACCATACTGTGATGATAGCTGTAACCCTGCTGTGCATGTGGGTTTTTTGTTTGGGTTGTTTTTTTTTAAAAAATTTCATGACATTCACAGTAAAAGACATATACTGCAATGAATTAATATTTAGGCTTAACAACTGTTCTCTTAGCAGAACAATATTTACAGTTTTCATACCAGTTTTATCAGAAATCATGTTTTACATAAGTTAATTTCCCTTTACAAATGTTAAAGGGAATGCTTGAGATATGCACCATGACATACAGCATACTAGGTACTAAATTTCTTCCCCCTAAAATGTTCTCTTTTATTGGTTGCAAATCATTTTTAACTAAGAGGAAAAATATGCAAGTAATGGTGTTTCTAAAGAAAATATCAGACTCTGATAACCAAGGATGTGCTCAAGTGGCATGAATACTTCAGTTCCAGATGGGTCAGCTTTAGGGGTCAAGTTGTGAAGAGAAAGCCATCACACACACTTCATCAACACCGTGGAATGAGAGACCAGTGCATTTACTGAGCAATGGATTTCCAGTGAGCGTATAAACTAATTGGTGGATGAACATGCCCCAGGAGCAATGATTTTAAGGTCATAGCAGGCTCAGTGAATTGTGCTGACTTACACTGTGTCTCACTGATAGCTGATCTTACCAATGAGCAGTTTAGAGGCATTCAAGCCTGAACTCTCTTCCATGTGCCTTGAATGGCATGTCAGCGGTCACTGTTTCTGACATCCTTTATATTTGTCCAGTCAGCTCTAAATCTTTAGGTTGGGCTTCGGCATACTCAGGAAAGAAAGGAGAGAAGCAATTATTTTCAGTCATTGAGTTCTGAAGATCTTAGTGTTAATTATGCCAAACATGGTTGGTTCATCAACAAACTAGAAATGTTAAAGAGAGACAAGAGAGGGAACTGGTATTTTTGGTGATCAAAAGTATCTCAATTATAACCTTCTATTTCTTAGCTTTTACTTTTATTTCTTCTCATTAATGTCTTATTTCCCTCAAAAACTAGTTGAGTAAATACCAATTTTTATATGACATGGCAAATTCACAAGCTGAAAAATTGCTGTAACATTATTTAAGAAATTAAATAGCGGACATCTCAGTCATATATCCTGTCTCTGCTAGTGGTACATAGCTTCTCATGTGAAACATTTTCTTTTGTTTTGGATAAATATTTACTCATTCTTTGTCTACTGTGCGTACAAAAAAGAGCCATGCAGAGGTCCTTTTAAATTTGCAATCAATTAAGGAATGCTACAGTAGCTGTAATTCTCTTTTCTGGAGGGGAGAGGAAAAGCTACTTTGTTTTATGATTGTTAAGCCTTTGCTGAGAGTGTTTTCTTTAATCTTAATACTAATTAAGTAGTTTAAAAACAATTTTTAAAATAATTATTTTAAAATAATTTTTAGATAAAATTCAACAGAAGGTCTATTCAGCACTGTCTATGAGCATGGACATGTGTTCAGTGATCTTTATTAAGTGAAAAAAAGAAGAGTTAACATGCTTTTGACCTTAGCATTTAACATCTAATAATGATGACACTCATATGAAATAATTTTTTAACCTAAACTTTTACAGGTGTTTAAGTACAATCATTTAATTCCAAGTGCTTGTGTATATATTTATATATATAGTGTGTGTGTGAATTAGTACGTACAAATATGTGCATTCCTTGAGAATGTGGACTGAAAATAATGACAGAATGTTGTATTATTAATTTTTGAAGCAAACCATTTATCTTCTGTAGTGTGTGAATATATGCGAGTCTTCGTATAGGAAGGGATTAGCAATCAGGTATTCATCGTAATTATTTTTAAGACAGAAAAAAGCTTGATTCCATCATTTGATGTAAATAGTATGATTTGCATAAGGGAAATGACTTGCTATGACCTTCCTACACAACCTTTGTTTTCCTCAAAGCCCTCCCTTGAGGCAGTGAAGAACCAACCACAAACGTTCCTACCAGTATGAGTTAGAACAAGCAGGAGGACTGGTTGATAGTCTTGTATATGAGATTAAAACTTTGCAAAACTGATGTGCTTGGCGTTTAGTAAAATATCTGTATGAAATTTGTTCCCACTCCTATGCAGCTGTATACCTGTGTAGAGCTTCAGGCTGTTGAATGGAACTCCTTATTTACAGGATTCAAGTTTAGTTCAAAAAGTCACAGAACCTTTTAAGTAGATTTTACAGTTGTTTAGAAAACATAGACCTTGAATATTCTTGGCAATTCTCCTTCTCAGATTAACAGGGAACAATCAGAATTAGAATCAAATATGGAATTAGTTTATATCCTTGCTATGTGTATTAAAGGAAGCAATATTGTAATTAAAATGCAGATAAACATTGTGGAAATCTCACATAACTGTAATAGGATGTCCTTATCACATGATTTCGCTTCATTATACTCTATTACTTTATCCTCTTGCTGTGTCTCTGCAGCTGCTTTGTTGGGGGATATCAATATTCAATTACAAAAATTAAGTAATCAAATTTCATTTATATTTTCTACAAATGAGATTTTAAAAAACCTACTGTTTCTGAACAGAATCAGAGCATAACTGCTTCAATAACTCAAAATAAAAATTGCACATTTTGGCTGTTAAGATAGTTCTATAGTGTTTTGAGAACGTTAAAATATTGGTACTTATGCATTATTCTTAATATATTAAGAACATTTTAATGTAATGTTAGCTGGCAAAACCAAGTGAATTATGGCTAACAGCCTCTTTCTTATTCTTAACTAATCAACTACGTAATAGCATAAATGTCCATGTTTGACAAAATGGGAGTATTTTTCTGTATGCTGTTGTATACCATATGCCATTTTAACCTTTGGCGTTGTAGTGCTACTGTCTCTCTTGGTGTGAAACAAAACTGGCATCTGTGTGTTGTATGACTTTTCTGTGTACTGATGACGAGAAAGATGGATCTGCTCAAATCATTGTGGGATCACTGAGTGCCACAGTATCTATGCTCAGAAATGAAGAAAAACAGTGCTAATAGAATTAGCAATAGAAACAGTGTAAGTATTAATACTGAAAATGGGAGAACACTAAGATAGGAGGAAGAAATTTATCAGCTGGTAGAATTTTTAAAATCCTGAATGATCAGTGAAAACTAGTGTCAGGATTACAAACTGGACACTAAGACTGTGGTGTTCAGCAACCGAGTCAGAAACAAATTTGTCAAGTATAAGAGAATACATAAATAATGGGCAAAAAGGTTTTTTTATGATATGTGCTAGCTGGCATGGAAGGGAATAAGTCAATGACAAAGTAGGGCTCAGAAAATGGAGACATCTTAGAGTTTACTGATAGAGAATTTTGTATGAGCTTGCAGATGGAAGTATGGAGAGAGAAATTTGGACAAGACTTTAAAGAATATGACAAGAAGGGTGTGAAGGATTTTATGGAAATCTCCAAAAAGAGCCTGATAATGTAATGAGAAATGAAAAAAATAATGAACTATGAGCAAGAGCATTTTTTGTAGAGGTTCTTATGAACTCAGAAAAGAGAAAAAGGGTGTAAGAAGAGACATGACCTATGGTACAAATGTCTATGGAGAGATCAAAGGGTGAAAATGACGAAAAGTTCCTTTCAAGGTAAGCAAAAGAAAGTTATTGGCATCATGGTAAATGCTATTTCTGTAGTACGGAAAATACTGGAACGCGGTAATTGATGAAGAGGCAGAAGTAGTTTGAGTAGGGTAAACAGACTGACTCGATCCAAAAAAGAAGATGGAGCTGTAGCAAGTAGAGCGATATGATAGGGCACAGAGCAATAGTAGTAATTGTACTCAAATTTGCTGTGTTTGAGAAACTAAAATCTTGAATTACAAAATGTCCCTTTACTTGACTGTTCCTTTCTGGTTTTTCCTCTTTCCATTTTTTTTCTCTTTCTTTGCTCATAGTTGCCAGTACTTAGATCAGTTTCTAACTCTTGTATTTAAAATATGGCTCCTTTTTTCTCACTATGTTCTTTCCTTTCCACAGTTGGTGTTTGTTTATTTTTGCTGGTTGTCATTTGAAATATCTTGCTATCAGTTTCCAAAGGCTTCTGTGTTATTTCACTGAGTATACTGTGAGAACAGATGTGTTCACGGTGTTTTCAATAGTGAATAGAATCCCCCAGTGAATACGTACTGCTGTTTTGGAAGGAGCTATATGTAGTCACAGAAAATATTGCATCAAGTAAGTGGATGGCGTCTCAAAGCCTGAGAGGTATATATGGATGCAGTCCATCTCCAGGGTATGTTGAATAAAAGGAGGAGGTATTAAAAATTTTTGTCTTCATGTCATGAACTGGTGATGTTAGAATTAAGATTAATCCTTAAATTTTCTTTTTAAGAATTCTTCTGTGCAAAAATGTTAATAGAATTGAAAGACAGCATTTGCTCAAAGATGACGACCAACTTAAGATACAATAATATATGGTGTTCTTTCAAATGTCAAAAAAAGAGCTCTGAAAATAATTCAGAAACAATTTTATTCTGTGTTCTACAAATGTAAGTGTAAGTGCTTTTCTGTGTTACCTTGTTCTTAGTAAATCTTCTCACTCAGTGCTGTGTCCCACATTAAATAATCTTCCATTTTATCTTTTCATTCTATCAAGGCACAGCATACCTAGCTAATCCATCAGAAATCCCTTTCCTTATCAGTCACTCAAGAATGGTTATACTGTACAGTATGACAGCATTAGACATCACTTACCTTCCTAAACTACAGATTACTTGGGAGAAAAGTATTTTTTTGTGTTTGAGGATGCCTTGACTTTATGGCAACTTCATCCTTTGTTTTCCTTGTTTTCTGCTTTTTGCAAAATGACTGAAGAAGATGCACCGAAAGTATCACAAAGATACTTTTGTTGTACATACCATTACATTTTTTATAGTCATACCTTTCTCCATTATTTTTCTGCAAACTTTTGGATATTCATGTCTTCCTCCAGTGTTTATTCAACATAGTGATTTGACAACATAGTAAAAGTTTTCTGTTGTCTAAGGTAATTTTCATCTTCATAGATGAGGAGCTTTCATAATACTTTCAGATGTATCAGAGATCAGAGGCCCTGTACACCTTGGCAGCCTACTTGAATGGAGTTTTTGACACAATAGATCACAGCTGCCTCTTTGTGTGTTATAATAAATTGTGTCATGTTTTGCTGTGGAGCTGTTAATGGATATTTGACACTAGATACTCTAGGATTCCCAACTGATGATATACTACATAGTAGAGAAATATTTGCTATTATACAATCCTTATGTTAAGCCAGGTAAAAATTTTAGTATTACACCTTCAATATAATGGTAGATTCTAGACTGATTATCATGACTATTTAAGGGAATTTGCATAATTTTGACATTGACAAAAAGAGTAGCGCAATCTGTCATGCTTGTTAATGCATCTTACCAAGAACACTGAAAGTATTTATATGGAAGTTAATAAATTTCACTTATACTTTAGACGGCTCTGTCATCATTGTGTGATAGTGTCAAGTAAGAAGGGATGAGTAGTGATGTCCCTTGTGTTGCTAGAAATTTGTTCTTCCAGAAGAAAAATATGGCAAACATTAGGCAACACTTAAACAGCACAGACTTGACTGGTGACAAANCTTTAGACGGCTCTGTCATCATCGTGTGATAGTGTCAAGTAAGAAGGGATGAGTAGTGATGTCCCTTGTGTTGCTAGAAATTTGTTCTTCCAGAAGAAAAATATGGCAAACATTAGGCAACACTTAAACAGCACAGACTTGACTGGTGACAAATAGGTTTTATATGCATATGTACTACTTAATTGTAATTTTTTTTAAACTGAGAAATACTCAAAACTGAATCTTTGATTTATTCTGCAGCCATTGAATGAACATACTGGGTTTTGCCAATTTTCAGTAAACGATCAGAAGAGGGACTGAATGAGCAACTTCTAAAACTGTCAGGCTAAAAATACTGTATATTTCACTTTGATTGGCATAAACCAATTATAATGGTAAATTTAATATAATAAAAGTAGGTAATGGATATGTTTGGCTTTGTGAATTCTTTCAAGTGGATCAGTAATAAAGACATTACACTTGTTTGAAGCAAAAGCAACGATATTATAGAAGTAAAATATAAGACATTTCACTAAGGCACAACATATTGTCAGCAGCAAAGTTCCAATGAGGAATTTCTGCATTAGTAAGTGGAAAAGAGAGTTTTATGTCTTCTGTGCTGCTCAAACATATTTTAGTGTCCTGAATTCTGCTGAGTGCACATTATCCCTTCTGTCCTTCAGATAGTGCTCCTAACCTCTGTTGGGCATTAGGCTGTGTATAGCTCTTGTTTTCATGGGTTTGGCTAGTGTTCTTTTTCTGGACTGAAAGTCTGGGCAGCTCATCAACAAACATGTAGCAGATGTGGAAGGATGTACAAAATGCACTGAGCTCTCAGACTGAACTTTAGGTTATTGAGGAAAGTAAGAATTCCAAATTACCTGTGGTAGTGAAGGGGGAAAAAAGCCTCCAAACTTCTTTCTCTGGAAGTCTTGTTCATTGATATCATTGTCTAAATGTCTACTTTCTTGAGAAGGTAGTGGTGCTTTATTAATTGAATTTTTTTGAAATAGTCATTTGAGCGTTTGAAAGTTGTGGCATTTCTTAAGTACTCAGTGAGGAAGGTATATAATGTATATATGAATTGGCCAGGAACAGGTTTTCAGAGGAAGAGGAATTGTCATTTATGATAAATAAATGAGGTAAGAGTTGATTATTTGCAAATAAGTTCGCAGTAACAATTCTCGTATAGAATTTATTGTTCATTGTACATTTTGATCTTAAATTATTGTTTGAGAAGATTACTTCATAATGTTTGGTGGGCATTTAAACTACAAAGAAGCAGTAAAACAAATGAGGGGGGAGGGACCCAGCCAAGGGAACTCAACATAGGCCAAGCCCGATTGTCTTTGAGTGATACTGCTTCTCATAGCTTCAGTATTATTAAGCACTGTTGCCTCTAACAGACTCGTTAGAGAATTTTTGCTGTTTGAGCTACGAAGCAGGGAAGCACTGTTGCTGCCATAGAGTACCTCTTGTCTGGAAAGATCACTTCTTTCTGCATTTCTTTCTCATCTGGATAAAGAAGGATTTGTTCTACATTTTACCTTACTGATCTCTCTGTAAAGAAAACAGATCTTTCTGTTTTGAAAAAAACCCCTCTAACTCATTTTTGGCTTTATTCAGAGGCCTGGTACCAAAAAACACTGGCAAGGGCAGTGCAGAAACTTATTTAAACCTTGTATACAAAAAAAAAAATTAAGTCAATTATAATTTTATGTTAATGTAATTTAAAGAGAAAAATAAAGGGAAAATTAGGGATTAGTGCTATCCAAAGCTTTATCACACTAAGTGTTGCAAAACTTATTTTATTGGTACTGGCACAATGGGGAGGCTTGTGCATGTGCTGGTGTCTGTGCTTGTGAAACTCACTGCAGTTCAGTAGTCTTAATCCTCATTTATGTTCTGTAGGATATCGTCTTTGGGCTGCAAGTCTCTATTATTAATTAAAAATTCTTTTATTAGTTAGTTTTATCCAAAGGATTACATTGTTTTTCCATAGTGCTTTTTGTGTGAACACTTACTAGTACATCTGCACTGCTTTTGCTTGCTCTTGATTGCCTCGGTGCTGAAGATCTCCAGTCTTTTATTAGCAGATGTCTTTATTTGTATAGAATCATAGAAGAGTTTGGGTTGGAAGGGACCTTTAAAGGTCATCTAGTCCACCCCTCCCCCTGCAGTGAGTAGGGACAGCTTCTACTAGATCAGGTTGCTCAGAGTCCCATCAAACTCAACTTTGAATGTTTTCAGGGATGGGGCATCTACCACCTCTGGGGACAGCCTGTTCCAGTGTTTCACCACCCTCACTGTAAAAAATTTCTTCCTTATAGCTAGTCTGAATCTACCCTCTTTTAGTTTAAAACCATTGCCCCTTGTTCCTATCTCAACAGGCTCTGCTAAAACGTCTATGGCCATCTTTCTTATAAGCCCCTTTTAAGTATTGAAAGGCTGCTACAAGGTCTCTGTGGAGCCTTCTCTTCTCCAGGCTGACCAACCCCAACTCTCTCAACCTTTCCACATTGGAGAGGTGTTCCAGCCCTCTGATCGTTTTCTGGCCCTCCTCTGGACCTGTTCCAACAGGTCCCTGTCTTTCTTGTGCTGAGGACTCCAGAGCTGGACGCAGTACTACAGGTGGAGCCTCACCAGAGCAGAGTAGAGGGGCAGAATCACCTCCCTCAACCTGCTGGTCACACTTCTTTTGATGCAGCCCAGGATACAGTTGGCCTTCTGGGCTCCAAGTGTGCATTGCCATGTGCGTGTTGAGATTCTCATCAACCAACACCCCCAAGTCCTTCTCCTCAGGGCTGCTCTCAATCCCTTCTCCACCCAGCCAGTATTTGTGTTCGGGATTACCGTGACCCATGTGCAGGACCTTGCACTTGGCCTTGTTGAACTTCATGCAGCTCTCACAGGCCCGCTTGTCAAGGTCCCTCTGGATGGCTTCCCTTCCCACCAGCGTGTCTATTGCACCACACAGCTTGGTGTTGTCAGCAAACTTGCTGAGGATACACTCGATCCTTCTGTTCATGTCATTGACGAAGATACTAAATATAGTCATAATTGAAATTAATAAGTTTCTTTTTTTTTCTCTGGTGCTGAGACCCAGCCTGACAAACTTTATCACATAGCGAATGTTTTGCAGCTGAACTACAAACTCTGGAAGATGAAGTATTGTACTGGAAACTGAGGAACCATAAAGCCCAGTGTTGCTACATAACCACTGAGTTGCATCAGTGGTGTTCTTGTCTTCCTCATCTGGAAAAATAGTTCGTTTTCCTACAACACAAGGAAGGTATTGAGTTTTTTACACATTGTGTGTTTTGGGTTTTTTTTCCCCTTTATGCTGCTGTTTTGTTAATGAAGATAAAGAAGTTGGTAATCTGGCCCTAGAACTCATTTTTTTATGTTTGCAAGTCATCAGATCTTGTTTTAGTTTCTTGTTTTTTTCATAGCTGTGAGCCATTCTGGCATGCCTTTAGGTTTATGACATCCTGCTGTATAGGGATGTTTCAACTGTGTTTCTGGATACCTTTTTATAGGGTTTTTTTTATAGTATGCTAAATTATATCATGAGCTATTAAGACAGGTTATGCATTTGTTAGTTTAAAAACATCTCTAATTATTTCACTGTGCTAAAATATTACTGCATATATGCTTCAGGCATGGTTTTTTTGATAACAGCCTACTATATATTCATAGGAGCACCAATACCAATTCATACCATTGGGAATATTATTTAATTTGGCAAATAGGGTATTTTTGTTATTCATATGTTGTTTAAAGTAAATTTTTGTTATATGTTGTTTAGAGTAAATATATCCATGAAAGCAAATACAAAGATTAATATGCTGTATGTATAGATTTGGTAAATCTTTTGTTTTACTTCCATTGAGGCCCGAATTAGTCAGGTACAAATGGAAAATCTGTAGTAGCTTTAAAGTAAATAAAATTGGGTTTGATTTAGTTCAAGTCAACCATCTCATTTAAAATTAGCCCAGAGGTCTGGTAAAAATGCTAGTAATCTAAACATAATAATGCACATTGCCCAATTGCTTCTGTACATGATATAGGTTCAGTGCTGTAATGCTTTGACAGCCCATTACTGAATGTAATGAACAGCTATTTTTAAACAGAAGAAATTCAAGTTGACAGCTTGGCAATGAAATTCAGCTAGTGGCATAATTTTTGTCATCTTCGGTATAGAGAGTGAATTTCAGTTTAGTTTAAAGAAATTTGTATCATGGACTTTATGAAACAAGCATTTTTTTTGGTTCAGTTTACTAAATACTTCTTGAAGTGCTTGAACTAAAGCTGCATTTTGTCAAATCCTGAAACCTGCACTTCTGTCAGAGCAGAATACACTCTGTGATAAGTCAGTGATTAATAAAAATAGGTTGAAATCTTAAGGAAGAGAATGTACTCGAATTGAATTTATAATCACAAGCTCACTTTTTTAGCTTTTAGTTTAGTAAGTGAAAACTGTAGCTCTGTAAGCCCTTCAAGAGGGATTTAAGTATGAGTCAATAGGAAACTAAGAGAAGGGACAGAGAAAGTAGCTGTCGAATTGCACATATTTTGTGGTAGAAATCTATAAATTCAGGCCAGGCTCCCATCTATCATTTTCCTTATCTCAGTTGACTGCTGCGTTGAGAAGCGAATAAGATTCTGGTTTCTTTCTGTATGTGTGAAGTGTTGTTTGCTGAGGGCTTTCTTAAACAGACTGTGGTAACAGCACTAAGCCAACACTGATGGATGGACTAGGAAGATTAAGCAGTGATTTCATAGCCATCACATGCCCTCCATCTCCAGTTCTTGTACTTGAGAAGAGGAAAGGCACTCTTCTGGCCTGGTCTGCCTTCGCTGGACTCCCCTATGGTATTACTGTAAGACATAAGTTTAAAGCCAGTCTGGTTTTGACTCTTCTTGGTTGAGGTTAACAAACAAAAGACATTCCAAATATTATCTTTTGGGATCATTAGCGAGTGAGCCTGAGGGCAAGGAGGAGGACACTCCTGTTGCAGGAATGAACTCTTGCGCTCCTGCTGTTCCTTCCTGCTGTATTGCTGGGATGCAGCAATGCTGTGATGTGATTCTTGGCACACCTGGCGACTCTGACCAGCCCCCTCCTCCTTTACTTTCTGGCTTGCACAAATCCTACTGGACTGAATGTCATGTCACCCTTTTGATTAGTTTCGTGTTGCCGTTCACTTTTTTTCTTTCAGCTTCTTCCTGTGCCCATTGGCCATCTTTCCAGAGTACTGTATAGATTTCTCTTTAGGAGCTATATTTCTCTTTCATGTTCTGTAAGTACACTGAAATAAAGAATAATTGAATAATTGTCACTGCAGGTTTTTAGGAAGAAAGATATGATGTTAGATTCAGTGATTTTAATCATACCTGTGGGATATACATAACTCTGATTCTAACCAGTTCTAAAAATCATCCCGTGTCTGTCTTCCTTTCCGAAATTATTGCAGTAAACAGACATAAATCCTCCTCTGCTATCTCAAGTGAGGTGAATCTTCTAAATAACTTCTTTTTCTGCTGATTTCCATCTCACTTTCAGCTGTTAAAAATCCATTTCTCTGTTCCCAGTAATCCTGATCCCAATTCTTATTCCTTGCTAACACTTTTCTTTCTGCATTCCGCATTACCTCCAATTCCTTCCTTAAAACTGTCCTCATTCTGGAACAATTCTTGCTATGGGCTGTGACCCTTGTATTCCATCTTCCTATTTCTGTCTGGAATTTGCCTCTGTAGCCTGGAGAAGACACAACATGCTGCATTTTCATCTTTGGTTCTGCTGTTTTTCATGTTATTTGGTTCAAGAGGCTTGTTTATAAGAGTGATGTGACTATATCTTATTAGGATGATACCTGTATCTCTCTCTCTAACATAGGTGATTCAAGTCCCTTAATGCTTTGTGTAGAGGAAAGTTCTGTGGTGCAAGTGGATAGCTTGTATGAATGCCAAAGTATCCTTGGCCAGATTGGGGCTTAGAAATGCTAATGGTGTTTTAATTTATGGATTATTATCTTTAATTATTTATTTTTGTGAATTATCATTCCGAATGTCCTGCCTTCTTGCAGAATGAATGGGATATATCCCGTCTTTTCATATTTTGGAGGGCTTGGTAATACATGAGGTGAAGCAGTACTATCAAGATACAGAGTTCCCAATGATTTTCCCAGATACCATGCAACCCCTTCATTCAAGTTATTTCTGAGAGGTGCTGGTATGGGTTTTTTCATATGCAATTTTGTCTGCTGATCTCAGTGTTTTCGCTCTGCTGTGACAAACCTGCAGAAGAGTGTTCAGTTGTCAACATTACTTTCCATGAGAAACCCCCACACGTTTTTTCGGAAAAGAATGCTGAGGAATGCTTGGTGAGAAGGAGCCTACAACACAGCCAGAAAGCACATTCTGCACAGTTACAGTTTATCAGTTCCCACAGGGTTTGTGAAGAAAGGGCAGACTTCACAGACCTATATAATAATCAAGGTGGCACATGGGGATTATTTAATAGTATTGTCATTTAAATTATGCTTCTGTGAAATAACCACTAGCTAGTCTGTATTCCTTTTCTTCTTTTTTTTTCAATATAAATGTCTTTTGAAATGTCTTGAATCATCAGAAATTCAAGGAAGGCCACATTTTAATTTCTCATTTAGTTGTGTGTGTAGCTTGGCTGATCCAAGGAAATTATTATTAGCAGTGATGACAAGACAAAACAAATGTGATAGTTTTCCTTCCTTGACTCTGTCTATTTTAAGCACTAGAGTTCATACTAATTTTTCTTTTAAATATTTGGAGATCTGTCTGACCCCATAATATAATGAAATCCCCATGTTAGTGCTTGAAAAAAAAAGGGAACGGCTTGTTTGCAATGCACCTCCCTGCAGTTCTCGCTGGGTTAGGTTTCTACATCATGTGGAGTACTACAGTGTGTACTAATTGGCACCCTTGTTGATAACCTCAATTGAAAGAGCAAGGATTAAGAACCAAATTGCAACCTCCCTGAAGAAAATCTTTAAAAAGAATAGTTAACTGGAAGGCTCTGTTGACTTCCTGCATTTGTCTGAGGTTCTCAGGGGAATGAAACACATATTCCTCCCATTTCCATTCAAAGACATGAATATACAGCGTTTAGTCAGGAATGTATAGAACAGACTACCTGGGAATGAAACTACTTTATCTCTGAGAGATTCATAAGTACAGAAGTATTTCAATATATGGCAGGATAGGTGGTTCACGGAACCTCATTCTTAAAATGATTCTTCCTTTCATCAGAGTTTAAATGACAATGCAGGGGAGGTAGTCCTACGTATCTGTTAAGACCGCTGAACCCTTTTCACCGGAGAACTGTAGAGGTTTTGGTCTTGAGAGTTATATCTTATCTAGGGTTTAGAGGCCACCTAGTAAAATACCTCACACACTGTGACTCCTAGAACTCTTATGTATGTCCTTAAAGTAAACTACATAAAACTTTCTTAAGCTTTTGTTAGTATGACTTAAACGAGTATATTTTTCTTTCAAAGTGAACAAAGACTGACCACGATTGAGGAATGGATGATGTGGTCAACTCCTAGAGCAAGACAACAGAGTGTTTTCATGGTGCTGAGCAGCAATGCCTCATGGGTCAATGACTGAAAGTATTCTGACCACATTTTAGTTCTGCCGTCTCATCTGAGACAATGTGTAATAACGCCATATGTCTGTAGGAGGGTATGATCAGAGGCACTCAGCGAATGAATTCTGTACTCCTTAATAGGCACTACCTTTGCTGAGTGGCCTAGCTCTTCCCCTCTGCCCTTCCATGCCAAGCACCAACACATTCATGGAGTCCATCTCCATGTGAATGGCTGAGTAGTAATTTATTCTTAAATGTTGGTGTGTGAAGGGAAGAATCTAAAGCAAAGGACAAGTGAATAAAGAATCAGAAATGAAAGCTCCTAAATTAATTAGGTGGCATGCTATGTCCTAAATTATCAAATGTGCAAAAGCGTTTTCGGAACTTACTTCTTTCTTGTGAACTTAGCCTTTCTAAGTAGAGCCTGTGCTGTTACTCTTCAAAAATGAATACTCGGGTTATGTCTGCTCCTGCAAAACAGCTTCTCAATCATTCTTTTCAGCATCCACTGTAATCATAGCACAAATCCCTATTATGATGGGCACATAACTCACTTTCTGTCTCTCTATAAAGAGCAAATACCAACACTGCTTGATAGCTCAACAAACAGTTGTGCTGGAGAAGGACTCCTGTCACTCTGCCTTACACTGTACTTTTACCAATCTACCACAGAGTAACTTTACTGCTTCATTTGGGTTTCCTGGTTTATAGACCAAGTGTGGTTGTTACTCTGCAAAAGTTAAAGTGTCTACATTCTGTTAAGAAAATGATTAAAAAAAACCTATGGCTGATTGTATTTATTCAGAACAGTGTCGTATTCTGAAGCAAATGTTGTCAGTACAGGGAAGTCCTTATTTGCAAAATATTTTATGTGTAATTACAATGGAATTCTGCCTTAAGGAGCACTTACAGACATGTGTTTGGCCTGGTGTA
The DNA here is from genome assembly GCA_013398225.1 of Steatornis caripensis. Taxonomy (NCBI): domain Eukaryota; kingdom Metazoa; phylum Chordata; class Aves; order Caprimulgiformes; family Steatornithidae; genus Steatornis; species Steatornis caripensis. The sequence continues at coordinate 379,153 of VZSC01010942.1, forward strand.
GTTCAGTTCTTTCTTTTTATTTTGTTATTACTTTCTCTTCTCAACTGTTAATAACAACACTCATGAATCACTTTTGAAAGCAGTTTGTATGTCTCGAAATACCATGAATTTGTGGGGAACAGTTATTTTAGTTACCCTGACTGCATATGTATGTTTTAATTTTACCCAAAAGAGAGGTGTGAGGGAACCCTTATGAAAGCATTGTAAGTCACTAGCAGTTTTGGTTTTCCTTATGCTTTCATCTCCGGATAAGTTAGAAAAACTTTTTAAACATCCTTAAACGGATAAAGACACCAACTTAGAGCTGCTCATAACACATCAGGTTTCAAACTTGAGGCACTAAATATAATTCTCATATTTCTACTCTGACTGCCTGAGAGCAGGAATGAGTACTAACAAACCTCCCTCTTACATACACGTCGTGGAGGCTCACTGGAGTAAAAGGAGAATCACTCCAAGCTTGGTTGGAGACCAGGCAACTTCACAGGTTTCCTGTGCTGCAGGAGCACTACAAAAGAAAGATGTCCTCTCCTCAACACAAATGTTCTCTTAACGTACATGTATCTTTAAAGCTTACTGCCATTTCCTCACACTTACCTATTCTTCCTTACTGCTGAGCGAGTTACCAGTGCATCAACTCTCTCTCTTGTTAGTAAGAAGTAACAGCCTATTAAATAGATTTCAGTTGGGCTTTTGTGTAACCATACTGCTGTTCGTTAATAATGGATGGGAGGATTGTTCTTTGATAATTTTTAATATCGTAGCATATTTATTTTTCGGTTGATTCTTTTTAAAACTGTAAAATTATGTATATATTTACGTGCATATTATAAGTATGGCTATAAATGTTTTTTTCTTTTGCTGGAAGTGGAATTACGTCAGACTTTTGGGCAGTTTGACTGACCACATATTATAAAACAGTTGACATTGTTGCTTGACCAAAATTTTTCTCTTAAATTCCTATGCTTTCCTGTCTATGCAGAAAGAGGGGCTAGTTAATGCCTTAATAAAAAAGTGTTTAAATCCACGCTCAGAAGAGCACTATGTTTATCTTAACATCTGCAATGGCTCTTTGTGCTTTCTTATGCTTGACCAGAAGCTTCTTGGAAAATGCAAAAATTGAGACAATTCTTTATCTACATTTTTGTGAAATAACATGAAGTGAAACTTGAGAAACTGTTTTTGTAGTTGTCTTTATACAGTTTTGTGAATGTTAAATGTTCAAGTATGTTTGTTGCAATGATTATGTTTTGTGGCCAAGTAGTTTGCCATGCCCTGAAGTTTATGATGGCTTGCTTTGTTTTGAAAGATTTTCTATTAAGATGATTATATAGTGCATGCCTTTAAGTTTCTTTTTTTTTTTGTGTTATGATGTGATGACTTCACTGTGTGATTGAAACAGTATTTTTAACCTTAATGCATAGTGTTCAATTAAAGCAAGATACTTAAACCGGTATGTTTTGAATGTCACAATGCTGAATTTTCCCTGAATGGCTTCTGAGCAGAATCAAAACAGCATTTTAAAAAGACCACACTGAAAAAATAACACCCAAAACAGTAACAGCCTACTCTCCACCACCCCCAACATTTAATCAGCAGTCTTTTTAGCTGATAGAGTCCTAAGTGATTTTTCTTTCCTACTTAAGGCCATTCTAGATATGCTCACTAAGTGGACCTAACGGTGCTAGTATATTTTATGTTAGCAAGTCATGATAGAAAAGTGCTTGAAGTTCAGGGGGCATTTGTCTCCTTTCTCGCAAATTCATTTAAGTACCAGTCTTGCCATAGCTTTAACTGGGGCAGACAACCATACAAATGACTTGAGATAAAATGAAAATAATGGACTGAGCTAGGTGCCGGGGGTGGTAGTTACACTGCATGCACATCAATAAGCATTGAGTGTTATTCTATGCTAATGTAAGCCTGATGGATCAGCTTTCGCTTTTAGCCTAGAGGACCATTAAGCACTAGAAGCTGGGTCAAACTGATATAGTAAGGCAGACGTACCCTAACAGTTGGCAACAGTAGTTAACAAGCAGTAATTTGCTATGTGTGAGACTAATATTGTTCAAAATCTCCATGATCAGAGCAGAGATCAGAGAAAGGATAATACTTCTTTGTTTAATTTTCTTTTGTAAACTTGATTCATTTTAGAAAAAAAACCACTAAGATGCAAACATGAATAAAGCATCGAGCAGTTCTTTTGGAAACAGTGTATTATTGTTATGTTACAGAATATCAAAGCGTTGCATGTGATTTTCAAAAAATGTAAGGAAATTCCCATAGGATAATACTGCATAATTGAAATATATGATGTATTATTTTATTTCAAATGAAATGCAATTAATTGCTCCTGAATTTTCTTTATAGTACTGAATGTATTAAAATAAGAGTGAAATGACTGAGTTATAGAAATATTCTGAAGGTAAATTAGAAAAATACCACTATTTATGTAGATCTGACTGAAGAGAATTTTGTCCTTGACATCACAAGAAGATGACAATAAAGCGTTATCTTTATTCTGTTTTGCTTGTACCCCACCGTTGCCTCAGGTACAGATACTGTTTAAGTAGGTGTCCAGATTTAGCTGAGCATACATCTAAATTTAGTAGAATTGTTTATTTCCTGTCTGTTCTTTAAAATATTTTTATTCATAATTTTTTTTTAGATTTTATTGCATGTGTAGAACTGCTATGTGCAGAGCTTTTGATAACAAAAATCACATTGGCAATGCTGGTGAATACTAACAAAAATCAATATAATGTGTTAAATAAGGTATATCACTGTTACATTTCAAAGGCGTACTGAGAAACTAGGCTGTAGTTGGTATAGGCTTTGATCTTTTTGCTTCAGTGATGTGGCCTTATGTACCCTCAGCTTAGCTTTGTCGAGGCCTATTCACAATTTATGCTGTCAGGGCCACAGTTTGTGGTGCCTATTGCATTTAATCTGTCTTCTATTGGGAATTTTTTTTTTCCTCCTTGCTAGTACAGCACAGCTTTGGTGGAGGAAGATGAAGTGGTCCATTATAGTAACGCCTTCTGTAAATTCAGGAGACTTCTTTTGCTTGTCAGGAACTAGGGAGCCTCTCGCATAACAAATACTGTAATATTGCCTAGTCCACTGGATAACTCAAATGATGGCTAAAGAAATAAGTGGGTTGAAGATAGGGGAATTTTTAATGTATAATGAGCAAGAGGACATGATTTCAGATTATCTGGCCTTCAAATAATCTTCATGTTATCTGTGTAATAGAGAAATAATAGCTGTTTCCTATCTTAGATCTAGAAACAAAAATTTCCCTTTTTCAGTCATCAATTATAACATTCCCAAAACCTGCAACAGATTTTTTAAGGTTCAGGATCATAAACAATGTGCAAGCAAGGCTAATTTGCTTTCAATTCCACTCATTTGAGAACTACTTGTGTTGGATTTTTTTGAAGCTTACAAAGGAAAGAAGTTAGCTGTAAGCGTATCTCGCTTAAAATGTCCTTTGGACTGTTAGCCTTTCCTATAGCAATTTTTTTTCCTAGTTTTTACATATTATGATTAATGTGATGCTTTTGTGTGTGTGTGAATTATTTTTGATTGTGTCATAAACTTGTTTGAAATTCAGCACGTATTGAAAAGATGAACCTAAACCAGCAATATTTCTTTTACTCCAGGCAAAATTTATGTTCAGAGGTTTTTTCCTTCTGTACCCAGCTAGCCTTGATGTTTTATGTAGAGGCATTGTTAGAAGTTGGTTTGGTGTAGCATAATCTTATTGATTGAAATGTATTTACTTTCCTGACAAAGAAAATAGGAATTTATCATTTAGCTTCCACTTAATTAGAAGAATATTTGTAAAAAATTAGAGTTGTAAAACTCATCTCTATTCACAGCATAGGGAACATAAAAAGGTAGTTAGCTTTTTTCTGGTTTGGGGCATTAAAGGAAAAAATGCTGTCCTGAGATAGGTGCCGGTTAATTGCTGATGTCTTCTTGTAGTAGGGATGGTACTCTTGTACTATGTGTAAAAAGGTCGGAGTAACTCATCACAGAATGGAAGTAAAAATCCAGAAATTAGATATTTTGACAAAATCGTAAGAAAAAACCCCAAACACAAAGCTTACGATGTCATGTTATTTCTAAGGTACTAAGAAAGGGGAAAGAATAATATATACCAGAGAGTTGGACAGCTTGTCTGTGAGATTGCAGGATCTACAGATGTTTTTTGTGGAAGATCTAATCTATTGTAAGTGGAAAAATTTCACTAAGTCTTAGGTAAAGGATGAAAATAAAAGGAATATGCATAAAGGATTGGTCTTTAGCATTTTCTGAAGCATAACAGTAGCAAGACACAGTTTCAGGAAATGTTTTCATGCCCATTTAACTAAAGGCAAGGTCAGACCTCAGTATTTCCTGTCCAAATTAGCATCAGAAGAGAGCATCGATCTTGAGTAGATTTCTGTGAGAGTTTACTGAAAGGAGAAAACGTAGATTATTGGCTTTGTCCCTTTCCAACTAAAGCAGCTTGGCAAACATTGTGTTAATCTTTGAAGAAGCCTATAGCAAAAAGGGAGAAGACCATTTTGGACTGTTTAGCATCTCGGGAGATTTGTCAGCAGAAACTTCAAATGATCCTTTATCCACTCAGGCTGTGCTTACACTTCTTCACTTGGTCCCTGATGGATTGACTTTTTGACTTGACTTTTCAGCTTAAGTCAGCTACCTTGACAATAGTTAGCAAAATCAGCATACTAAACATAGGACCATCTACTCAAGACGACACAAATTTAGATGAGCCTGAACTTACTGTCCACAATGTTGGAGACAGTTTGGAGAACTACCTACATACTCTGCTGTCTTATGTAACCTCCAAGACTGCAGCCAGAATTCTACTGTTGAATTGATAGACTTTAAGGTTGAGAACTGCCATCGCAAGAAACAGAGGGACTGGAAGCCCACTGTCTCCTCATTTTGGGTAGGTCCCAGACATTTACAGGAACTATATTAAAGCGAAGAAGTTGCTCTGAACAAAGATGGTTTTCCAGGCTCAGGTCAGATCCATTAAGTCACATTCACATTTTAGCCCTGAGTAAGGAATCAACTCAAAAAGAATTTAAATCAGGCCCTTTGTGGTATAGGACTCTGAAACATCTACTTTGAAGAGAGATGCAGTTTTTGTAAGGGGGAGATGATACCAGGTGAGTTAAAACCACAAATGGTATCAGTTCTTACAAACTTAAGCAGGGGACAACTTGCGTAGGAAAACGGCTGAGATGATACAGGTGACAAAGCATATTAAGATTATATGTACTGATGGGGAATTCCAGGCATATACCTAACTTGTCATTCCAGTATAAATTGGTGACTGAGTGAATTGACTCTGGGTCAGATCTCTCATTCATTATCATGACCTGTTGTCTTGGTGATTGGATGGGAACAGACTCGAAGGCGACTAAGACTTTTAGGAGTGACATAGAACTTTGGAAATTGCATCCTGAATTGCCCACAGAAAGGAAAAGAAAGTGTGCATGCTTTGGATATTGCTGTGGAAGAAAAGAGGTTAGAGAATAGGAAGAGCTTTCCTGAAGGTGTTAGGGTTTTTTATGTTGACCTGCAGGATTAACAGATTTTGAAATTGTGCAAGGAAGTGCTGGTTAATTCTCACCATTTACTCTGATGTCTTTGACTTCCTGACAATTTGGTTTTAATGAAAATGAATAGTTTTGGGAGGATTGAAAGTTTTCATCTGGGATCTGTACATACTTATAGGAAACCCAGGTTAAAAGGCAGGCTTTTTTCACTTTTCGTTTATTTGAATTAACAGGAAAATTATTTTTAAAAGGGCAAAATAATTTAGACCCTCTGTAATATCATAGAAATAATAAAAGTGGCTACTATGAATTATGATGAGGAAACAAATATTTATTGAAACTTGTGAATTGTTACATAGAAGCATTACATCATAATTTCAGAACTTTTTTATTTAACAAGAATTTGGAAAATTTTGGTAAAAAATTGGGAAATTAGTTGCTGTTTCTCTTTGGGAGAGAATACTTCTGAAGAGGAGAACAATATATATTAAATATGAGTTGTGACAAGTAATTGATGTTCAAAATGGCATTTTAAAATAGTGCAAGTTTACAATTCATTGTATTTATATGAAAAAGTCTCTTCACAAGACATTTTAAATGTTCTTTCTTTTTAAAATAGTACTGTAGATCTGCAGTGCCTGTGTCGATATTTTAATGTAATACTCTACCTTCAAAGAAAAATACAATTTTAAAACTGTTTATACCAAGTACATTTAAAATTATGACACTAGAAGATTCTAGAATTATATTGCTATAAAGCAAAAGTACAGGCTTTTAATAATTCTTTGAAGCTCGAGAATTTTGAAAATTAAAATCAGATACATTGTGATCAATGTGGTTCTCGTTCGGCTATTCATATTCTAAAGTCAGTTGAAGGGACCTGCAGGATGTGAGTATAATGTTAACAATGTGTATTTTCAATCCATTTGTTCTTTTAATAATTTTGTGTGGTATATTAATAGATGTAGTTTACTTTTAATGTGCTTTGTGTAATGTCCTTACGTTAAGTAAATGGAGAGATTATAGGAAATAATTGACTTCGCATATTGTGGGGTTTTTTATTGTTTTGTCCCTTTGAAGATACAGGGCTTCATAATCACATCAAACTATTAGTGATGACCTGTTCTTGTAAAATAAGTCAAGTAATCATATCCACATTATTTAATTACCTGATTTCAGTAGGAAAAAAAGAGATTACAATGGTTACAGAAGATGTATAACAGGAAGGGAAATACAATAGCTTTCTGTTTCTTGAAGACTGGATTCAAATCAAGTCCAATCAGAAAAAAATGAATGTTTTAACGTATCAGGTTGACAGGATTTTAGGACATTTGCAGAACTGTTACGTAATTTTTCAGAATTGTTACATTCTATTTAAAGCGGTCCAGGTTTGGTCTGCCTGGACTATAGAAGTGAGACGGGCAAGATTTTGAGAGTGAGATAGATTATTCAGACTATGCTGAAGATAATTAGTAGTTCATACCTATGAAATATGATAATTCACTTAAGGGCATAGAAATCATATTATAGGTTATAATGTTAATGACATACCCTGTTACTGAATGCTTAAGGGCTAGGTCCCCCATGCTTTGAGCTATGTATGATTAGTGAAATGCAAGCTACTTTGAATACAGAGCATTATCTACATAGTCAAACACTTTTCCTGGGTGTGAGCAGACTAGAAAGGAGCAGAGAGCTGCTGCTTTTGCAGCTTCACCATCTTCGCGCATTAGGTACCAGGGCAAATTGAGTTTAGGAACCTTTGGTTTTGGTAGTAATCTCTTCAGCGTGTGCTTTATCTCTTTCGGGTTTTTTTACTTTTCTTGCTTATACAGTAGCAATGAGTACAATAACATAATTACTTACCTACTTACTCTACTAGCATAAGTTGCAGGCAGATGGTGAACTGCATGCTGGAGATGATTATATAGTAACCCCCCTGATCTCTATAAGAAACATCCTAGGGAAAACATATAGGGCAGTTATGAAGAAGATTTAGATGATCAAAACAACTAGAGAATGAAAAAAGGCTGAATGTTATTGGGTGACTTCATACAGGATTATCAGAGGTAGGGACACTTCCTGTATAGTTAAGTATAACCATCGTTTTTTTTAAAAAGGAAAGAAATTTCGTAGTCCACATGAGATTCTAAAAAGGTGTTTCAAATCAGTAGAAATACCTGGTTTTGAGGTCGGTGAGATTGTTCTTGCAAAACACTTGGTTTTAATTAAGTAATATCTGGAATGGGGTTTTGCTCTCCAAAATTAGAGAGACATCAAGATGACAGGTCCAAAGCGGGAGTTACTACAGTAATGTAATATTTTAAAGCAATCTCCATTCCCACAGACGAATTTGTAAAATTATGGGTATTACTCACAGAAAAGCTTTAGTTTATTCGCTAGTTTTCTCTGCTCTGCTAAACAGGTAGTACCTTGGGGAACAGATCTCCTTTCCTTTGAAAATTAAATTTAAAAAGAGTTTTCAGTTTCTTTATTTTCCAGCCTGGAAGGGAATTAATCAAATAATGATAGTTAAAACAGAACAACTGTGTGAGAGAGGAGAGAACAGTTGGCTGTGGTATCCCAGCCGTTCTCTTTCTTTTTAAAAGAATTTATTTGTTTGACTCGAGTGAGTTATGCCTTTTGTATTTTTGAGGTGGGGTGTGTGCAGTTTAATGCAAGCTGGAGAGGCCAGGGAGTGGTTCCATGATGTTAGCCCAGTGGAGTAGAGAGCGCTCTCTCTCCTCTCAGTGCTAGCGTGTGTATCGGCTTCATGCAGTGCTTGGCCTAACTGCCCGCTGCTCTCCTTCCCCTTTGCTGGCCTTGTGCTGCTGTCCTCTGTCTTGTGTTGGGTAAAACAGCTATGTGTCTGTGGAGTTGCTCAGTATATTAATATAAAGGAAAAATAATTCTTTCTCTTTTTTTGTGGATTAGTCTTTCCTTGATCCCGCTGTACAACCCAGTATCACCAAATCCAGTGCAGGAGTGGCAGTGGGAATGTGGTGTTGGGACCTGGAACGAGGAGAGTAAGAAGAGAAGAGAGCCTCTTCTTTGGACAGTGAACCACCATTAGATCGGATTACATCACGTAGAATTGCATCTCAAAATAGTTTATATCGCTGAAAGTAGAAGGCCTACTTAAAACAGGAGACTCAGGACTCCACATCAAACTGTAATGGGGCAGAATGGGGGCGGGGACTGTTAATTTTTATTTTTATTTTTTTTTAGGTCTAGTGTTCTAAACCTGGTCAGAGGAGAGTCAGTCATGGCATGCCTTTGGGTTTCGTTTTCTTTCAAAGGGGTGGGCAAAAAAAAAGTAAGCATATGAAGTGGCACTAAAGTAGTCTTTTTTCATTAACTAAAAAGCAAAATTGGAAAGCAAGATGGAAGGATAGCTTTTCCCCACCGCTGGAAGAAAGGCTGAGTATTTCTAATACTGCTCCTAGATTTTCAAGCAGTGGTGAATGGCCAAGTGTATGCTCGTGACTGCCTTTTTACAGTATTTCAGTTTCCTTGTCGCTCTATCATAATTAAGACCTGGAGGGGATATGTAGACAACAAATGGTGCTATTGTTTGTGCCCAGTTGAAGAGATACTGGTGTCTTAGGAATGTAATGTCTCTCAGATATTTTCTCATGTTTCTTTCCTGCTTTCGTGATTTGTTTTGGGTACTGAGTGTTCTGAATAATATTTATTTCTATATCAAACCTCAATAAATACATTTATGCTTTGCAAAACTCTGACACTAATAATGTCCCTGTTTTAAGACCTTGCTCTTATCGTGTTTTTAATTTGCTCTAATCAAACCAATAGCAGTGATATATGGTATTCAATGTCTGCTTAGCTTTAATCTCCCTGTTAACACTATTCATCTTGGACAGCTGTGCCCAGTATTTTATTTGGTTTGATACTGTCTTTGCTACTTGGCAGGGTGAATCTCTGTTATGAGAGTCTCTTTGCTGTAATGTTACTTTACCTAGGCTTCTAAATATGTTAAGTCTAGTTTAAATTTGCCCTTTTGCTCTGGCATCATTTTGTTACCCATGCTGGTCTCTCAGACGTTAAAGAATAATGCATTTATGTATTCAAATAGAATTATGATACCTAGGATTACATGCTGAGAGGGTAGAGGCTGGGAAGAGAAAGGTGACATTTTTGTAGAATTAGATATTTCCAGTCTTTCTACTTAGAGTAAGAAAACTTACTTTTGACTTCTTGATTAGTCAACAAAACTGTGCTGAATTTCTGCACAATTGCTTGCTGCTTAATAAAGTCAGATATATTGATTTGAGAAATGTAAACAGCAAACATTAGTGCTTTTCCACGTATGTATGTGCGTGTGTTTGTGCGTTGTACTTAGTCTGCTGTTACTTGGGACTTTCCATTTGAATGTATTTTAATGTTTTTCATCTCTGTGAGGTTATTCTGATGGAACGCTGTGCTTGAGGAAACGATTGCCTAAATAGAACCGATCTTATCCTACTTAAATGTTTCTTGTTTTTGTTTCAACTTAGGCTTTAGAAGGAAATTTGTTTGCCTATGGGCCCGCTAATACATCGCAGCAGATAATGTTGTGTTAACAACAAGGGAATTCTTGTTTTTCTGCAAAGTTGCATTTATTGAACAGAATTAAGAGTTCAGGGGCTGCGGTTTCCTATCCCAAATCACCTTGCCGCTACTTAGACTCCAGGCAGAAGTCGGAGTTTGTTTTGGGAAACATGAAAATGCTTTTAAAGTAATGACTTTGAGGTGAAACATCAGCAAACGTGGGGACACCTGCTGTTAAGGAGAGTGCCTGCACGTTCCTGAGGCTGACGTTCCCGGTAGAGGGAACCGCCGAGTAAAATCCTGCCCGCTCGCGTTGAGCGGCGATAGGTGGCAGCAGCCGCTGCCGTTTAGGAGGTTAACAATGGAACGGTTTGTAGGTACCCGAATAAAGATGTCATCGCTAAGCTAATGGGATCTTTCTACGGAAAAGTGCTGCCCTTTGAAAGACGATAAGTGAGAAGAATGCCACTTAATTTTTCAGTTTGCTTTTAAGGTTTGGCTAGTTCTTGGTCTTGAAGTTGTATTTTTAATACTGTTCCTAGGCAAGTTTTATGGGAGCCAGAATTTTGTAGTGCCATGCTGTGAAGTACAGTCCTTTGAACAGCCAGAGGGAAAGACCTGATGGGAACTTTAAAATAGAACAAACTCTTGTTAATTCTGATGCTGGGATTACAAATTCTATGTTACTGCCTAAGCTTTTGTCTGATAATCAGAAGATGTAATGGTGCAGAGTAAAAAATACGGCTTTACTTGTGAGAAGCCTGGCTGAAACCAGGTTGTTTTTCTAAACCAAATGCATATTTGGTGCGATCTTTAATAACACAGTTGCTATACTTCCAGTTCTCTGCATGAAGAAGTCTCCGAACTGAGATGGTGTATTTACTGACTCAGTTTTGCTCTCTAGAGTGAAGGAGAGAAGCTTGCCATTTGAACTTCATAAACATAAGAGCTTAGTTAAATTGCCCCAACTGAATTAATATGTGCTGCTTGTAAATATATTTTATGGTATATGTCATTGGGCAAGTAGCTATGTTGTGTTTGTTTTTCACCTAACCCCCCCACCACCACCTTTTGTAAGTGACAGGTGAATTGAATTTGATCTCTTTTCTTTGGAAGAAGTACCACGGCACGAGAAATGTCATGCCCTGCTGATGAAAAGCTAGGGGTTTTTTCTTTCTGTTTTTATCATGCTAAGTATTTTACACAGTAATTTTTTCAAATTGTGTTGAAAATCATTGAAGCTCATCTCTTACTTGTTTTAACAAGAGAAGAGTACGATCGCCTCACTCGTATCATGTCAAATAAAGTGGTAAGAAGTGGACTTTCTAATATGACAATGGAACAATAAATAAAATCTGTTGACTCCTATATCGGTGCAGATCTCTCTTTTCTGGATGAATGCATTATTGTACCGTCCTACATATATAGATACATTCTCCTTAAATGGAACATTTGCGTAGCTAGCATTTTTCACTGCTAAAGCCTTCATCTGTTCTCTAGGACATACTTTCATGTAGGTGCTATATAATGTTGGAAACTTCTCTATGTTAGTAGTTTGTGCAATATCACCGGAAGATAAAATTTCAAAGGCAGATATCACAAAATCCCTTTTACAGGTAAGAAAGTAAATATAAATCTCTTGTTCTGTGTTTAACAGTCTTACTGTGCTTTAAATGATGCTTACAATAAAATTAACAGCTTAAAATGTAACTGCAGATTTTGGCTTTTGTTTTGATATGTCTGGTAGTCGTATGTGAAGTCTATAGAAAGGAATTTTTCTTTTTTGTTTTGGTCTTTAGAAAAAAGTGGAGTTTTTAAATAGGGAAGTACTGCTTTTTAACGTATGCACTGAGACTCTCAGCTGGTGTGTTTCTAAATCACAAGTGAGATAATAAATGAATTCATATGGCCTTTGAAGTTCAACTGTTTTCAGTGAACTGTCTAAATAGAATCATTCATCAGTCAGGGGCAGAATTAATATATAGCTTTGAAATAGTCCTTAAAACCTCTGAAAAATGTTTTACAGAATGAGACAGCACCGAAGCAATTTATTAGTCAAATCTTGTTTGACATATTTGTGGCAGTAGCTCTGTTTGACAGACTTCTATGGGCCTGCTGTGTGAATCAGGTGAGCAGGATCAGGACCTCTCCATGGTGTTTGTCTTCTTACAAACTGTAGCTCTGCGTCTGTAGCATTCCTCTCTTACTGAGAGACAAAAGAAAAATACATTTTTAAATGTTTGAAATGATGAACGAAACTTTCCAAATACTCAAAACATTAATTAATTGCTGCACAGCTTTTCTTCCATGTTGACAGTGACTGTAACTGACAATATTTTAGGGTTATTTTTTTAATTCTTATTGATTATTTTCTTAATTCTTCTTCTTCATGTTGTCAGTTGTTCTTTGCTAAATAATATCCAGTAATTATCCAAGTAAGCAACATTAAGTTAATTACAAATGGATTCAGAATTTCCCACAAAAATCTGATCTACTTTTCTTTTAATTCTTCAGTGTAATCAATGACAGAAAACAAAATAGTTGTTGCCATGTGCTTTGTTCTTTATGTGAATGTCAATCACTTGCTTCTCTGCACCTAGGAGAGTTTTAGTTTTGAGAACTATAGCTTATGACTTGAATTCTCTAGAGCATTAAAAACATTTCTGAGAGGTGAGGAGCACTCTGCTTATGTCAGTGTAAGCAGGCAATTTGGCAAGTGGAAACAGATCATTAGATCAAAGCAGTTGGTGCTAAGGCTAATATGTTTGCATTGTAGCAGTTTAGTTTAGGGGTTCTACCTCAGACTAGTTTTAGTTTAGACCGTTGGATTAAATGCTCTCACCTTAGGTGTGATTTGAAGTTGTTCCAAGGGACCTGTCGTTGGTTTGGACACAGTGGTCCCTGTTAGAGTACATTTGATGCACACCTAGAGTGGAGCTTCTGATTGAGTCTCCTCTGAAAAGAATCCAAGCTGACACACCAAAACTGCTCTATAAAGGTGACACAAATGTGCTGAGTGAGCACAGCTGGGAGATTCAGTTCACTTAAACCAGAGAGTGTATGTAGGTGCAGCCTCAGAATTCCCAATGCCTTCAGAGTGCTCCAGAGGACAGAAAGACTTGGTGCTTTGAAAGGTGTTGGAAGGAAAGACTTGTTACCTCTGCTACTAAGTGATCGTCAAAATAGAGATATATTTTGGGGGAAAAGCCCAAGGTGTTGACATTATGTTTGAATTTGGTAAATTTCTGAAAATTTGTACAGAGTACCATTGCGGGGGTATTATATAAATTAGGTTTGAACGCTGTGATTGCATTTGATACATTTTTAATGTATAAATCCAGGGAAGGCTCCAAGCACTTTGCAAGAATGCATAAAGTACTATTTGAAATATTACTGTAAGTTAAATTAGCAACTTTTCACTGCTTCTGTTGTGGTTTCATAAAGCTCCGTCCTCCCCTGCCCCTTCTTTCTCACCATCAGCACCTTTCATGGGTTTCATGTGTCCCTCATTGTTGTCTTTAACTCTATCTTCATACACCAAAGGTGCTTTTATTGCAAGAAAGCTGATGGGAATTATTGTCTTGCTTAGTATGCTGGTGGAAATAGAGAGCTGGACAAGATCATCAGCAGAGAGATAGGAGTATACTTTCTCTGAACTATGCTCCAGTAACTGTATCTCATTTCCAATAGTAAGACAGTTCTCTAGTGTTAGTGCTTTCACTGTGAAAAAGTAACTTCTCCTTCTTGTCTTCGTACAGCTGCCTCTACGTTGTCACCCAGAGGAGATGTCTCGTGAATGATCTTTTCTTTCAGTTCTGCTTGTAAGAAATTAGCTTAATGGGACTAAGGAATAAAATTGGGATGTTTGTTTATTTGGAAGGATGTATTTCACTATAAAATATACATTTTTATTCCTCTCTTTCTCTACCTTTATAGTTAATGTTATATACACATTAATGCCTGTAAGGCAGACCCTATGTCTTCATAGTTATTTGGACAATGACCAGTATAAGAACATAAGAAACTCTGTACTGTATTGGGTCGAAGATCAGAATCAGTCTCCTTTTCTAGAGAGGTTATTGGTGATTCTTCAGGAAGGAGAAAAAGTAGAGAGTGCTATTTCCCTGAGGCATCCACCTGGCTTGTGTGAATCTGTGATTTAGGAACGTCTTCACTTAAAGACGGTGCCTATGTTATTTTATTTTAGTAGTTTTAATGATGTATCTTCCATAAATTGTCTAAACACTTGCTGGACTTACTTACACATCCAGTGACAGAGCGTTCCTCATTTAACTCATTTAACCATGAATTATGTGCAAGAGTGGTGTTCCATGTTTGTTTTGCATTGCTGCTATATAAGTATGTTCCTGAAATACAGATTAATAATAAAATCATACTAAAGTGAGGTCCCTGCAAAGAAATATCATGCTTGTGTGCTCCTTTCTCGGATGAGAAATTCTTACAATCACGAGTGTTTATTTCTCTGCTTAGACAGTGTGTGTGACCACAGAAAGAGACATTAATTTCCCCGAGTGTATTGTGTTTCTTCAGTCCTGTAAATTGCAATTACTGGGACACAGCAGCAGCATCCCCCAGAACTGGGCATGTATTATCTTCTCTTTGTACCACGGACAGATCCAGGATGGGTGGGGATCTTTCTCTCAGAATTCCAGTTAAGTGCTGCTCTGCTTTACTCTTTCCTTTTCTTCTTCCTCCTGCAGTGCAGCAGTTTCTGAAAGGAATGTTTCCCAGGGTTCATCCCAAATTGACATTGATTAAGGTAGTGGCTACTAATTCAGGAATATCCCTAAAGAAATACAAGGGTGTTTATGCTGTTTATCGTAGAATGATTTGGGTTGGTTGGAAGGGACCTTGAAAGGTCATCTAGTCCAACCCCTCTGCAGTGAGCAGGGACAGTTTCAACTAGATCAGGTTGCTCAGAGCCCCGTCCAAGCTGACTGTGAATGTTTCCAGGGATGGGGCATCTACCACCTCTGGGGACAACCTGTTCCAGTGTTTCACCACCTGCGTTGTGAAAGATTTCGTCCTTACATCTAGTCTATGTTTCTTTTCATTTACTTTGGTACCTGTACATATGATGTAGATCTATTTCTTAATTTGTAAAAAATACTCTATTTTACATCCTAAGAATACATCATTACACTTATTTCCGAAGTTTTTNGTTGTGAAAGATTTTGTCCTTACATCTAGTCTATGTTTCTTTTCATTTACTTTGGTACCTGTACATATGATGTAGATCTATTTCTTAATTTGTAAAAAATACTCTATTTTACATCCTAAGAATACATCATTACACTTATTTCCGAAGTTTTTCCACTTTATTTCATTTTGAGACATTTCTGTTGTTTTTCATTTTTTCCATTTTTTTCATGCTTTTCAAATATAAGTTGCTCAAACAAACCTCTGTATTACTGATTGTTTTATGTACATCAGTTCTATTTTTTTTTCCTTTCCAGACACAGTGGAAATGCTTTAACACCTCTGGTTCGGTTCCCATTCATTTTCACTTAGAATTTGCATTGCTGTTACAGACCTCACCTATCAGTAGTGTAAGTTGCTTGTGTTCAAGTAGAGAGAGTATTTGAGAATTTACTTCATCATATATTACTGTTATTAAAAAAAACCATTCCATTTATTCCTTTGACCACTGTTACGTGTTAAACAGGTATTTTTACTGAGCTATATAAAGAAGAAAGTCTTTCCTAAAAATAGCTTCATTAATATAAATACTATGTATATCTCAGTGGATCTTGTTTTAACAGAGATGATTTTGAATGTGTCTAAATTAGTATGTATGTGCCAACGTGAGTTTTTGGTTATTGGATTCTTTTGCAATTTTTCAAAGTTTTCCCTAGCTCAGTCTGATCTGAACCACTATCTGCTTGCAGATACGCGATGTTTCTTCTGTTTTCCATAGAACGAACAAATCTACGACAGTAATAATTTTTATTCAAATTGAGAATCTGGCTGCATTATATCGTCCACATTGTAAAACAGATGATTTGTTATAGTTGTCTCCTATATCCTTTTCCTGGAATTGACTCTGTATAGTTTGAAATCTTAAGTTCTTAATGTGGCTTTTATCTCTTGTATTATTGCTAGTCATTTTCTTCATTGCTTGCTGTGATTAACTTAATCTTTAAATTTCTTTCCAACTTTCTTTATGGGGCTTTGAAAGTCCAGATAGGTCTATCATTTTTCTTTTACACGGTCTTGCTAAACTTCCTGAAGAGTTCTAATAGACTGAGGACATGTACTTTTCCCTTAAAATCTGCCATGATACAACTTTATCAAGTTTTTCATGGCACTTCATATATGTGTCTTTAATGGTGATAACAGTGATTTTCTTTGCTACCTTCTAAGTTTCCTGAACAGAGTTGGATTTAGCAGTGGACACAGTCATCATCCATGTACTCTGTAGGAAGACTGTGCAACGAGAGGGCTGTGACCATATCACAGGAGGTAGGAGCACATGCTATAGTAACTAGTATTAAGTAAAAGCTAAGGCCCCATTAATACGTTCCCAGGGAAAATGCATTGTATGGCTTTTTTAATATATATATATATATATATAAAATAAGGGTTATAATCATTTAGTTTGAAGACCAGGAGAACATAAATGAATGTAGAACCTGCTCATTGCCACCGACAACAAACATTATCATCTTAACTTCGGTAAAGCTTTGACCAGCTAAATATTGCACAACATATTTGTTTATTAATTTATTATATTTTATTGCTGTAACAAACTTAGTTTTTCGTATGCATGTCTTTTCTTTGTTGTGTCTGTAGTAGTTAATGGAAAATTTCTGACAGATGAAGGGTAGTGTGCAGTAGATTAAGGTCAAATACATCTCCCTTCTCTTTCAGTTGGTAGTTCCTTAAAGAGAATACCCATCCGCATGCTATAATGAGTCAGCTTCTGAATTTGATTTCGACTAAATATTTCTCCTTTTTTTCATTAGACCACCACAATAATTTTCTGGTTTAGAAGCCTGTAATTTCTAACTAGAACAACCGGCAACAATTGGAAAAGTTAGTAATTCCATTTTGTCATTGAAAGTGGAAGGATCAGTTTTAAATGGGTATTAGATATGAACAGTATTATCTGAGAGTTAGATATAGCATTATCAATGTTATGTTAATTAAAACTGTATTGATTTAGGTTGATCTGGATTAGTTGTTTCCCTGAAGTAGACACTATTTTTAAAATTAACGAAGTCTATATATTAGATATGAACCATCAGAACTCAGTAAGTACAAAATTCAACAATATGGCAAGGAAAAATCAAGTGACTCCAGAGCCAGTAGTTGTATGTAAAGTAGACATAAATATTAACTCAGAAAAAATAACTGCTGTGTGACTTGACAGAAATAAAATTACTGTTTGAAAATTGAGAATATTCACTGCTTTGTCTCATGGAGTTGTCTTCTGAGGAAGGGCTCTAAGTCTGAAATCTCTCCATCTACTTGCCTCGTAATATGCAACCTAAAAGGGATGCTTTACCAGTATTTGCTCTGCTCTAGGCAGAGTCTTTGAGTCTGGCAATGACTGAGTCTCTGAAGGTTACTTTCCCCTGACTCCAAACATTTTCCATCAGGGAAATTAACAGGGATGATAGGTCTTATAAGTGAAGCATTGGCTTGAGACTCTGAAGACTGGAGTTTATTTCTTGGATGTGCTACTGTGTGCTTTTGTAACTTTAAGTGACTTGGAGGCAGATCCATAGGCCAACTAGGTTAGTAGTGGGACTTCTATTTGTGTTAGACTAGGTTTATATGAGCACTTTACTTGTTTTGTTGTGCTCCATTTTCTAATCTCTTTGAGAGTTATATTCCTTTCTCTCTCATTTTTCATATTGAACTCTAAACTCTGTTGTAGGGACAGCCCTTCGCTATATGTTTTTACAACGCAAAACACAGCAAGGTGTAGATGGGGCCTCTGCTTTTGTAATGAATGTTGATACTACAATTAAAGATGGTGCTAGTAGCTTGAGATATTACATAACACTTCCAAAAACTGGAAGGTACACCCTGGGACATCTTAACTTCTAGTCTGTATTAAATCTGAGTGCCAGTAATAGTGGTTAGTACTGTTCTATTGCCTATTTTAGGATGTAAATTGGTTTGAAAAAGTGACTGTCTACTTTCCTTCCCTCCAGCCTGAGGTGAAGTGGCTTGCTTATTGAATACTCTTATCCCTCAAAAGCCATGTACACAAGAGTGTACTTGTGATCTCTGCCTGAACTGGAATAGTGATCTACATACTGTTAAAGGATATTTAGAGTAAATTCTCTCTGGGGTTAATAACCCTTCAACTATTCACGCTGTAGTCTAATCTTTTTTGGTACTGCCTTGTAAAAACTGCAAAACCAGAATACCTTGTTAAACTTGTACTCCAAGGAAATTATTGTGTACTATATTTGAGGATCAAGTATAATATTTGCAGTTTTTTAATCTCTGATTTTCTGTCCTCAATAATATTTTGAAAGTATAGTGGTAGCTTACTCTTGCATTTTAAGCAGAAAGGAAAAGCTCAGAGTTTTTGTTTACTTTGCCTGTACCAAATGGAATACTGTGCTGTGAATATTTTTTGCAGCTTGGGATGTTGTGATAGCTTATATTGGTTTAGTTTTATGGTATTCACTTTTTAGCTTTTCTTAAATCATGAAGCATTATTTTTGCTTTGTTTTCTTTGTTTTGACATTTTGTTTGCTTATGAAGCAAAGCACTTGATAAAACATTAATTTCTGGAGCATCAACTCATGCTTTGTTTATTAATAGTTATTCAGACTTCCCTGTAAGCGTAGAATTGTTGATTTCAAATGGGCTCTATACAGACACTCAGTCTCCTGAGTACTTTCTAAAATTGCATTCATTTATTTCACAGTACTTTTGTAGACAGTGATGCTTTTTTTTTTTAAATCTTTGAAACTTAGGCAGAGAGATTAAAATCCAAATTTCTGTGTAATATTTACTGTCTTACTTCTAACACATTTTTTCTGATCATCCAGCACCCTGTGCTCCCTGTAACACCAGTTTAAGCTCAGTTGTATGACAGTGTATTCATTTTTTCTGCAAATCTACAAACTAGGGGCTTTCAAGTTGCGTACTGAAAAGACAAGAAACAGTTAATAACTGTTTTATGTACTTGTATTCTATCAGACAGGAGATGAAGGTAGCCCAACCATTTTCTTAAAGCATGGACTGACTATGGAGGTCAGACCAGGTTACCCTCGGCTTAATCTTGTCTGGTCTTGAAATCCTCCAGGCATGAAGACCACACAGCTTCTCAGGGCAACTTTGCCCAGTACTTGAGTGTCTTCATGGTGAAAAACTTTTTCCTTTCATTCCGTTTGAAGCTGTTCTTGTTTCAGTTCATGTCCATTGCCTCTTGTCTTCCTGCCATGCACTGCTGTAAAGACCCTGGCTCTATCTTCTTGATAATGACCTTGTAGATTAATGGATGGCCCCTTGCCCTTGTCTTCTCCAGGCTGAACAAACACCCTTCGTTCAGCTTCTTCCCACAGGGTTTGTGCCACAGCCACCTGACAAGCTTTGTGGCTCTCCACTGAACTCACTTTTGTGTCTTTCTGGCATTGCCCAACACCGAATGCAGTCTAACAAGTGCTGAGAAAAAGTGGACAATCGATTCCCTCAGTCTATGGGATTGTTCCCGGTCTATGTTTCTGGTCATACAGGCCAGGATGCAGTTGGCCTCCTTTGCTGTGAAGGCACACTGCTGGCTCACGTTGAGCTTGCTGTTTGATGCCTTCGGGTCCTTTCCAGCAGAGCTGCTTGCCAGCCTCTCAGTCCCCTGCCTGCATGTGTTGCACGGGCTCTTGCTTCCCAGGTGCTGGACTTGGGACTTGTCCTCGCTGAATATCTTGAGGTTCCTGCTGACCCATCCTTCCAGTTTGTCTAGGTCCCACTGAGTAGCAGCCCTGTTTTAATCGGTTGGGAGGGAGGCAGGCAAGCAGGCATATTTGTATAACAATGTTATGAAATCTATTATTATGTCACAATATAATCCTCCTAACATACTTACCAAAAGGTTTGTTGGTATAAGTTAATAACTTTCATTAGACCAACTGATGCATTTGGAGAAAATGGACAAGCTTTTAGGAACACAAGCTGCCTTCTGAAAAAGAAGCAGCAGCAAAATTCAAACAGATACAAATTAGAATAGATGGTTACTCTGAATTTAATGTAATTATGTAAATCAGTGAGGCAATCTGAGAGGAAAAAGTAAAAATGGAAGGGAGAACCTAGCAAGATGATAGGGTCGTTAGACCTTTGCGATACAGAGATAGACTGGTAATTATGCCGCTGAAATGCTGAGGTATTTGAAGGAAGTCAGACATAAGGAAAACTGCAACATACTTATAAAATGAACATCTTTACCGAATTCTTTATTACTATTATCCAGGAAGGTTATTAATTTTAGATCTTAGTCTCTTCTTCCAAGATAACATACAGGAATTCCTTGATAATCAAGACCAAGAGAAGAGATTTATTTTTTTCTTGGTGAAAAATGTTTTCCTGTTGGTGAATGGGTTTTAGCAGTTATTAGTTTGAATTTACTCTGATATGCTGTAATTTCTTCGACATATTTTATATGTTTCAATCGGTTGTTATTGGAATTTGGTGCACTGCAAGAAGTACGGTAAAGAATACGTGACTTCTGATGATTCTGTTGTAGGGAAAATTTATCACTGATTGTCTGAAGTTTTGTAGTTAATACTGGGAAAATTTGGAAAATGTTATTTTCCTCCAGTTTAAGATCTTATTTTTAAATAATTTTCCACATAGATTTCAATAGGTATCACACAGGACAAGGAAGAGTGTCAATTCAGTGCGATTCTCATTTTGTGCTAATAAAGGAGATAACACTTGGTGGCTTGATCAAAGAAGCGATCTGCTCTCAAAGAAGCATTCCTTTTGGGTGTAAGTTCTCTTTAGATTAGCTGGATTCAATCCTCTGAGCAAATTTAGTGATCTCTTAGGGCTGTGTGTCGTAGAGCTTTTGCTTTATTTTGAAGAATGCCAAGTTTTGAAGATGTAGATGTGTTGATTTCCAGAATTCCCATATGTAATGTGTTGAAGGTTGCCGATTATAGGTTGATCATAGGGTCTGTAAATTTTAAATTGGTGTAGAAATGTTCTGGAAGTTGTAGGTTCATTCAGCCTGCCGTGAAGTTAATTCCTTTGCTGTTAAATAGCCAATGAATCATCTGGTGGCTGTGAAGGAAAGGATGTTTCCTAGGTCTTCTTTTTCATTTCCAGGTTGCAATCTGATCATCTTCTGTCTGTATTTCACCTTTTGGCTACTGATCAGCTTGTGCATGTGCAAGGCTTTTCTGACAGAACTTTTCATAGCCTTTCTCATTAATTTTTCATTCCATTTTAACTGCTGTAGTTCACATGATATGAATTTTCCTAATCCTAAATTATTTTATTGTTATCTTAACCAATCTGTGGCTACGATAAAGGGCATGTATACATCTATATTATTGACTAACACAAGCCACATCTTGAGTTCTACTTAGCTGTGTACAGAGGTATCATGCATTGAGGGATTTTCAGCATCTGACACATGCAATTTCTCTGAAGACATAGCAAAACAGATTCTAGTTTTAGACTTTCAAAGGAGCTGTGTGTAAATGATCTGTGGTGCAAATATAGATGATTAAAATGCGTGTATATAAAATACAGTAGAAGTACCTATGCTATTTACAATTGTCAAGAAACTCTTCCTTAGGGAGGGACTTAAAAGAGACTGGCATACGTTGGATGATGGTCCAGCAAAGTTCCACTGGGTGCTGTAGTTGTGTTGCTGGTGATTCAGTAAATAGCATTTTTGTTTCTGAACGCAACAACTGTGTATGATTTAATAACTGTAAATGTGTGTTTCTGGAGCCTATATGGCATCCTTTTCATGGTTCTTAGGTAAATATGAGTTGGAAAGCAGTGGTGATTGGTGGAAAACGTAGTTACAGCTGAAGATGCCTGTCTGTAACGGTCCACTTATTCCACTAAGAAGTGAATTTCATTGTGACAGAATTCTCTGGGGTTAAATTTGGGAGGGAATTAAATTATGAAATTTAACAGGAGGAGGCAGAAGTTCTATTGACGGGACTGGTCACAAGCCTGGAATCAAATGAAATACTCGCTCCCCTCAGGCAAAAACCATGCACTCACTGCTGAAAGATCATCTGTCTTGATGCTACTCTTACAAAATAAATGTTATTTACACTGGGTCAACCTAAGCTGCTCTCTGCCTTGTGTTTAGAGTCTCTCCTTTATTGTAGAAGATTGTTACCTTTCTCTCTTCTACTTTCTCTGGACCAGTTGCCCCACACAAGTGAGTTGGAAGTGTTTTCAAAAACTGAGAACAGAGGCTGACAGAAATAAATTGATTCAAACAGACTGTGAGCCTCTAACATGAGGCAGTCAGTTCTGTTTGAGAAGACACAAGAGAAGGAAATAACTAGGTTTCATGCCTGTGGCATCAGTCGTGGACATTCCCATATGACATGATCTATGTGCTTTTCTGGTATACGCTTAGAAGACCATAGCTACATCAAAACTTTTGGGGCTTTTTGTCAGTGGGATGCGTTAGTCCTATGTTGTCTGCAGCTGAGGTACATACTTGCCAAGTCTTAGGTAGCTGGCTTTCTTCAAACACTCCTGTGCTGCTAGCCCTGTATGTTCTTCATTTACAGCGCTTTGGTGTGACTACTCACCAGTCATCTGAGTGGCTGGCTGTGCTTGACTATATCGGAAAAATCAATTTATATTAAAATAGAGGTCATACTGGATTTTTTAGAATAAGTATCAGTAATTTTTGTAACACTTCGGAGAAGATGGTTGGAATTGCAGAAACAAAGAGTGGAATCTTGCTAGTTTTCAAATGATTGCTCACAATTGCATATGGCAGATTTTCCTGGAGAAGGACTGCTCTACTCTTCCACCCCACCCTACGCACTGGAGAGCAGAAGAGTTCCTGTGCCTTGGAGCTGCGCGGTGTTTTTACCTTGCAAAGAATGTGTAGCTACTGGTGAAGTCATGTGGTGGGTGGGCTCTGGGTCTAGCTCTCTGTATAGCAGCTACCATGTAGAAAATCCCATTCCTCATGAAGGATTATGTGGAGTAGTCAAATCCCATTGTGACAGCTTTCCAATGCAATTCTGTGCCAAGAAGACACAAGTCCTAAACAAAGAATTTTAATATTTCAATCCATTATTTCAATAAAAAACCCCAAATTGCTTCAATCGAAAAATTTTTAAAACTCCAAATGGCATTGTTTAGGACTAGCAGCATTTGATTAATAAAGATCAAGGATTTTAAACTTTATCGTTTCATTTAATTCTTAACACAGGTAGCATTTTTTTCATACATTTTGTACAAAACTTAAGTATGTTTTAACTTACCACAAAATGAGAAGAAATGTGTTACGTTAAAGTACATGTCATTTGCTTGTGCATTTGGAGGTACCAGTCATTTTGTAGCAATTTTGAGTTATTTTTCTGTCAGTTTGTATTCCTATTCAGCAAGACATACAGAAACCCTAACTTATAACAACTCCCTTAGGGCTCTCTCCTGAATGTCAGTAGTGTGAGCAAGAGGTGTTGTGCATACCAAGAATAGGTCATAAAAATGTAAACTTCCCGTCGCTTACATGTGTTGTTGTTCTCTGCTTCTTTGAAATCCTGGATGTGTAATTAGATGAGGTTTTTTGATATTAGGCTTAGGACACAGGTGTGGACAGACTTTTCTTCTTACTTGTAGATTTTGAAATTTTTTGTTTGGATTTTTTCTTCCTTTTTACTATATCCCAGTTCACCACACACTATACTACCTGACTGTGACCAGATGTTTATTGGGCAAACAGATGTTTAGTTACAGTGCAAGATGATAAAAAACTAAGGATTCCAGCTAGATAGATACAGCTGAAAGAGCAATAAAAACATTTTGTTACTGCTGATGTGTTAGCATCATTGCTTTGGCTAGGAAAAGTGCAAATCGTTTAGCAAGCGAATGACTTGTGGATATAATTTTGATCTTGACCACAATGCAATGTATAAGTTGTTCAAATATGCAATTTTGTTTTGTTTTATCCTTATGTCTAACTGTACCACAAATAGAATCCTGCAGACTATGACTGCCACTGCCATTCCAGCTCTTGTTAAAAATAGCTTAGAGGCAGTAAAGTAGATAGAATACTACATCCATTAAAAACGGATGTGACTTGGAGACTTCTGTGTTTTGCCAGCATTCTTCATTCTGGAATACTTAAAATTTTCTCTCTGAATTACAAACTGAGTGATCCAAAAACAGTTACCGAGCTTGTTTAATACAGATTTTTTTTTTTTTTGAAACAAAATAAAAAGAAGTTGGATAGACCAAATGTGGCAAAAGAGATGAGATCTTTAAGTGTGTTGGTTTTATCCAGAAGTAGGTTTTCATGTTTTATATTAATTACTCTAAAGTCTGTAATGTGTCTATTGATATAGATTCGCTCTTTGGGCTTCTTTAATAGTAGCATACTGTGAATTTAGCTCCTTGGGTATGACCTGTCTTTTTGTCATGTGTGTGTAAAACACCTGGTGTGGGCAACGGTTAATTTTTGAAATGCTTTTGTGGTACTGCAAGAAGACAAAAAATAATTTTTTGATTAGTCATATTTTGGTAGTTGATAAATTATCCATCATCCACATCACAAATATCTAAATTTCCTTAAAGAAAAATATTTAAGTACAAGGAGCCAGTTTGGATTTTCTGTTTATGATATCAACACTTTATGCATTTTTCATGAGTCACAATTTCTTTCTCATCGTCCTATCTAATAGAGCATGGCATTTTCATACTTTAAACCCATTTTTCTGACTAGACTGTTTCTAACAGTGTAAGGTATTTACAGCAATGTGGTAACACTGTTAGTTGTAGCAATGCTATTCTAGTACCGTAGAATATAACTGTGTGGACATTGCAATAACTGTCTTAGTCTGCTTATTTGTTTCTCATATCGAGACCTTTGGTCATTCTCATTGCCCTTGTATGTTTTCCTGATTCTACTATATACTTTTTTGAAAGGGATACTCAGAATTGCATGTAGTTATCAAGATGTGAGCTCCTCATGGGTTTATAAAGTGACATAATGATACTCTCTCTTTTCTCTTTTCCTTTTTAATAATTCTTTCTTTTCTGTTTGCTTTTTTGCCTGCTACTCAGTGTTGTGCTGAGTCTTTCACAGACCTACTTTAACGTCATGATCTTGCAATGGCCAGCTCTGTGCCAATTGTTTATTTGTGAATGTAGGACTGTTCTTGCTTTGTGGGTTGCTTTACATTTGTCTGCATTGTATTTCTGACTTTCCTTTTAATGTCCATTAATGCCTCAGTTTCATCAGTCCCCTCTAGTCATTCTATGATTTTTTCAGTTGAGTGTTATATTTATTACTGAGAGTAACCTGGCTTCATCTGCATTTTCAGCAGCTTTTCCAGCGTCCTACACCAGATTCTTGAAGTATTATATTGGTGGCTTCCCATCACTCTGGAAATGTGCAATTTTGTTCATTTTGTATTTTGTGTCTTGTAATACTTTTTGTCTTTTCATCTACATAAGAACTGTAGCACTTATTGCAGAGATACTATTAACTAGCTTTTGGAAATACAGCTAGACTATATCAACTGAATCGGTCTTATTCCCAGGTTTGCTGTCTCCACAGAGGAGGAGGACTTCTTGTGAGGCAGGACTTGTCTCTGTAGAAGAGTGCTGGTTCTTTCCTAATTTAGGCACACGTCTGCATTACCAGTCCTCCCATACAAAGACGGATTTAAGTGAAAGGTTACACGCTGCAGTCCCTCTGTTTCATCCTTGCATTCCCGTAGGACTCCTGAGTGAATACCATTTCATCCTTGGACTTGTTACTGTTGATGTTGCCTGTGTATTCTGCAGCCAACTTCGTATAGTTTTTCCATATAGTCTTATTTCCCTTTACTAATGGCTTTCTCTACTTGGTGTGTGTTAGTGTTGCAATCTTTTGGCAAAGCATCTGAAATGTTAAAAAGTTTTTACTTTCCTTTTACAGTTTGTCCAAAACAGGCATAGCCTAGTTTATTATTCCTGTATAGCTTGTACTCTGCTGTTAATGAGACCTATTGTCTCGTCTCTCTACCATCATGTTTCCAATGTGCCTTTTATGTCAAACATTTTTAGAAGTGATATTTTGCAAGTTTTTAGTAAAACCTTTTAGAACCACTTTTCTTCTCAAAAGGAGAGTGCAGTTTCTGTTTTGTGGAAGAGTAATTCGGTTGCCTAAACGAATTGATTCTCCCCTGTTCTACAGCAATGCGGAACATCCCTTCTGCTTGTTTTGTTCAAGGCACCAGCACACAGCACAGTCAACTCTCAAAAAAATTTTGTTTTGTGAGGGTAAACATACGCAGCTACTGAGAAGCAGGTATACCTTTTATTATAAAGTAATCAATCATTTCAAAGATATTCAGTATTGCAAGCAAATGTGATTAGATGTTATCTATTTTATTACACATACAATGCTATTATCTTACCATGAAACTTTCTCTGGGATCCTGGTGTTGGAAAAGCGACATGTTACGACTTTAGTGTTCTAAACCAGATAGAACAATAAAAATTTATAGAAATATTAATCATTAATTTTCATACATTGTATGAATTTAAGGAGGTCTTGCTTTTGAGCTTTTGCTATTATGGACTTGTAGATAACAGTTGCTTTCAAATAAACTTCTACACCTGTATTACCTACATCTAGAGTTAGGGTTTCACCTATTTCTCTGTGTCAGTGCATATGTATGTGTAAGAGAGAAAAGGAGAATACCACGTTCTTTCCAGGTGAAAGGTTCATGCTTTTCTAGCAAGGTTTTTAAAAAATATACCGTTTAAGAGTCTGTTATGAGAATAATATTATCTTTTTCCATTCTCTAGATGTTCTGTGTTTTTTCCTAGATTGTCTTTTTTTTTCCTCCCGTTATTTATGGTCAATGATAAGGTAGAAACATTTTTTCTGTGGTTTTGTGAGCAGGTTTTTGAAGTTACGTAACAATCCTTTGTAATAGATGGAAGTGAAAAAGGTACTGAGTGTATCGTTATTAGTATTGGAAAGGTGCTGCCAAGCCTCAAACAAAAGTAAGAGTTACTGTGTAGGCTTTTATGTAATTTATACTATTTTTGTTCAATGAAATTTCTAATATACTAAATTTGATTTCACTAAGTAGAAAGTATATGTTTTTGGCTAGGTGTAGAAAATACTCAAAGAGCCTGCGATGTTGAGGCTTGGTGGTAGGAGGACATTCCATCTGTTCATGCTATGTTTGATGACCATCCATAGCAGTTAAATATAGTCTGCCCATGCCCATATAAGAGTACCTAACTAGGTAACCTCTGGTTTGTATTTGTTTAGTCCTTCCTTTAGAATCATGTGACTGAATCACAAACGTCGAGGGTGTTTATGCACAAGCATAATGTTGGGCACTGTGAGTTGTCAGATCCTATTGATTCTCGGTTTTGAGAGCTCAAAACTGAAGTGCGTAGAGGAAGGGGAGGTTCAGGTGAGCTAATGATTGGTGATTTAAGCTTGTGGCATATAAGTAGCCAGGTACTTCTCCTGGAGAGTCTCCAGCAAAGTCGCTGTGCTTAAGAAAATCTGATCATGCTTGGCGAAAGAAACAGTTAAAACCAGTTATCTGAAATGATTAGTTATTACATGGCTGCATGATGACTGTGAGGTGAGGGGTTAAAAGCAGAGCCATGAAACTGACCTTCCCAGAAGATTAGTTTGAAATCCTGTGATGGACACTCACTTGCGGTTGTCAAGAGTTGAAGATGCAGTTCACATTGATAGAGAGAATTGGCTTAAAAAATAAATAACATGGAGAACGCTTGAGTTAGGTGGAGTGCCTTTGTCTGACTAAGCAGATACTTTAATGAATACTAGAGAGGTATCAGAGAGCTGTGTGAGATACCTGTCTGGGGAAACAGCATGAAGCCATTTTGAGGATGGACCGTAAGGTATTTAATAGTACGTGGTTCATTGCTATATTGAAACTTTGAGTTATGAGGATCTTGTATTGCCTAGCCCTAACTCACATCCTTCTTGGATGCTAATAGTAACTTTCCATTGATAAAACTTATTATTATACCCTTTCTTTCTTACTTTCAGCAGCTACAATGTATACGAGGGAATTTCCTCTTTTCTGATGATGCTACCTTGTTTGATAAGGGCCCATGCTGCATGGATTTTGAAAACCCAAATGGACTATGCTCAGTCTCTTAAGAGAAAGGAGCTTCCAAAGAAAATTGGGGATAGAGTATCATGTGAAGTACAAAGATGCACAACTCGCTTTACTCCAGTCTCTTAGCCGCATGAGAATGGGCTGAAATTAGTTTTGAGTAGACGATTCTGGCATCTGTCCACAGACAGGTGAAAGTTAATGAGAAACGTGTGATGGTTACTCATTGTGTTGCTGGATAATCTCTAGAAAAGTCAGTGATGTTGCTTTCCTGTCTCTTGTCTGAGGCCCATGATTCTACATGTTGTTGAATCAGTTGGTGGAAAAGCCGAATAGAAATCTTCATTTCAGCACACCTTTTCTGAAGAATGCTGTTGTGATAGAATACCTTAATCAACTAAAAAGAAAAGGTATCTCTCATGACTTGCCTAGCAGTTAATAGAACTGATGGGATTAATTTGATAATGGAAAGATCATGTTTGTCATAAAACATGAACATAAAGTTATGCTAATATGTTTTTAAGCTGAAGTTATTTTTATTTTAATAATTTGTCTACATATTACCAGTAGATTGTTTGTTTGTTTGTTTCTGTTTTATTTGTTGTTCTCTCAAGCTTGGTCAGGGTATGCATTTATTTGCATTGCTCTTTTGAAATTTGTTGTATATAAGTCTTCTCTATAGTCACTATATGACATACTTTGAAGAAATGATCCTACTATTTTCAGAAATTCTCGAAACACATCATGGTTGTTAAAGGTTGTTTCCAGAATGACTGTTATGATATCAGAGATCCGGTTCTCCACTAGTGCTTTAGTTATAAACAGTACTAACACTGATGATCTTGTGTTTAAAACAATCTTAAAAGAATAAAATTAGGTCCTTTTTCATAATCTCGTAGACCTCAATAAGGTGTGGATTTGTTTGGTTTTTTTCTTTCAACAGTAGCATATAATATAAGAAAACTTAAGGGACAAGTCTGATTGGGTTGTTTTATTTCTGACATATAACACCTCAAATATGCTTGGGTTAAATGTATCAAGGAAGTCTATGCAGAGACTGCAAATGGGAATACAGTCCTAGAACATGCGGTAGTTCAGAAGACAAACCCAGACATTTTTTCTGTGGAACACTGCATGGAAATGCACTGTCATTGGTATTTTTGTTTTATTTAAGATGAATGTTTTCTTACTGTTTTGAATGTTTTTCTATATAACAGTATGCTGTTTTTTCCTGTTTATAGTAATTTTATTGATAATATCGCAAGGATGAGGATGAAAAATTTTTAGTGATATTAAATAGTTAGGATGATTGATTGTGAGTTAAATCAGCTGGCTGAAAGCTTGTAGACATTCATGCCACATTATTAATCTGAACAGATAAGCCAGTGGATATGATTGTTAAGCAATGGAACATTTATCCTTCCCTAGTGGGTGGGTTTCAAAGGCGTCTAGTGGTTCCAAGCCAAGTGAGAAATCAAAAGAGAAAACAAGGCCAAGAAAAATGATGTGGATGTGTTACACGTGGAAGAGATACACATGAAGGCTCTTTATGATTGTCTGGGGGAGTGTGGGGAAGTAATACAAAGGACGCCTCTCAGTTTGTGAGATCAGAGTGAAACTTAAGTGACCTTTGGCTATTGAACCTGTTGAAGGTTTTATAACTATCTGCAAAGTTTAGTAAGACCTTGCTTCTACTGCAAAAACTGAGTAATATTCTACTGTTCTCTTGACCCTATGATAAACAATTTCATTTTAGTAATAGATTTCTGCAGGTTTAGTGAGCTGAATTGGTTTATTGGCCAATAGCTCTAGTTCAGATGTAATGTTTGTGTGCAGAAAAACAAAGCTACCTTAAAAAGAATGTTTTTTTCCTGAAAGATAGCTTTTCATTTATTTGCAACCATTTGTATAGTTCGGTTAACTGTCCTATAGAGTAGATCTCATAATGCTTACCTGTCTTGATGACAATTGTGCAATTCTTTGGTAATCTTCTTCATGAGTAATTAAGAAAATTTCAAAATACTTATTAAAATAGTATGAAATCATATGGTAAAAAAAAGTTCACTGTATTATTTACATGGTTGTGAAAATATATCCCCATGCTGAAGATTGCCTTTCCTCAGTGAACATCAGAAATGTGTGTGCCAATTTGACTTCTTGTTCCCAACTAGCACTCTGTGTTCTAGTGCAACCTTTGCACAAGAATGGCATTTTTGCACCGTTGCCCTACAGCAGCTACTGGGGACTGTTAGAGTTTGCTGGAGGTATACATGTTCCTGAGAATGTGGATTGCTGGGATATGCTAGCTTTCCTTTGAACAGGTCCTCTTTTTCTGCTTAGGAGAGAGATTTTAGTAGAGTTTGAGAATATCAAGCTTTTTATGGAATTGCTAGGCATGTTCCTTCTGCCTGCTCTGACTGGACCTAGTTTAGTGTGCAGGCATAAAAGGTCCTACTTTTCTGAGAGGCTTTGGACCTCCTAATATGCCAGAGGCAATAGGGCAATTTTGCACAAATAGGTTAGGACAAATCCTTTCCAGGGAAGCCAGATTGTGCCTCCTTTTGCCTGGCCAACAGCTTGTTATTTTCCAACGATAAGAGTGAGTTGCTGACTTTTTTTCAGCCATTGTTAGCCTTGGCTGCAGTTCTGTCTGTTGAAGAATAAGTGTGGACTGATTCTTCTTGACCCGATTTAGTTGCTTTAGAGCCAAATTCTTCAAGCCATGTGGTACAAATATGATACAAGAGAATTGGTTTCTCTATGATTATTCTAAATATTTGAATGTTTAAGGGTTTAAATCTTCTTTCATGTTTTTGCAAGTGAAGCAGAGAGAAAATATTATTAAAAATACATGTACCTGTGTTTAAGTAATTAAAAAGTTGTACAAAATGTGTTATAAAGTAGCATTTGACTTTGGGTGATTCAAAGTACGCTCTGTGTGATACAAACCTTTATTAAGCCACTTACACAGATTATTATCACCAGAAACTGTCCTGTCTTTAGACTCTCTTTGACTGACAACCAATTGCAAGTATCACAGAACTGCTGTGGAGTGAGTGAAGTGACATTATTTTGTCTCTTACTGAAAACATGGCTGTAAATTGCACTGAAGGGAAGCTATATTATTTTCTCCAAACCCTCTTAGTCTGAAATTGTACTTCAGTTACTTGAATTGTACTTACTTAACACAAATGTAAATTGGTTTACAAGTTTAATAGCATTTTCATAGGGTCTGAATTAGGAAAGCAGCATCTGCCTCTCCAGAGGCATTTCTTCCTGTAGATAGAGCGCTTGTGAAATAACCCAGAATTTTCTTGAAATCCTGAAGTATTTTGTAACTTTCCTTGTAAAAGGAAGAGCGTTCACAACAATAATGTGATAGAAAATTAAGACTGTCATATTCTTGTTATGCTTTAATACTGTGTCACTATTAGACTATAGTCTATTAAAATAGACTACTAAAGTATATGTTAAAATATTCCATTTACTGGATGTTATGTTGAGTAATTATTCGGTAAAGTAATACTTGATCTTGCTTATAGGACTTTTCTTTCTATTCGATCAGAATATGTGATTTTTATCTGTGTATTCTTATCTTCCATCTTTAGTTGTACTGTTGTTTGCTGTTTCAGGGTTTTGGATATATCCAACAATTCTTTAGAGTTTAGACAAAATACAGAAATAGGGTGATGTGGGGGTTTTTTATTAATTTTAACACACATAATATATATAGAGTCTTCACCTTGAAATCAGGATTGCATTAGATTTTTAGGTCTTTAGTCGTAAACTCTATTTGCTGGACAATTAATATATTTTTTTTGTGTGTGTGACTGTAATTTGTTGATCATGGTCATGTATTGATTTTTTGGGCACTGCTGCTGTTTCATTTGGTACCAGGTAGCAGATGTGTTCAAATTCAGAATAGACACTGACATGCAGGCACACCCACAAAGATACACAGGTAATGAGTTTTCACATTTTTCTTAGTAAGATTCTTTTTTTTTTCTGTACAAAATTAGAATCAAAGTTTGTACATTAAAAAAACTGTTTGCTTTAGTTCTAGGAAAATGTCAGTGTCTTTTGTTCAGTATTTGTAAATAATCGTGTTTTGGTGTATAGTGTTTAAAAGGAAATCCAGTAGGTCTCACAATGTACGGTGAAAAAGCGTGTATTTTGACATAAAAACAGCTAAGTAGTTGAGTCCTTCTCCGATGATGCCCCATTTTGTTCTTTCCTGACTGCTAGATCCTTTATTTTCATCAATATCCATGTTGTTTGCATATATATGGAAAACAAGAATTCTCGGTTTTCCAAGCTGTTCTGCATAGCAGTTCTTTGTTTAGATTCCAGACATTAAAATAAATTTATATGGTGAGGAGAGCTTTGCAAATCTGCTTTCCCTGGTAACATTAGAGCCATTTTTGTTGTTTTTGTAGAGAGAGGTGGGGATGGGGGATTGGTGATAATGTTAAGGTTCCTGGTATGGCTTTAGGAATATGAAATATTCTCTATTTCATGAGGAAGTGTTCTTGTAATAGAATTCCCTCTGGTCTCTGATCGCATATGTATAAGCAACTCATTCCTCATTAATTTATCAGGCAAAGTACCATACTTATTTCTTTGTAGGATTTCTATCAAACAAATTGTCCTAAATGTCTAACTGGTTTTTAGTGACTGAAAGGCTTTGTGGAGGCCTCTTTTGTTGTTTATATGTATATGGAGAAAATTACAATACGGAAGTAATTTGAGAAATTTCAACAGTTTCGGCAATAGGGATCTAGAAATTGAATGTGTTGGAAACACAATATTGCAGTGCACTGCTGCATATATAATGTATGTGCAGCGTATGCTGAGGTCTTTTTCAAAACATTTACATTAAACCTGTCAGATATTTATGAATAGCAAAAATTAATTTCCCTCAGTTCTGTCATCAGTTAGAGAAATGGATTTCAGCACAGAAGACTATCAGTGTTTCCTGCATACCAGAACAGCTCACTTCAATGTCATAGAATTACACCAGGTGGCCTGCTAAGAGTCAGCTTAATGTGATTCTAAATGATAGGGTAGAGAATGTGAGGGAAATTAAAATAGTATCATACTTATGATTTAAAAGGAAGTTAATTACAAGGGCTTGTTAATAAACAAAAAAAAATCAGAATGTATTATCTGTTGTATAGCATATCAGTAGTGAATGTGATACCATAAAAAATAAAATTTAACACTGCATAACTTTACATTGGCTATGAAATATTTAATTAAGTTGTTGACATGTTTGGATTATTAATGGAATTTTGTCTTTGGAACGAATTATTGAAATGGTGGGTTTAGCCTTTATATTTTTGAACGTTGTCTGACAATGCAAACACAGTTGTAGCCTCTTTATTTCGCGTTTGCTTCTCTCATGCAAATACAAAACCCTTTGAATGTGGCCAGTGTTTTGAAATAGAAATTTTTATTCTGTTGATATAAAGTAACTGGACATCAGAGAGTTCAGAGGAAATGTTCGTTATTGCCTAGTTTTCCGTTATCTGAAAATTGATCACGTAATTTTGCTATGTTAAATGTTACTTAACAAGTTAAACCTGAATGATGATTTTTTACTGCACTACTTTTTACACAGTGTACATGCATGTAATGCTCCCTGACTGCCAGAGATCAGAATTCAGAGCATATTAAATTTTTTTAAAGTTTTCTTAAAAGGTAGTTCTTATAACTGGGAAAAGAAATGGTGTATTTTCCCTTCATAGAGTAAACAGTAAATTTATAAGACCTTATTTTTCAGCTTCTAAATTACCCTCCCCCCCCCAAACAGTAGGCAAACTTACTCATATTTTACTTACTGTCTAGGTAGAATGAACAAAAGACACATGAGTCTATGCAGCAGTTAAAGGGCTTTCATTGTGTTACAGAATTTCTTACTATTTTAATTATTTCACAAATAAGAGTCCATTGAACAAAATTCCTTCCTTTTTAAACTTCGGTCATACTTAATTCTTAAAAAATGTTACTGTAGGTATTCTGTATGAATTAAAGCTTGACAGCTATGTCTTCATGTCAAAATTCAGCCTGTGTGATTTAACTTACACATTCTTTGAACCACTTAGAAAAAATGGTTTGGATATCTATATCTTTCTTCTTTGAGACATTGCATGCAACTTGAAAATGTCCAAGAAACTGGAAAATGCGTGAACCAGTGCCAAAAAATATGCCATCTATGTCTTCCCTCATAGTCACAGGATATTAAAATAACACCCAAAAAACTTAAAGTGCGGAATTCTTTTATGATTATGGGAGTTGTTAAAAAAAACTTATCAAAATAAAAGAAGAAGCATTTGTGAATGAATTATTTCATGGGAAACATCCATTTTAATTAATATTGCAAGTATATAAAATAAGTCTAAATGAAGGTGTGGTATTGTAATAGACACCCATTTTTGCAAACCTTTGAAGTTAAATGTATGTTACCAGTGACACCTTTTAATAGCCATTCATACTTTATTAAGCTTAGCAAGTTTTAATCTTACATAAAAATAGACTGGATATAATGAGGTAAATATCAAGTGTACAAACATTTCAAATGAATTGTTAAATATTTTACTAAATTAGGACAGCAAAGATATTTTTGCTAAATTGCTAAATGCGTTTCTCCCTCTTGAATCAGATCCATGATAAAATCAGCATATGCATACTTTTATTTTTGTTTGCCAGTTTCACAGGTATTGGCTTCTGAAAGTTCAAGCCCTGTCAGGATAAGATTCATGTTTTTAACATAAATCAGTAGGTAATGCTAGTCAACAACTTCACGTTAGAATATTTCAGTTCCGTTTCTAAGTTTTGCTTCAAGCCTAGTACATTATTATTATTTATTATTATTATTATTATTTACAGTTGAAAGGATGGATTAATTAAGTGGATGCAATCTATCTACAGATTTCTGTTTTTCAAATGATACCGTCTTCAAGGTAGCGCTTGCCAAAAGCTTGCTTACTCAACTGAAAACAATTAAGATTTCCTGAATGTTCCTGCAAGCGACTTGGAAATTTACTTTAAGATAAGACTTCTGAGCTTGGAGAGAGGAACATAGATATTTCTATAGAGTTTAAGTGGCTAATGTGATGAAATATAGACCAGGGACCTTTGCCTCATCTATTTTTATGCTTGGTCTACTTCAGTGCACAACAGAGGCAGGCTCTTTGCCTCTGGGGGTTATTGCATAGCTGTTTATGCTTACTCTGACTGTGTCATTACAGCACTGACTGGCTAACTTGGGAAACGTAGTCCCCCAAACATCTTCAAGTCTTCAGTAGGTTTTCTGTCCTGTCCTACATGTCTAGTACTGCAGTAATCTGAGACTGTGGTTCCTTGAGCACTGATCCGATCTAAGGCTTGCCACCTCCTGCTTTGCCATACCCTGCTCCTCTCCAGTTAGTCCTTCCTCTGTGCCATCTCTGTGCTGGCTGGATCCTTCTGTGAGCCAATTAAATTACCTGGCAGAAAAATTATTGATCTTTTTGTTTGGATTTGCTCTCTGTTAGTGAATTGAGTGGATTTCCAGTGGGATGAACGTGGTGAGCTCCAGAGCCAGCAAGAGGTAACAGCAGCTGAGAGCAGGGAAGGAGAAAAACTGAAGGATAAGCTGGGAGGCAGGGGACCTCCCTTCGTACGTAGTAGTGATATACTACTACTCGCTCTGTATTACAGAACTGCACCCTGAGAGAGCTATTTCATAGTACAACTAAACTGCTGTGTGGGTTTCTCCTAACAGGTGGTGTTCCTGCTGCTCATACAGTCAGTGTGCGCCCTCCCTGATGTAAAACCAAACTGAGTAAGTTCAGGGAACTCGATGTGCAGAAGAATGAATTAGTCCCAACACCACCACAAACAGCTTTCAGCCTGCCCTAGCTGAACATGTGGCTGTACGGGCAGAAATGTCTGTTGGAGAGAGAACCAGCACTGCTGTTTATGTGGTGGTATTGTCTTGGGTTAGTTGAAGCCAATGGTGAAATTAAACACTAGATATTTTCCAGAATAGTTACTCTCACTAGACTAAATTCACTTCCTCAAGAGTTTTCTTGATGGGATGGCATTCTAATTAGGGATATGTATGTCTTAGAGAAGCCATTCTCTTTAGAGTCTTCTTATGAAAATATTGAAATTATTTTTCTGTCAGAAATCCATTCTAGATGCTTCTTAATTTTTTCTTTATGCAATTCTTATACATCCGTTGTAGTCAGAATTGCAGAACTCGGCAGTAAAAACTTGTCTGTGTTGAATTTAGTGTCAAAATCTCCATAGATATCATAGAAGCTAGAACTGTGCTCAACAGTTTTTAATGAATTTATTTAAGGTTTGTTTCTACCCTTAAATTTTATGGATTTAATGAATTAATTAATTTTAAAATGGATTTACATTGCCATCCTATTTAGATTTTAAGCAATTCTGAAAGGAGGATGTTGTTTGCCTTGCATGGTTTGTGTATTTCTGTGCTTTCTTTTGAAACTATTTATCCATTAATAGCTGTATCTTAGGTTCCCAAGTAGTTTCTTTATAATTTTAAATCATCAGTGTTTATCTTTTTAATATGAAATTGTGGTTTGTTGAAGCCATTCATTTTCAAGTCTATTATTTGTAATTATCCTCTTTTATTGAGTTCTTGTGTCCTGTGTAAGCATCAAATGGTATATTTAGATGTGTGATTTGATTTCTGATTTTCTGAAAGAGAACATACAATGCAGAGCATACAGTGTACTGGTATATTATCTTCCCTAGGCAGCTAGCAACACTTTTCTCTTTACAGACATCCTAATTACCCTTCAAATATCCGAAGTAAAAGTTAAATGGAGATTTTTCTTTATAGAGATTATTTTAATAATGTCCTGGGTATTGATAAATTGTCCATCCTAACTTTACAACAACAAAAAAATTGTAACATATGGAAAAAATCATGTATAGCTGAGGTGAAGTACTTTTCAAACTATTGAAAATGTACTGGAATATTTATTAATTCATTTAAAAATATTTCATTTGACCAAGGTGGTCAAATCAACATTAAGAAAATACTGAATTTGAAATTACTTGATTAGAATTTGGTATAGTATTTACTCCATCCAAATCATAGTGTTCAGGTTTAGAATAGGCATAATTGCTTTGAATATTCAGTGACTGGGATTCCCTGAATACAACTATTTCCTTAGTAAGATTCCTGGTTACATGGAATACACCATTGTTTGTCCTTTTAGTTAGATTTTCTATTAAAAGTAATTCTATCAGATTTTAAAGTGGTATAATAATTTCCTAGTACTAGTGTTTCACTTAAGAAAGTGCTGTGAAAGCAGAAAGAGGGAAAAAATGTCAGTATTTAAACTGAAGCTTCTTGCCTTTTCTCTCCTCAACCCTCTTGCAACATTCCACAGACATCTTTCCATGCCTTGATGCCAGATTTTTTCCTAGCTGAGATAAAATTTTAAAATGTTAGACTGTGTGAAATCACGCTCTAATGAAAATAAAGTCCTGAAATATATTTTCATTAAATAAAATGCTGCTGATGGTGGCAAAGTGTGAAATAAAAGAATTTAAATAATTTTGGCATTATTTGGAATTCAATACATGTTTCTAACAATCATATACACAGAATATTACCTTATCTTATTCAGAACATCCGATTGCCATAGACCTCTTAAAAGTTTTGTTGGGTTTTGACTTTTGATTCTAGTATTCTTTAGCTTCTTGTATGGTCTGAATACCACCAATATTAATTTAAACAGATCCTTAAGACCAGCAGTGTGATCACATCTGTGTGTAGGCTGGATATATGACTTTGGCCAAATGCATGTTCAAAGTCTGACTTTTAGCCCCAAAAAGGTCTTTTGTGGGCATGCAGCTTGGGTTGTCCTTGACATGGACATCCCAACCTTTAAAACTTATTTTCAGTGGTCAACGTTTTTGTGCGATGCTTCTCTTCTGAGATACGCAACGTGCTAGGCTCAGCCTCATTCTGCCATGACCGTTTCCATCATCACAAGTACTTGATCTGTTTCACGTTTTATAGAATCGATAAATCTCATCCCTAAAGAGTCCAGCAACCCTTTGATTCCTGACCTGACATTTGCTAATGCTATTCCTGATGACCTGCCAGTATGGATCTTCAGAACTGCAGTCTCTGTTTGACAACACTCATAATATGAATCAATATTTAGCATTCAGTAAGTGAGCTGGGGAGTCATTTTATTGCTGCAAAAGGCTACATTGCCCCTGGGCAGCTGTCAGAAATGGGTAGTTATTAATAGCCCTCTCTCTTTGCTTAGCATAGTCAGTAGGGATCAGCCATGAAATGATTTAATCAGTTTATGATATCTGTGACAAAGAGCACTTAAAATGTAATCATAAAATTTAAGAAGTGTCCCTGGGCTGTTGTAATGTTTTCCTCATTTAATTTTCTCTGAAGTTGATATGGTACACCAGAAGGCCGACCAAGTGAAAGATCTGTGTTTAAAGTCCTTTTTACTCTTCTGTCTTAGTCCCTATGTGTCTTGAGTATAGGATTTTTATGGGAGGTGACTGTGGTGATATTAAAGAAGAAAATGGTATTCCAAAATTTCATTTTCTCAAGACTCCTTCCACTTGACCATGGATGGTGACTATGTTGCTATGACAACATTGTGTGGGGCTGAGACATTTCCACATGTTTGAAAAGGAGGAGGAACTGTCCCAGACATTCTCTTCTAATCTTTTTGAAACATTCAAAATATAGATGCAGAAAACAAAATCCATCTTTGAGCAGATTAGTTTTCTGTGACTGCATTACCAGAGGAGTTCACCATGGGTCTTGCTGAACTTGGCAGCATTATAACACTTGCATTTTCCTGTCAGTAGGTCTGGGAAAATGTCTTCAGTGTGTGAAGAACAAACAAGCTTGCTTCAATATGAAATTTCCCTCTTCTCTTTCACTTCCACTACACATTCACTACAAGTATTGTGAATGATTCTTAGAAAATTTTGCTGTGTTTATCTCTGAGTTTCCCTGTGTTCATCTTGTGATATCCTGAGCCATTTCATACTGCAAGAGTTTGCATCACCATCCTGTTCTTCTCTGAAGACTGCTTCTCCACTAGTACTTCCCAGTCAATCTTTGCAGTGCTTTGAATGCCAAAGCTGATGGTTTCTTCTGTTCTATAGTAGTTATTTCCTCATGTGTAATAGTGAGGCTGAGGCTTTGGCTTTCAGAATGGTTGTATGAATTTTATGTATAACATAGCTCCGAGATGTGCACTGATTCTGTCAGTAATTTAAGATTAAGAAAGCTGTTTTATGAGCAACTTTGTCCTGGAATAGCACATTTACAAGCTTCTTTGGCATATATCCAGACAGGTTTTTTTGCATTCCCCTGTGTAGAAGATCTGTTCCTCTATGGTAGAATATTGTCTTTGCATAGTATGTTTCCAAATGTTGCATTCAGTATTGCATTCAAATTTGCTACTGGCAGTAATAATCATCAGGACTGGGATCCTGATGGAGGGATAGGAGATTGCAATTTGGTTTAAAAAAGTTTCAAAATCAATACATTGCAGACAAACTTGAGTATTGATGAATCTGACCATCTGATCAAGGCATCTTAGGATGGCGAAAAGCCTTTTCACGCAATTCCAATTAACTTGCTAGTCACTGTGGCATTAATCATAACAAAGAATGTTTCTTAAATGTTTATCAGTGTGAAGTTGCTTCTCAGTATCTCAGAGTCAACATTATTCTTTACTTTTTCTAGATGAGTAAAGTACTCTCTGCCTATTACTTTTTCAAGAACTGATCACTGGAAACAGCTCCTCTCAGATGAACACACTACATTTACCAGAGCATTCTTTAAAGAACATTGTAAATTTACTGAATGTTATTTACAGGGTAATTCTGCTGCCAGTTAGTATTTCTTACATGTCACACTCATGTCCCATCTTCTGGAGATGCAAATGCTATAGTTGCTGCACAGAGGTATCTCTCCTAAGCTAAAACTGTAGCAGCTCAGACTTTTGGTTCTGGAGTTATTTCTTTGAACCTTTAAGTAAAAGGAAAGCCAGAGGCTGTCTCCTCATATCAAGTGTTGAGGTGTTGCCTATTCAGACAACTTTGTTAATTTAATAACTGATAGTTACTCATTTCTAAATTCTACTAAATTTTAGTAGTCATTCTTTGGTAATGCTCTAATGGTTCTTGAAGTCAGTAGGAGTCGCAATTGCAGTTAACTTTATAATGCTGTGGATC
Organism: Steatornis caripensis; assembly: GCA_013398225.1. NCBI lineage: Eukaryota > Metazoa > Chordata > Aves > Caprimulgiformes > Steatornithidae > Steatornis > Steatornis caripensis. Next base: position 419,828 of record VZSC01010942.1, read on the forward strand.
AAGAGTACGTATGCACGGCAAATATTTCTAAGTATGAATGCTTTATTGAGATGCGGGTTTGTGTTGCTTTCAGAATTCCAAGTTGTTTACTTTTGCTGTTCTGGGTGAAATGTCTAATTTTGGAGCATGCACACTAGTTTTCCTTCTTAAATTCAGAGTTACTATGCTTTGGTTTTTCTTTTGGTCTGTTATGCTTTCTCCCTTTTAGTTTTTGAGTTCTTTTGCTTATAAATGGGTTTAAGAAGATGCAATTAAGAAGTGAACTTTTGCATGTGCCCTTGTACATACTCATTGTCTATTTGATTGTATTTTGAATTTTCGTGCTAGTCATGCCAAATACTGTGATTTGCTTCTAATTCTATTTCACGGGAAATATTTTTAGAATGATATTAATGTATTAGTATCTGGAGCATGTAATTTCTTTTTTGGCATGTCGAAACTTTTTTCATGAAACATTTCCCACTAAACGTAGGAGTTCAGTAGCCCAGAAGCTTAGACTAGGGACTTGCTTATCTCAAGGACAATTCTAGTTGTCTTTAAGTGATCAAGCATCTTTAGCAATTTAAAACATTTTCTTCATGTGCTGCATTTCTGCGGGCAAAACATTCTTCATAGGTATGTTCTTTTGTCCTTGCTGGCATTGTGGTACGTATCAAGTGTGCATCTGCTTGCAAAAAGAGGCAGAAATCTTGCGCTATGTTGCCAAAAAATCAAAATTAAAAGTTACTTCTGGTTCACAGTAAGAGTTCTTGCTTCTTCCTTATTTATATGTCGTGAAGAAACTCCGTATAGTACTCAATTTAAAGAAGTGTTGAATATTATGGAAGTCCCTGCGGCAAGTCAGTCAAGTGAGGATGTAAATTTTAACTGTATTAGTTACAGTGTACTAAATTCCATTGTACTTATTTGTATTCAGAAATAGACTAGTTGTGGTTTACTTTAGTTTGTAAGTTAAGGTCATTCAGCTTCTTAGGCAGAGTGTCTGCAGAGGGGCTTAAATGTATTTTAAATAATGTTCCTTAATTTCATACCTTCAGTTAATTTGAATTATATTCTTATACAGACATGTTCTTGTCTAGATTGACTAGAACCTTATGGTTCAGGAAAGCTATATTCGTCACTTACTTGGTGGCAAAATCTGAGCTTTCATTAATGTATTCAATTTTGCATATTATATTTAGAATTACAGACTTCCTTAACTTACTGTATCACACCAAAGCAAGGTATTTATAGTTATGAAATCTGCTGTCAAAGACAGACGTAAGTGGACATCAGTGCATGGTTTCATGTGATATTTTAAATTTAACATCATACAGCTGTTGAAATCGTTTTGGCGAGCAAGTATTGCAAGGGTTTCATGGTAAAATAATGAGCCCTAAGAGTTGCCCTCTGATTTCAAGCCTTTCAATAATTAAAAAAAACATTGCTTTGTTTTGCAAGTGTAATATTCTTTAATACTCTTCTTTATGACAAGATAGTTCCAACTTTTTAATAGTACATATTTAGTAATAGGACTTTACTTGTCTGGCTAACAGAGAAACAAGAAGCGTTTCCCTTAAAACTGTGAGTGTCATTAGTTATTATCCCAATGTTGTCAAAGATGTTTTTTAGTTCCAAGTCTACTTTGAGCAGATGGGAGGAAGATATTATGTCAGCTCCCAAATATTAATGTATTTTTTGAAAACTAGTTATATTTAAGAATGAGAGATACTAGAATAAGAATGAACAGAATTGCAAGCAAAATTTTTGAGCATGGATTATTCATCTGGCATTTATGATAATATTTTCCCATTGATTTCAGCGGGATTCTGTCTGAATAAGAGCCAACTGAAAACAAAGTAAGAAATTCTTAAATTGCGTGATAATATGCACTGTTTACAGTTGGTAGCCATTTTAAGTTTTGCATTTTTTATATTTTTCCTTGCTGTTTTTGTGAGGTGATTTCTACATCTTCATAGACCTTACTCAGGCATTCTGATTGGTTCATTCTTCACAACATAATATATTGTATAGTTACTCTTAAAGCTCCTGTAGCTTTAAGAGCTTATTCTGTAGTTTTGCCTTGTTTTCATATGTTTACACAATTTTGACAAGAACGCAAGTTTTTTAAACATAATAAGAAAATCAGTTAGTCACGTGAAATTTGCACAAACAATATACAGAAACTGCAAGTATGCCCCGAAGAGGGTCTTTGTGGACCACCATTATGAATGTGATACTAGAGGAACAACGTGCACTGGGGGATTCTTGTGTCTTGGCATAATTATTTGTGTGAACTCTTTCACTTACAAAGTAATTAAAGTATACTATGACTCTGTGTTAATTTGGGATAATGCGGCATTTGCTACTCATGCAGCTAAACAAAAAATCTAGTTTCACGAGAAATGTTGGCAGAAAGTGTCTTTTTTGTGGCAATTTTCATGGAGGGGCAACGTGGTACACCTTACACTATATGAAAGGAGTTCAGGTTATGTTAGAGAGGTGGGAAAAGCTCCCTTGAAAGAGAAATTATAAAGACTTACTCTGTAGGAGTTAGGTGCTCCTTGATTCTGAGAGTCCTGAGAAGTTAAATCGGAGACGATACCCCATTACTAATAGCGAGAGACCAGGAGCATGGCAGTGCTGTCCGTCATGGCTGAGACAGGTAGGTTGAATGGGCTTGGAGAGGAAGACCCAGGTCTTTGTCAAGGCCATATGGAATTGCAGCCATAGCAAGATACTGGAATGGCTTGCAAAAATAGATTTGTAATGGCTGTGGCATGAGGTTATTCTACCCATAACTGACTGCTTAAGAAAGACAAATCCAGAAATCTACTTCGAAAAAAGGAATGCAAGTAGACAAATAGGTGTGTGGTATAGCTGCATAGGGATGATAATTAAGTTTTTGTCAGTGTATGTTGTTGTCCAGGTTCTAAGCACAAAGGAGTAAAATGAGGGACTGAGACGGACTACTCTGAAATTCTTCCAAAAGTTAGGAGGACACTGAGGAGGATACATGACAAAATAAAAAAGTAATTAATGTGGTAAGAAAAGGAGTGGTAGAGCGGTAACTCAAAAAAACCTGACAAGGAAAAAGATTTTTAAGGGATTGTGGTGTTTGGTGTTGAGTGTGACAGGCAAGTTAAAAAGATTAAGAAAAGAATGTTGGGTTTAAGCTTTGGCAGGAAGGTTGCTGGAAACTAGTGCAAATCACTTCAGTGTGGTCAAGATGAAAGTCTGTTGTTTGGAAGGTATCAAAGGAAGGAAATCCTAGGTAGTCTGTTCACTGATCTTAAATGTGAAACAGAGACAAAAGGGAAAAATCATGGAAAAGGCAAGTGGGGTCGAGTGTTAAAAACCTATAGTGCAAACAAGGTGGTGAAAATTATAAAAATTAAAACTAGATGTACATTTTCAACAGCGTACTGCTCCTCCTTCGTCCTTACTTCATCTGTAAAGGTTTTACAATTTCACCTCATTATTCTTTGGAAAATCTTTCTTCGAAAAAATATTCGAAGTATACTCTCCTTGTTAATTTAGCTTAATGTAACACCAATTTCCAGAGCAGCTAAAATCCATGTGCCACTTAAGAAATCTTTGTGAAGAAAGAGTATCTTTGTGTGTGATAATTTTCATGGAAAGAAAACATTATATATATGCTGAAATGGTGAACTTTGTGACATTCTGAAGTCTCTGAGAATTTGGACATCTTCAGCAAGTGGCAGACACGATATTCAAGTGCCTGTAATTGACCAATGGAGCAGTTGACATCTGACACGCAGTTGACTGAATGACCTGGAAGGTTACATGGTAGGTAGTACATGAAATCCTTATTTAAAGCTTTCTCTAGCAACTCGAATGGCTGTGACATGAGGCTAAACCACAGATAACTGACTTCTTAAGAACTACATCCAGAAATCTAACCCTCTAGAAAGGTCTGTATTGTGTAGAGTATTACCCATTAACTTCAAGATGTGTCTTGCTTTTGTTCAGAGTATTGCATGATTAGAGTTTTTTTTTTTTGTTACAAATACATGATTGGAATTGTATTTCACAGCTACGTCTTGCTGCATTGATGAATGACAAGATGGGTTGAACCTTTGTCTTTGTCTTTTTTTTTTTTTTTTTTCATTTTTCCTCTGGATTGAGATGATGCATTGCTATACAGAATGCCACCCTGCAGTTATAACATGAAATAGAACTGCTAATAGAAGTATGAGAAATTAGAGGTAGAAAAAACATATTACTTCATCAGTTCCATGCACCTGACAGTACATCAGGGTTCTGAATTGTTCAGGAGCAAAGTTATTGTGAAAGGATTAGATATGATGTAATAAATTATATTAAAATGAGTGAACAAGGCTTTTGTAGCTTAAAATGACAGGAAGCCTGCATCTACATTTAATACTGATACAGGAAAAGATAGCTTACATCGGCTTATGAATAATCTTAGTATTTCATTAGCAGTTTCACCCATATTTCTTACATACATCATATTGACAATATTTCAATAAATTTATTTTAGAGAACTCTAACATTACTAAATGTCATTAATTTCTTGCCTTTTTACTAGGAAATATTTCTAAACCAACATTCAGGCCGCTGGCTTTGTAAACTTTTAGAATTGTGCGATTTATAAATAACCTCAAGTAATTTAATCTTTTTGAAGTTTACAACTCCTGATAGCGTAATTTTGCTTAAGATTTGCTCCTTTGAAGCTGTGTTTTCTTACATGCAAATATTAACAGATGTTAAAGAAAGAGTTTTGTGAAGAGTACTTCAAATTCATTTTCTCTTCAGGCCTGTGAATTCACCGTGCTAGAATTAGTAAGTATCTTCAGAGGCTGCAACTCTTTCTTAGTATTTTGTGCTTCAGATTTTATTCTAGTCTATACAGGACAACAGCATTTGTATAGGGATCTGTTGCAAGGTATGACCCTCACTTTGTGAAGAATTAAAGTTGGTTCATTTCACTTGATTTTTTTAAACTGATGAAATTTCCTTATAATTTGGGGAGTCTGTACTAATCTACCTTTCTTTTGACCTTACTTTCAATTTATAGTAGATTAAAATCAGAATGGAGTAATTTTAATACTTACTTTCTGAGAGAAAGGGAGCAATGACTTGTACAGCTCTAGCAGCTTTCTTTTTTTTTGTGATGTTTTTCAATTAGTTAAGTTCAAACTTTATTTTAATGTAAATCCAAACCTCCAAATTTCATTATCATTTTAAAGGATGTTTATTCAATTTCTGAAAAAAAAAAAAAAGTCTCATTGCTGTCACCATAATATGAATGATCAAAGAAGAGTAACTGTAACATTTCGTTTAGGAATCCTGCCCTCAGTAAGCCCATAGGATTTGTTTACCCTCTCTTACCAACCAACATTTCTACCCATATGTTGAGATGGCAGCATGCCTCCCTCACTAGGTACTATGCCAGTTTCAATAGGATATAGATGCCAAACAATATTTAAATAAGGAACTAGCATAATGCTGAAAATACCATCTGTTCTGTAAAATTTCCCTTATTCTGTGACAGGATTGCCACACTGAACTTCCATGTGTTAATCACATTTTTGATACACAATAATGAAATTTGAATACCTGAACAACTGAAATGTCTGAGCATCCATGATACCTACAGTTTTATCAAGAATGCAGAAGCTTTACATTTTATGTTTGGAAGACTTTTTTTGAAAACGTGGGACATCAAAATACAGTAGTGTGTATAGAATTATGAAGCAACTCATGGATGATAGTGGCTGTGAAATACATTAATCAGCTTTCAAAGAGAAGTATTTACCATTATCATGCCCCTTCTCATGGCCAGATCTACAGACACCATTATGTTGATAACTTCTATAGTGATTCCTTCAGTGAGTTTTGTACATGTGAGCTCTAGGAGTGAGGTCTGTATTCTCTGGATTCCTTACTCATGGGTTGCATTAATCATGAATTTGTCAGGTGGCTAAGGTTCAATTCCAGTGCAAGCTACTGATTAGGAATCTTCCTAATCAGCCAACCAATTGATTTGAAATCTCCATTTCTCACTCTTCTGTTAAAGTGTCTGTGTCCTAGGTCCCCAACAACTTCTGTTTATTTGGCCATATTTGTGAACATTTTTTTTAATGCCATGATTCCATTTGGTGATATCTGAAAAATTACACGTTTCCCAAAAAGCGTCTGTGTGTATACATGTATGACATACATGAATACAGCAATATGGCGTTTTCTAGAAAATACTGACTTTTGTGAATGGTGGCAGCTGTCTGTATTAAAACAGATTGAATGTGATTGATCTTCAAATGAAAATAGATGTTCTGACAAATGCATATTTCTTCTAGAGAGCATTGTGTCAAAGAACATTTCTTGTAACTTTCTTGGGTGTGAGAGACTTTGATCATCTTCATTTCAGAAAAAGCAGAAAGATACTTGGTTTAAGATAATTTTGCATTAAGTTCAATAATTTTTTTTCCTGATAAATATGAATCCCATTGAAAAATTAGTTTCTGAGGGAACTACCAGATTATTCTTGTTGAGTTTAATGTATGATATAATCCAGTGTACCCTTCCCAGGATTCTTTTTTGAAATATTAAAATGTGTTTAAAATTGTTAAAACTAATTAGTTTTAGTAACTATTTTAATAAATTACTTAAAATGAGCCAAGCAATAAGAAAATCAGAGTAAATACAAATGGAGCATATTTTACTATATCTTTTCTATTCCACTTGAATCAATTCTCTCATCTGTTTTCAGTTTGAAAAAGCCCATTATTTACATTGTTTATTCCCTGCTTCCCTGATATTTGCTAAATTCCATTACTAGATTTTCATCCAAGAAAACAGGTTTGCATATGTAGCCACATGGAGTTTTCATATACTCAGACTCTGTAATACTTGTTGCCCTACAGAGCTAGATTAGGAAATGATTTTGGCTTTGGTTGTGGGGTTTTGTTTGTTTGTTTTTAATTTAGGCTTAGACTGTACAGCAAGTGAAGCAGAAAGGTCTCTTTAGACCTTATAGATTTCACTAAAAATATATGTGTTCCACTGTTCCAAATTTTTGCCTCATATGTCTTCTTGTCTTCTTCATTCTGTCACCACAGCCAACCTTAATTTTGCCTTTTTCTTTGTTCTACACTTAGAGCTGAGCCTTTGCTAAAGGCTAACACAGATAAAGTGATATTTTCCTACTGAGCTTCACGGAGGAGTTCAGACTTTTATGCTGTCTCTGCCTGTAAATATCACGTGGTTGTTGTAAAGGTATACGAAGGCAGTAATGTTAGGCTTTGTTCGACAATACAACTGTCTCACTCTATCCTGCTTCTCTGTGTGTTTGAAAAGCACACAATGTGTTGCTCGCTTTATAGTTTTCCATGAAAACATGCATTTTTCTATATTGAAGGCTGTGTATGTTTTTGATATGGATTTATATATATGTATGTGTATTAAAAAGTATGTAAGTGCCACATAATTTTTGTGTTGGAGAAGATATGGTCCTTCTTGAGGGGAAGTAATGTGTGGATTAGGTTAAAATATTTCCCTTGATACACAATTGCATACTTAAGTAGTATGCATTCAATTAATTGGGTATTGTGGTAGAATCAGAGTCACAGAATGGTTGAGGTTGGAAGGGACATCTGGAGGTCATCTCATCCAACACCCCTGCTCATCACAGAATGGAAGGGACCGATAAGGATCATCAAGTCCAACTCACTGCTTCTCACAGGACTACCTAAAACTAAACCATATGACTAAGATCATCATCCAGATGCTCCTTGAACTCTGACAAGCTTGGTGCCATGACTGCTTCCCTGGGGAGCCTGTTCCAGTGACCGACCACCCTCTCAGTGAAGAACCTTTTTTTAATGCCCCGTCTGAACTTCCCCTGACACGGCTTCATTGCATTTGCTCATGTTCTATCACTGGTCGTCAGAGAGAGGAGATCAGCACCTCCCCCTCTGCTGCCCCCGCTGAGGAAGTTGTAGACTGCGATGAGGTCCCCCATCAGCCTTCTCTTCTCTAAGCTGAACAAACCAAGTGATCTCAGCTGCTCGTCATAAGACTTGCCCTTGAAACCTTTCACCATCTTTGTTGCCCTTGTCTGGACATGCTCTTAATAGTTTGACATCCTTCTTATATTGATGCACCAAAAACTGCATACAGCACTCTAGGTGGGCTGCACTAGGGCTCCTTCGACTGACCAGCTATGCTGTGCTTCATGCACCCCAGGGCATGATTGGCCCTTTTGGCTGCCAGGTCACACTGTTGACTCATATTCAACTTGCCATCAACGCAGACTCCCAGATCTCTTTCCACAGGGCTGCTCTACAACCTGTTGTCCCCCAATTTGTATGTGTAACCAAGATTACCCCATCCCATGCAGAGAATCCGGCACTTGCTCTTCTTACATTTCATATGGTTGGTGACTGCCCGGCTCTCTAGTCTATCCAGATCTCTCTGTAAGGCCTCTCTACCCTTGAAGAAGTCCACAGTTCCTCCTAATTTAGTATCATTGGCAAACTTACTTAATGTACTTTTAATTCCTGCATCCAGATCATTTATAAAAACATTATAGAGCACTGGTCCTAAAATTGGGTCCTGGGGAACCCCACTGGTGGCTGGCCACCAGCCTGATGTAACCACGTTTACTGTAACTCTTTGAGTCAGAACTGTCAGCCAATTGCTCACCCATCAGGGTTTCCTAGAGCCAGTTGCCCAGGACCGTGTCCAGATGGCTTTCAAACATCTCCAAGCGTGCAGACTCTACAACCTCCTTGGCAACCTATTCCAGTGCTTGGTCTCTCTCACAGTAAAAGAGTGTTTCCTGATGTTCAGGAGGAATCTCCTGTGTTTCTGTTTGTACCCATTGCCTCTTGTCCTGTTACTGGGCACCACTGAAAAGAGTCTGGCTCCATCTGTCTTTGCACTCTCCCTTCATATATTTGTCTACATTGATGAGATTCCCCCACTGAGCCTTTTCTTCTCCAGGCTAAACAGTCCCACCTCTTGCAACCTTTCCTCATATGAGAGATGTTCCAGTCCCTTAATGGTCTTAGTAGCCTTTTGCTGGAGTCTCTCCAGTATGTTCTCTCTCTCATATTGGGGAGCCCAGAACAGTGCTCCAGCTGGACACAGCACTCCAGGTATGGCCTTGCCAGTGCTGAGTAGAGGAGAAGGATCACTTCCCTTTACCTGCTGACGACACTCCTCCTAATGCAGCCCAGGATACTGTTAGCCACCTTTTTTGCAGAAGCACAAAGCTCGTGTTCTGCATTATATCAGTTGTTGAGAAATCTTTTCCAACTACATCTTTGAAACAAAACTGGTTTTGTGGAGAAGTTGAACATGAAAATTTACACTCTAAAAGTCAATGGAAACTTTGTCTAACATATTGGTTCAAGCTCACGGGCAAATCGTCAAGACTTCCCACCTCCATTCCAAACAGTAGAGGACAATGAAAATTAAAGTAAAATACAGTGTCTTCTCCTGTTGGTAGGTCTGCTTGTTCTCAGAGCTGTAGAATGTCTTGTGTACCTGCCTACTTGACTTGACTGTTTGGTAAGGATAAACCTAAAATTTAGAATTACTGTAATTGTTTTTTTCCATAATTTGTGATAGAAGTATGGCTGCTCTAGTTTTCATGTACCACTATAAAGATAACAGCGACTGTTAACAGTTTCAGTTGTTGTCTGCATAATTTGCAAGTCCTGGTCAACTTCATTCTGCAAACTGGTGTAAGTTGATAGTGAGGAACTACTGTTGAAAGAAAGGAAGCAGAAAAAGTTTTTTTAAGAGAGTTAAATTTTAGGAAAAAAGGTAAATTAATACAATATTCTAATTCATAGCTATACCAGCCTACCAAATAATTGATAATTTTTGTCTTTGCTCACTGAGTTTCTCTGTGTAATAAAAAGTTTTTCTTTTTTATTGTAGGTCACTGTTTATCTGGGGATTTTAGTTTATTCAGGATTATTCCTTTATAAAGTATTAATTCTGATGGATTCTGCTGTAAAATCATGACCACAGAGATGCTGCATGGGTTTTTTTTTTTTTAACTGGATTATTCCTGTATCAGATATTTGGTAGAAGTCAATGCATTTAGAAACAAATATCAGCCTTATAAGTAATGTTTGTTTCCCCACTGTAATGAAGCCCACTCAAGTAAATATCTGATATAAAAATAATCCAGTTAAAACAGAACAAAAGAACTCTACACAAGTCTCTCAGAGTTGTGCAAGACCCTGACTGATAAATATTTGATTAATGAAAAATCCTGTTAAATGATTAAAATTCGTGTGCCAAATAAAGAAATAAATTACAATCATGGTCAGATTTGTTATAAGAAAGTTGCAGATGAATAAATCTTCTGGGTTGATAATTTATGACAAAGCATGATGACATTCTCTTTTATTTGATAACAATAAGCCTTTTATAGGAATAGTTTCAATGAAATATTTTTTTAAAGTACATTAAAAAGATTTATATCCATGTCATGTAATAATGGAAATATTCATAAGAAATAAGTGGACATACTTGTACGGTAGTAAAGCACTAATTTGAAATTGAATGCTTTCTTATTTTCATTTCATTACTTGTGACTTTTAAAAATTTTAACATGTTTTTGGTTTTCTGTCATCCTAAAAAAAATTATCCTAGCAATTAACCAATTAATCTTATACCCAATATAGGCTACGTGAAGTTAGGTCATTTAAATTGAAAATCTTTAAACAAACATGGGTATTTTAATGCACATTAGAAATCTTGTTCACTTGTTAAAGGACATATTACAGTGTCTTTTATCCTTTTGAGATTTGGTCTGGGAGTTTTTCCTGTTAAATCCACAAGCAAAATACTTCTGTTTTAAAAAAATCTGTTTCATATATATAAAAGAGTCCATGAAAAAGTTAACAACTAGTTAGTTGTGAAAGCTCATCAAAAAAGCTCAAACAAAAATAAACTAACAAAAGAAGAGCCTGTGCCAGTAAGAACACGACTGTAAATAGCTTTTGCCACAATACTTGTGGACTGAGCCAAGTGTCTCGCTGACGTAACGTTTCTCACGTGACAGTTGTTCACAAAATGGCATCACATGAACACAGACAAAATTAATAAAACAGAATGCAGTGGCCAGGTTGTGTTTGGTGCTGAAAGGTGAGAGGGGATGAGAAGGTTTTGGATGCCTTCAGACTTTGAGCTTCTTTATTGGGGAAGCAATTAGACTATCAGCCTCTAGAAATCTAGAGCTAGCAAGGAAGGGCCCATGTGACTCCAGGCTTAAAAAGAGAAAAAAAGTTAAAGCTTTAGTTACATCTTCCTTTTGTTACTTGACCGAATTGGGATGACGATAATGTCCTTTCCTGAAGACCAGTTTTAAGATTTAAAATCATTAGTCTCTTTTACATATGTAAAGAGACTTAAGAGATGAAATCCAAATGGGTAGAAAGGTGGATTTGCATAATGATGTAGAGCTGCCACTTGCTTTACTTTTAAAGGTGTCTTCATTAACAAGGCTTTTCAAAGCAGAAGAAAGTGCAAAGAAAGGTGGTTTTATCTGCGAAGAAGTGATCAAAACATGCCTGGTGTTCAGATGGAAATGCGCTTTATAGTTAGGCTTATTAAAATCTTAGTTTTAACATGAAATTCATGTTTTCCTCTCCCGTAAAGATTTTTCTTTCTTTTGTTTTCAAGATGTTTCTACTTTACTTTAGAAAATCAAAACAAAAACCCCTCAAAAATTCATGCTGGAATGCGTAGAGTATAATTTCAGCTCTTTCTTCGTGAATGTGTTAATACAAAAAAACTAAGAATAAACTGCCGCTAATGTAACTGAGCTTTCTAACGGTGATGATTTGATTCTTGGAAACAAAGTAGTATAGACTTTAAGTCTGAAGGTCATCATAACTAAATGGAGATTAGGCAAAAGGCAGACTTCCTGCCTTCTGGGAAAAGAATATTTTCTACAGCATTGGCTAGAAATGACTGTCTCATTGGCTGGAGGAAAAGTTCTTTCACTGCTGCCTGATTTATTGACTTTTTGAATTTCCCTTGGCTCTTACAGTTTTCATCTCAGCTTTTCTTTTATTTGGACTATTTGATGTCTTCCAATTTGTCCCTGATTACAGTAAACCAGCATGACTTGGTTATTTGTAAGTCTTGTACTGTTTGTTGTATGAATGGAGAAAATGCAAGCAAGGAAATTAGTTTAGATTGTGCTTAGGAACAAGGGAAGAAACTATTTCTATTAATTTTCACTCCAATTCTAGAATTATTTGGACTAGATTTGTGATTCCACTGTCAACTTTGATACTTGCTGTTTAAACCTGATACCAGATCGATATGGCTTACCAGGTATTTGTTCCTGTGATCTTACATCATCTTCTATTTTACTGTAAAATTTACTTCTGTAGTAAAATGGGTATTATGACAAGCTCTTTAAGAAATTATAATTTTAAAGCCTGGGGAACAATGTGATTATTTAGGGGAATTAATGTACTTACAAGTCTAGTAACTGGAACTGGAATTTTTAAGAGAGCCTGAATAAATATTGATATTTATCACCTCAGACTTCTGAACATCTTGGCATAAGTGATTTAACCTAGTCATCTTCAATAATCTTGCTGAAATTCTCATTTCATTCACTGTCAACAATGGAGTAGTTAGATGGTAATATTCATTTATCTTTTGATAATGCTACTCTCCATTTATAAGCTTGTCCTATCAGATATAAACTCAGACTGTTACTATAATTAGGCAGTTCAGATGAAAGCGGTTCAGTGATCATAGTCATTTAGCAAGAAAACCAGAGGCTATTTGTCATGGTTTAACCCCAGCTGGCAACTAAGCCCCACGCAGGCGCTCACTCACTCCCCCTCAGTGGGATGAGGGAGAGAATCAGAAGGGGAAAAGTGAGAAAACTCATGAGTTGAGATAAAGACAGTTTAACAGGTAGAGCAAACACAAGCAAACAAAGCAAACACAAACACAAGCAAACAAAAAAACACACAAGCAAAGCAAAACAAAGAATTAATTCACTCCTGCCCATGGCAGGCAGGTGTTCAGCCATCCCCAGGAAAGCAGGGCTCCATCACGCGTAACAGTGACTTGAGAAGACAAACGCCATTGCTCTGAACATCCCCCACTTCCTCCTTCTTCCCCCAGCTGTACGTGCTGAGCATGGTGTCGTATGGTGTGGGATGTCCCTGTGGTCAGTTGGGGTCAGCTGTCCCGGCCGCGTCCCCTCCCAGCTCCTTGTGCACCCCCAGCCCCCTCGCTGGTGGGGCGCTGTGAGAAGCAGAAAAGGCCTTGGCCCTGTGTAAGCGCCGCTCAGCGCTAACGAGAGCATCTCTGTATTATCAACACTGTTTTCAGCGCAAATCCAAAACTTAGCCCCGTACTAGCTACTGTGTAGAAAATGAACTCTATCCCAGCCAAAACTAGCATGCTATTAATACATCAACTAGGCCTGCTGAAACTATTTTCTTTTAGTCTTTACATGCACAACTGTTTCTGACTTTCTCTGCTCACTCATTTTATGTATTCAGTCATTGAGACTATTAGCTTTTGGTTTTCTAAGTTTATCCTGCAGGCTCTGTATTGTTTATTTTAGCGATGGAGAAATTCACTGACTTTATTTACATTGTGAGTGATGACCAAAAAAATCACAGGTCATGGAAAACAGCGCTGAAAGGGATCTGAAGAGATCACGTCAGGATGAACCAAAGGAGATTTAATCTATGTAGACTATTCCTGGCAGGAATTTTCTGGGCTGTTCTTGAAGTTCTACATTGGTGAAGATTCTCCAGCTAACATATTCCAGTCCTTCCCTATCTTCATCACTAGAAATGCTTTCCTGATTTTTGTCCTGTTCCCAGTGAATAAATGTGCACAGACCTGCTGGACTTTGCTATCATTTTTTAAATGTATTTTTATATCATAATTTTCACCCTGACCTGGCTTCTGTGGAAAAGACATTACCAAATCAGTCAGTCATTCCCCATAGATCACATGAAAGCCTCAGCTCTTGCAAATCTAGGTCAGGATTTAGGGGGAAACATCCATGGCTGAGAATTAGCTTCTGCTGTTTGATAGACTCTTTAACTGTCTTAAAGAATTCCCTTTTGTTTGTTCCTGGTGACCTAACCAACTAGCTTATGTTTAAACACTTCCTATGTAATGGTTGAGACTTCTGACTGGGGACCGTGTAGTCGAGTTTCTAGCATTCGTGTACTATAAGTCACAATGTAACCCCTAAAAACAGATCGCATTGCAGACCTAAAATTGCAACTGGATGAACTACGTAATTGCATTTGCTTCAAGGGTCCGAGCATTCACTCCTTCCTTACTGCTTCCATTGTTTTCTACTCCTATATGCTAAGTCAGCGGTCAGTCTGATATATAAATTATATTTTTGAATTAAAGTTTTTTAGATTGTGTTTGAAACAGCATGGTTTGAGAGGTTATGATACTTCAGAATTGCTGCAATTTTAATTTTCAGAAAATCTGAATAATGATATTTCT
>VZSC01010942.1:434423-447990 GCA_013398225.1 Steatornis caripensis
TAATGATATTTCTACATGTAAGTTAAGGCTTAATCTTAAATTTAATATCTTGGTAATTTAAGTTTAAAGTATTTGAGAATTTTTAATTGTTTCACAAGTAAGCAATGAAAATTCTGGAAAACTGCACCTGAATTTTAAATTATTCTGCAAATGTTGTGGAATTTTTTTCAAATGCCGTGGACAGAGTTGTGAGGAAAGGAAGTGAAACAGTGCAGTGTGTCTTTAAAAATTGAAAGAATAATTATGAAAAGGAATATGTCTTCTCTAGAGACATTAATGCAGTTCATTCAGATAATTGTCTTGTTAAAGGGAAAAATATACAACATCCTTTTCTTGTCTGTTTTCAACCTTTACTCCCTTGCTTTCTTGTCCCAGATTGGGTTAATATGATAGTCCACCCAAGTGGTTCTGCTTGAAGAAAAAGGTATTCATAATGTTGACAGACATGAAGAGTGACACCTTGTGAAGTCAGTTGGTACATTTTCACTTGCAATTTTAAAAAAAATTTCTAATAGTGCAGTTCAAATCGTAAAGTAGGTTCGTATGGGTTCATAAAATATTATCAACTTTGACAAGAAAGTAATTTCAGTATCTATTACAGACTCTCATCTAATTGTGAGACTACTGAGTTCAGGCATAGATTGTATCACGCTTGTTTCACTTGGAACTCTTGTCAGCAGATGGGAGTCCTGCCTGCTTTTCAGCCTCTCTCAGTCTTGTGTTGGCAGGAAGGTTTGACTGTAAAGTATTGTACTGTTAACTGGTGTGGTTAGCGAGGAGACCTGGTGTCCTAAACTCAAGACAACGGACTTCTGCGTATCTCACTAAGAAGTTTTTGTTTCTGGCATGGTGATGCTGTACAGGCATTGGGCAAATCACAGTGCTCAGGAAAGACTTTTCTACCTGCTCATCCAGCTGGAAGTAAGGTCCTATGATGTCAACAGCTACCAGAAAAAGATTGAAAAACTTCTTGAGAAAGTCAGCTAAATATGGTATTTGGGTATGCTTCTACGATGGAAGGTCAAGGGATACGGAGAAAAGTACTTGTCCATGTTCACATGAGTGGTAGGCAAAACAAACTTCCTTTTTCATTCTGCATGTCAAATTGAGAAAGTCATGGATAAAAGCCGATCTGAGGTTGAGGTAAGACAGAAGGAAAAACATCATTAGTCAACTAACCAAAAGGATCAAGTATGAGGACTATTAACTCTTTGATGCCAGAATTTGCCAACACTTGTTTGTCAACAGCTGTGTTACATCAGATAATTTAGAAGGCTTATGGTAACTTTTATACATTTTTTTTCCTAACAGAAATAAAACTAAATTTGATATTACGTCTGAAGTGGTTCACAAATGAAGTGACACTGAAGGGCTATAGTGTTAAAACTAAATCTCATTTCTTCAATATGATATTTCTGTGCTGTCACTGCTGCTTTTTCTTTCTTTTTTTTTTTTTTTTTACAATATCAGCTACTATTTATACACTTAGAATTTCTGACCAGATTACTGTGCAAGGTTTTGGTACTCACATGTACAAAATAGTATAATAATGTTCTATTCTTTTTGGAACAAATTTGTTACACAGAATGTCAGATGAGTCGTTTTGTTCATGGCAGATATCTGAAAATAATGGAAAGATGCCAAAGTAAAAGCCCAGTAATCCATGCACTGGTGTAATGGAGCAAATGAAATGCAAAGCTGTTGTACAGGTCCAATTTCAGCACCAAATGCTTACCTGTCAGTCAGCAAAATTGTCCCTGAATAAAAATGAGCCCATCTGAGAGGGAAAGGATTTTAATATACATCAAATTCTTTGAATCTCTTGTGAGGTAGAAGATGTTCTGAGGAGGGAATGCTGAAAGGGAAATCTTAGTTCAAGCTACTTCAAATCACGCATGTATTGCTGACTGTGAAAGGTTTGGATTTATCCTTATTGTTTGCTATCTCTAGCTCCTTGGATAGACAGGTGATTTCCCTTAGGCTACAGTTAATCTGGCCAATCGCTGATTTAAAAGTTTTAGACAGGTAACTTGCAGACTTTTGGAGGCATCTGTGTTTTGTCTGTGAAGGACCTGATTAAATCTTTAATTCATAAAATGCCAACATCAGAGATATCTTTGCAGATATCATAGTTATGATTTGCTCTGACTGAAATGTATTTGAAGAGCTATAGGACTGAGTGTGCTTTTACCTTTAAAGTGGCCATTGGGAGAACATGTTTTGCTACTGAGATGTCTTCTTGCACGCTTAAACATAAAATATTAAATGTAGTATTTATCTTATGTAGCTTCAGAGTGGAGGCTGCCACAGCTCTACATGCTCTTGTTTTATGAAGTCCAAATTTTTTCCACTTTTCAGTAGCCTGTCCCAGTGGCGTTTCTCCATGCTGAGGGTGTGAGAGGCTAACCGGAGTCACTATACTAATTGACAGTCAGTCAGGACTAGTTCTCTCAAAAGTTGATGTATTGAGAATGAATGAGCACTTCAGGAATGAAAAAAAATGAGATGTGCAGAATCAAAAGTGATAATAAATAAATCGAGCAAAACTGCTTATGCTTTTGGGTTATGGCTAGTTGAAGTGCAGATTAAAGTCTCTGAACTGATGCATCTGAAACAAAGAGCACAATGGTGAATTCATTTTAATCCTCTGGTTTAAGTGGGTGTGCCTTCTACTTCTGGCATAGAAATAATCATACTCGTATCAATCTATATTGTATGACTTTTGTAAGCTGTGAAAATAGTGTTTTTCACTAAATTGTCACTTATTATTGTTCATTTGTGGCCACTAACATAGAAAAATGTTGCAGCTACAATGTCAGAAGAATAGGGACAATTTGATGTTTTCTTTTGATGCTGTTTGTTGATATCTAGACCACTGCAGCTTGATTGCCTAACATTAAACCTATAATAACAGTGCAATCATAGCAGTATCATCATGAATGTCGTTACAATAGAAACAACATTTACACGGCTTCAGAATGGTAATTATCAAACTTTTTGTCATGAAGCGCTTATTTGCTAGCATTGATCCGCCCCGGTCAGTTGTTAGCTCTTCTCATCTGAGGTGTATTGATTGTATAATCAGTAGATAGAGGCTGCGGGCAGATGAAATTCAGTGTTGTTGGGCAAATTATTGTCTGCTTGCCTGTTGACCTGGACCCTGCTGGTTGTACCTTAGACAGTGGTGGGATTATTACTCATTTCAGTGACCCCAGTCTGACAGAGAACTCCATATTATTATAAAAGATAAATGGCATCCTTCATTGCTGTGGATATGGTTGAGCGCAGGTGTCAGTGTGTAGTGAAACCGAAAATCTTGTGCAGCAGTGTTCCTTGACTTTCCTCCATTTTTTTTCCTTTTAAAATGTATGTAAAAATAGTGTGGAGTTGCAACACATTTCATGTCATATATGACATACATTTATAGGCATATGATGCGTAAGCATGGTGTTTTACGTTGGTCATTCAAGAATTCTACTTGACTGACTTAGTAGGGTACAGATATTGATATAGTTCAAACACAACTTCTGGTTATTGCGATCTGATGACAAGGAGGACCAAACTGGTCACTACTACTAAATACATACTTTTAAACCTCAGGCAAATAGCCCACTCCTGTGTAGAATAATTTTTCAAGCTCTTCTCTCGCTTGTCTTGTTTTCTTTACCTCTAACATCACTATGAAGAAAGTAAGTAATAATGTGTGTGAGTGTGTGTGAGAGAGACACGAGTGATTAGTCAATAGAATTTTATGAAGAATCAGTTTAGTAAATCTCCTATGTGGTATTCATATTGGGACTTTTATAACAGTAAAGGTTATTAGTGTACACAGCATTTAAGAAGGAGATTTGCATTATGGTTATTACCGGAGGGAAAGCCCTCCTGGCTCAAATGACAAGAGGTGATGTAGAAACCATGAATACTTTTACATCCCTCGGTAGAGCCAGCTTTGTTTGGCTAATGTGCTCTGCTCTCTGGTGGTGACTGTACTATTGTACTGTAAAGGTCAGTCATTACCTGTGCATTGTATTTAAACCACCTGCTCACAGCAAGTAATTGTATTTGGATGACCAGCAGTTTTATAATATTAATTGCCCTGAATCCTGCTGAAGCCATAATAAGAATACTGACCACTTACACAGCAATTTACAACTTCAAAGTGCTGTAAAAACATTAGCTAATTATTGTGATGCTGGAAAATCTACAGACAGTTCTATATAGCTCTGAATATACATTGCATGACCTAAATTTAATTGCCAGAAACAATGGATCTACCTTTAAAAAAAATGAAAGAATGCAAATGGATTGGTGGAAGTGCATAATGATGGTACTGCTGTAATCTCTAGAATAATTACCCATGAAAGGGAGCCTTTGCAAGGCAGCATTATATTTAAACTAGATTAAATAATGTTTCTAAAGTTAAAATGTAGGAAAAAAGTGTGAAACTCATGTGACTTGCTCTGTATATATATATCAAGTACAAATATATTCTGGACAGAGAAATTAAATCATCTGCCAGATGAGAAATAAAGCGAAGTGTAGAAGGAGTAAAAGTAAGCATCTCCAGGAAAGGACAATTTGTCCAGTAAAGGGAAAATCTGTATTTCAGAAGCTACTTTAAAATAGTTATAAAGTATGGTAAGGAGTGAAGAAAGTAACTATGGTTGTCATCCACACATAGAGGTTTATATATGTGGGTTTGGGTGGCATTTTCGATAAATACATAGTTCTTTCAAGAAAATAAAAACACACATTATTTCCAACGGTAGCCTTTGGCTTATTATGAAAAGGAAAGTTTATTTTTCAACATGTGGCTATTATAAATCATTATACAAGAAAAGGGCAATTCTTAGCTGGTAACACAGTGGACTAATTAGGGGGGAGGGTAGCAGTCTTATGAATCTATTAATTCTCTCCTTCAGCAATGTTATTGACTAAGATATACTGCAGCATACTGTTGTAACTCTTCTGCCAGGGTTCATCTTTCCGTGATTGAAGGCATATTTTGATACAGCACAGCTCTGTCACATCAGCTCAGACTTAGGTGAAAACCAGGTTGTGAGAAGGAGCTTTGAGAAAGTTTGAAGAATTGTGAGATATAAAAGGTAAAATTGGAGACAGGAAGAATCGCTGAAATGGCTAAAGGATTGAAGAGGAAGAGACAATGATTCAGTAGCATCAAGGATTCAAGGAGCACTGAAGGTTTCCTGCCACATTTGGTGTTTGCCTGGCTAGCAAAGGTTCAACAGGTGTCTCAAAGAGGGTGGTAAGCAAAGTAATTCATTTAATGGTAGCTTGTAAGTCCTTGTTACCTATTGTGTATATTAGTGAATAAATAATTGATTTGTGCTTTTAGTTGTTTATATCCTGCTTGCGGTCTTTTGTAGACAGTAAAAATTGCCTGAACAAAGTGGTGCAGAAAGGGAGATTTCCAGGCATTCCATGTGTAAAGACAGTGGCAGTGCCGCTGTGTGTTCAATAGCATCCGATCGTTTCCAAGATTGTCTGCCAGATTTAACCATCATTTGCTACCCTGGAAGGCAGGTAGCCAAAACCCTAATTTTTTGATTCTTACTGCATTTAGTCTTCAGGTTGAGATCTGGTCTGCTTGATTCTATGAAGACGGCTTTTGAACATGGCAAAACATTTTTATTTTTCACAGGAATCTTCAGAGTCCAAAGTAATACGAGATAGCTGTATTCAGTGCAAAAGCGTAACAATTTTTTGTCTATTTTTGGCAGGAGGTGGAAATAATCTCAGAAGATATTTTCCAAGAATTTGGAACATGGAAAAGTTACAGTATTGTTGTGGAATATTTTAGGGGCCTCTATAATCTCATACAGATTCACTCACCTAAATTGCATTGATTTTGATATGTTGGTATCTCAACTGTTCCTAGACTTACAAAGCCAAATCATCTTGTGGAAAGATCTTCTTTGTAGACCTAGCAGTAAAAACTGTAGTAAGACTCTGAGTGAGGCTCTTCAGATATGATAGCACCAGGAAAAAAAATCTTAACACGGTGATTCTTATTGCAAAGCTATTTTTCCTCTCTCTTGTATTTTCATGAAGATAAGCAGTTTGGAAAGGACGATTAGATGTTTCCACTCTGGAAAAAATTAATGAAATAGTAGCAAAAGATATAACTAAAATGTTTCCTTGTGGCAGTCTATAAAAAAATGGGAAGAAGCTACTGTTTTAATATCACCAATATGACACAAAGCAAGTCAAAACATCGGCCTGGTTTGCTATGTTATTTTTCTTCTCCATATGGGAATAAATGTCAAGTTTCTTAAGCAAGTGCAACAAAATATTATCACAGGTTCGTTGCTATACTGAATGATCTCCTAGAAAGATTCTCTTGGCAAAGAAAATAAAAGCAAAGACGACCACTTCTTCATTGATAGGAAAATATTAGGAAACTCAGTATCGTCTAAATAATACCCACCATACATCTATGTATCCACCATAATATCCACCATACGTCTGTGGTGGTATGAAAGCAGTACTAGAGTTCAGGTATCTCAATTTGAATATTAAAAGTTACAACTTTGAAGACACGCTAATCTCCTTTTTTCAATTATATTGTCTAATTTCCATAACATCAACATACTTGACAAAAAATTGATAATGTCATAAACCCCATCAAGTCCTCTTTAGTTCAGAATTTCATCATTTGACTTTTTGATGGTCTGCGGGTTCTTCTTCAGAGTAACAGTTGTTGCCATCGCATCCCTTAGTGAAAGAGAACTGTAATTGTTTAGTAAATCAGTTCATCTCATTTCTTTTCCCTCCACCTTTGACATTTAAATAATTATATATTGCATTAACAAGCTCATTCGTTTAATCTTGCAGCTGCCTGGTGTCTTCATTTAGTCCAAGGAGACAGTGCAGGTAAAGCAGGGCAGAACAGGATGCAAGTTTCAGAGTAGCTCACAGTTACTCTGAATAAGGGTTAGCATAAACCCATGATCTCCTAGTTCTTTGTGTAAATCCAATATATGTGGGATAGAAATAATAAAGAAGTAATCAATGAGATCATGTGCTACATTTATATTATTCAAAGCTTGTTACCTTTTTTATACTGCAAGTATTTCATCTAGACTGAATATAATAAACCCCAGATTTTTTTTGTGGCTCTTTTTCTACTAGTTTCTACTAGTTTGAATTTCTACTAGTTCTTGCAGGGTTATTTTATCCAGGAAATGATTCACTGTGGCATTAACATGATGGGTATCAAGAAAATTGGAGGGAGGCTGGGGGGAAAGGCAGTGGTAAAAGTACGATCAAAAAAGTCTTCAGGCTGAGTTTTGCATTTTGTTGGCACCAGAGAAATGTATCAATTAAAATATTAATGAAGTGAGTTGCTCATAATGGTCTATTAGGTTACTTTCTG
Source organism: Steatornis caripensis (assembly GCA_013398225.1). NCBI lineage: Eukaryota > Metazoa > Chordata > Aves > Caprimulgiformes > Steatornithidae > Steatornis > Steatornis caripensis. The sequence continues at coordinate 441,820 of VZSC01010942.1, forward strand.
ATGGATGTAAAGTAGAATGTTCTCTCATCTTTTGATGGAGTCCATTGTCAAATATTTTGCTTTCAAAAGATTATTTAAAGGTTTTAGGATTGGCAAGATGTGAGTTACATAACTAATCTCTTGGTAGTAACAAAAGTAACAAAAAGTACTAAAGTAAAGTAGATAGTAAAAAAAAGCCATCAAATCCTCTTAGAGTACTTGTGGAATTCTTGTAACCATTATTTATATTCCTTTTGACATATTCCCAAGTTCTGCTGTGTTTTTAACTCTGACACATTGTCTTAAAAAGATATCTTTAGGCGGGGCTATTGCAGCTCATTGCAATACTAAATCAAGACTTTGATAGCCCTGTGACGTGGCAAAGTTAAATCTGCTCTGGATAGTCAGACTGAATAGATTGGATTAGATGCCCATTGTTTGATTAACTAACAAAATAAATAGTACAAAATTAGGATTTTTTTTGTTTGGGGTTTTTTTTTGTTGATTTGGGATTTTTTTTTTCCCTACTTGGTAATTATTCCACCTGTACTGCATTCTGGTCATCTTCTCCTAAAAATGAGCATTTTGTAAGTAAAAAGAGTCTATAAAAGGCATCGTGATAAGACAGCACAGCTGTCTCAGGGGCTTGCTGCACTGCATTTTGTTGAAGGTTGGGGGAAGGTTTTGGGAAATGCCTGCTTTTATCTTATATTCTTCTCTTGGGATTTTTTGGAGGTTTTTGGTTGGTTGGTTTTTTGCCAGTATTGGAAACAAGCTGCTGGTCTGGATGGAATTTGGTCTGACCCAGAGTGATCACTGGGTCAGAGAGAACCAGAAGCTGACATGATGAAAGTATGCAAAATAATTAATCATTAAATATACTGTGGTAGCTCCCTTGCTATTTTTTCCACAGTGTTTTCTTTCAAATAAATTTTATTTCTCCTGAAAAAATGTAAAGGTGAAACACAAACCATGGGCATCTTTAGAGCTTCCTTCTGTTTCAGTCTGAAAATGCCATAAGAGATTAGCATGACTTAAAAAAGCTTATGTGTAGTACATCAGACCATGGTAGTTAAAGAAGGTACGAACAGATACTTGTTACACATGTGTAACAAAACATGTAAGTGTATCACGGTGTTATTTATACACAGGCTTGGTTTATGCGCATGAGCATTTAGGGAGCGGGGAATAAATAAGAGGGCAATGCTATGCTTATGCTGGTACATAAACTGTCTACTTAAATATCTGGCTCTATTGAGTGATACGCTTTTTCATGGGGGTTTTAATGGGTTTGGTTATTTGTTGGTTTGTTTTGGTTTTTTTCTGTGAACATCCATTTTTCACCTTTCCTGGGGTATTTGGATGCTTTTGCTAGATGGACTAGTTTAGTTTTGATGTACTTTAACAGCCCCATATTTATCACTATGTTTACTTCTAGTATGAGACAAATAACAGTTTCATCTAGTTGGAAAGAGTGCAGTAGTACTTGGGAAGATAATTGGCATTTGTGAGAAAAAAGCTTCATAAAGCATTTCTAAATTATAGCTGAAATGTGAGCTGCAAAGTCTTGAGCATCACCTGCTTCTTTCATTTTTTACATAAGAAAGACCCAAATCTTAATCCTTTGTAACAGAAGAACATAAGAAGTTTTGTAGCTGCTTTTCCTACTTTANAAGCATCACCTGGTTCCTTTCATTTTTTACGTAAGAAAGACCCAAACACTTAATCCTTTGTAACAGAAGAACATAAGAAGTTTTGTAGCTGCTTTTCCTACTTTACACAAGGACACCTGTTTTACTGAGGTTTTTAATGACATGGCATCAAAGCGATGACAATGGCAGCAGTCCATCTGACCTGTAAACATAGTGTGACCAGTGACACTATTCTAAAGCCTTCTAAATGTAGCTGATGCCTCTCTTTATGACACTCTATAAGCAAAGATTTTACTATTAGGCGAGTTGATTATTTGTATGAATTCCAATTTAAGGGTTATCTAAGAGTGTCACTATCAAGTTGAAAGTTTCAGCTTTACTCATCTTTTCACCTATCAGTACCTCATACCGACTGAAAGCTGAAGGATCATTTTCCCTTTCTTCCATAGCTGCTTAATCCTTCCTATGATTCCAGACAGCACCACTGTGAAAGCTCTTTATTGAATGTTGTGGCAATGAGCTGCACACCAGAAAGGGTCAGGGCTCTAGCAGTGGCTAGACAGGACCTGGTCAAGACTCCATCTTAGGCTAAATTGACAGATTTGTTTGGATCCACAGACTGTTTTACATAAGGTCTTGGTAGGAATGGAAGAGAGTCCTAGACATCAAGTCTAAGCAGCAGCTGTTATATTCTTGATAGAGTACATAAAAGCTGCTTAAATGAAGCTAGGAGAACAACGTGCTGGGCTTGTTTGATTTTCAGTGGATTTATTTGAATCCACAGAAAAGGAGAATGAAGTACAACAGGGTAAGGAAGTGTCACAGGCACGAGAAGAAATTGGAATGTTCTGCAAGTCTGTAGAACTGAGCTTTTGGGAAAACTAGGAATTTTTTTTTAATAGACAGAGCCAACTTGATTGTCTGGAATAATCTGCTTTTAGAGTTGAGGTTTCAAATAAGGAAGAGCTTCATACAGTGAAATGAGGAAAGTGACTGGCAGAGGCTCGTACAGTCTCCATGACTGATTTGAAACACTGAAAGAGCACACAAGTCCATCTAAATGGTATACAGCAGTGGATATAATATTTTAGACAGGAGAATGTTACAACAGTCATAATGTGGACAATGTAGTTAGTTGAAAGACTAATCTAAAAGGTGGATTGCAGTGATGAAAATGAGCTAATGTAATGTGTTTTACAAGAGCCTTTAATAGATATTCTTGCATTCCTCATGTGTGATATTGCAAATCCTCCTCTACATTTTACAGAAATAGGGAGACAGAACGTGTACTTAAAAAAATCTGCTTTAGCCAAATAAATTTTGGGGAAAATTATAAAAGAAGTTCCATTCAGCTAGCNAGAGCCTTTAATATATATTCTTGCATTCCTCATGTGTGATATTGCAAATCCTCCTCTACATTTTACAGAAATAGGGAGACAGAATGTGTACTTAAAAAAATCTGCTTTAGCCAAATAAATTTTGGGGAAAATTATAAAAGAAGTTCCATTCAGCTAGCTCTGTAAACCTACTATGTAATCACTTCCCATGTCATTTGTGAGTATGGATATGATTGGAGAGCTCAGTGCTACTGGGAGTTCTGCTGTTATTCTAGGTCTTGTCTTCCCTCTTATCAGAATCCCTAGCATTTGTTCTCTCTGTGTCTGAATTTGATAGTTAACAGACTTCATTGCACTGTCACTGGGTCAGCAAGAGCTGATGCCGTTTGAGACTTGTTTACTGTAAGTCTGTCATAGAAGAGCTGATTATGGAAAATAATCTCATTCATTCCGTTCAGATTAAATGGGGAGATAAAAGTAATTTGGTTCCTAAATCATTGATTTTAAAATGCAAACTTGGGTAAACAGAGCTATTTGATAAAGACGGTTGTGACTTGAGAGTAGAGGGGTTGTGGAGTTTTTCTAGGTTGAACTTGCAAAACCTGTTTAGAATTTGTAGCACAAATCAAGATGAACAGAGGAGGAGTTTGATGCATTTTTCAGCAATACAATGCTACTGAATATGAGGGCAAAAGACCCAGTGGAGAAAACTAATATAATGATAGATTTCAGATCCAAATCTTTGCCAAAGTGAAATTCAAAGAGCTCTGTTACTCAAGACCAGATGTGCTCCATCACAGAACTCTTGAAAGAAGTGACACATGAAGTTGGAGGCCTGATCAGTATTTTAAACAAATCCCCAAATTTACTAGGTAATACTATATGACCAGAGAGTAGCAAATACGATATTCATATTTGAGAAGGATCTGAAGAATTACAGGCCCATTAGCCAATTTGCCATGATGCAAAAAAGTAGGTCTTTTGAATTTCTAACTGATAAAAAGATAGGAAGCAAAGGACTAGAATAAAGGGCTCAGTTTTCACAGTGAGGGGGAATACTAGCAGAATCCACCAGAGATCAGTACTAAGAGCTGCACTGTCACAAGTGGGAACTCAAAGTGCTGAATTGATAAAGTTGTGGATTAAATTAAATATCCATAAATACAAAGGAACACTCATGGAAAATACAGCCCAGAGTGTGTATGCATATTGGTAGACTCTAAAATAAATTGGAATTGTTAAATCTAACATGAGGGAAGCATCAGCAGAGTGCTTGGTGGTTTTGGAAAGAGCAAACGGTACTGGGAATCAAATTATTGTTGTGCGTGATAAGCGTGTCTCTTAAGTACTTCATACAGTCTAGTTCTCTCATCTCAGAAGGGGAATGACAGAATGAGAAAAAGCACAGAGAGGAAAAATGTGGATGACTAGAGTAACAGAGCAGTTTCCGCTGATGTGAGTAGTTAAGAGTAAGGATCTCACGGTTCGGAATGGTAGGGTGTGGTGTAGAAATGTAAATCGTGGATGAGGAGAACAGGAAGCACTTCTGTGGTTTTTTAATCAAGAATAGGGAGACATCCCTAATGAAGTCAGCAGGCAGCACAGAATGAAGCCCTGAAATGTATCGATAGAGATATTTTTGAAGCCTGAAAGTGTGTATCGATTCAAAATGTGATGGGCAAATCTGTAGAAGAAAAGTCCATCAAGATTCACTAAAGGCATGAATACAAGCTGTGGATCAGGAAGTCCCTATGCCAGTTTTTTGCAATGTTGGCGTGATACAAGAGTGAATATCAGTGTGTACTTGTGCTGGGTTTATGCTGTTCCACTGATATCTAGTATTGGCTAGTATCACAGACTAGATAGTCTAGATGAGTCTTTGGTCTGACCCAGTCGAGATGTTCATTTCTTAATTATGTACATTATCAATTATTTATAACAGTGATCCGGAACAACTTGGAAGGCTTCATTCTGTCTTATAAACCTGTATTTCATATAACAATTGCATGGTTTGTTTGGTTGTGGGGTTTTTTCCATCCTAGAAATGTGTTCCTTTGATATCAGATTTAAATTCTATTATCTCTCAATTTCATTGCACATCCTTTTGTTCTTGTATTACTACAAATGATTAATAGAAACTTATGATAAACATTATCTGTATAATTCATTATGTTGAGCACTTTTATCAAGTCCCCATTTGTTTCTCTCATCTCACAAATACACTCTCAATCTTTTCGCTCTCTCTTCAAGAGGTTTTTGTGTTTCTGATATTTCTTATTGTCACGTCCTAACCTCTTCTAATTATTTTAATTAAATCTTTACAAATACAAACTTCACAAAAGGAAACTTTGAAAATATTACTAGGATAGTTAACCTTGATCAAAGACAAAAGAAGCTGGAATAACAAACATACAATATTAAATTATGATAAACTGTGAAGGACCTTTGAAATTATGCCACCTTAAGAATGCACGGCTCAGAAGGAATTATTTATGATACTGAAATCAAAAGGGATCACAAAAATCTCAGCCAGAGCACTGTGCGATTTATTGTGTCCATATCGTACACAAGAAAAAGAAAATTCGGTTCCAGACTGAAGTCTTCTCAATAGGAAGGCATCTGGAGAGGTGGAATAGGGAGCTTGTGCACATAAGAACCCTGACCTGTGTGTACCAAACTGGATATATTGAGGGTGTTAAAAAATTAGAACAGTTTTCTGACTGGGCACTTTCTTAAAGCAGGATATGAGGAATCACTTGGTTTGGGTTCTTTTATAACTTTATTTCAATCGTAAAATCAGGACAACAGCCATATTCAGTCATATCCAAGAAGTCATAACAGCTCATACTGGAAGTCATCTCAAAGCACATGGAAGAGAAGACGACTATCAGGAGTAGTCAACATGGATTCACCAAGGGAAAATCCTGCTTGACCAACCTCATAGCCTTCTATGATGGCATGACTGGCTAGGTAGAGAAGGGGACCGCAGCAGATGTTGTCTACCTTGACTTTAGCGAGGCTTTTGACACTGTCTCCCACAACATTCTCATGGGCAAGCTTAGGGAGTGTGGGCTAGGTGAGTGGACAGCGAGGTGGATCAGGAACTGGCTAAATGGCAGAGCTCAGAGGGTTGTAATCAGTGGTGCAGGGTCTAATTAGAGGTCTGTGACCAGTGGTGTTCCCCAGGGCTCGGTACTGGGTCC
>VZSC01010942.1:451532-507782 GCA_013398225.1 Steatornis caripensis
TTATTACAAACAAGTATTTTAACTTTAGCTGCACAGTGTGATACCTACCTGTTGGGCCCCTTCAGGAGAAGGAAGGAGAGAAACCTTGCAAAACTGCAGAAGCACTTTGCTCTTCATAGATAGTCATTACTGAGTCTCTCTGATGTTCCCAGTAGGGGATTTATTTATGGTAATTGTTTGGTGTCTGATAGTGTAAGTTAGTAAATTCAGACTTCTTTTCAGATAGTAGCTTTACCTAACGTGTAATTCTTCTTTTATATTCCTCTAGCCTCAACATCCATAGACTAGTATTTTACTTTCTTAGGAAGTAATAGCTAAAGACAGTGTAAACCCCATCCAAATCTTTTCCAGAATTGTTGCCTTGGGTTTTTTTTAACAATTCAGATAATTTAAGGACATATATTTATTTAATTTCAGTTGAAGATACAGATCCGTATCTCCTAGCTGCTTTGAAATGTCATCCTCTAGCTGCATTTTTACTTCTTTAAATGGATGCATGAAGGACACTTGGTTAAACAAAGCATGACAATCAAGAGATATACTGCTTACCTATCTTAAATGTACTGCTTTGAGGGGCTCTGTGATTTCCTCTGAGATTGTTAACCCATTCCAAACAGGCACTGACAGTTCAGTCAGTCAAATTTACTTACATGTGATTTCTCCTTCAGTGTTTTATTAATAAGTACTACACCTTTCGTTACATACTTTGTTTACCACTATTCTTTACCTGTTTTTTGTAAAACATCTAGATAAGATATCTCAACTAATGCTTGATCATTAAGTCTAACAGAAAAACAGCTGGTGGCAGGTGACCTAATCTGAAAGTTCTGTGCAGTTCAGAAAACAACAGGAATGTCTACTTATAACTGCAGTACTCCCTATAGAATAAACAAAAAGAATATTTATCAAAATGTGTAATTATCAAATGTTTCTAAATTTTAAAAATTTGGTATAAGGTACTTGCAGTAGTTCTACATTACAAATGCAGAACATATGAACTGTTTAAAATGAACATATGAATAAAGGTGCACTTATGAGTCTTCACCCAATGCAGTTCAATTTGCCTATAGTTTTACATTTGGGGGCTCATTCATTGGTCATAGCATCTGATAAAAGTGGCTCTGCAGTTCAAGAAAATTTCTCAAACAGAGAGGAAGATGTTTATTCTTCAAATTTTAAATTGCTTTTCCTGGCAACATGAATATTTGTGTTCTGGCATAAGCAAATAGGCAAAAACAAATTAGATTACTGGACTGTCACTAAAGCGGAGCTTTATGCTATTAGCAGGCAGAAAAATTAAAAAAGAGCATTTGGAGAAGACTAAAGTAAAAGTTACACGTGGGTGGTGAAAGGCCTTTCTGGATGAGGCCTTTCTGATTCTAAGAAAAGCAATGACTCAAATTTAAGTTTAACAAAAGCACTGTACTATAGCTAAAATGTTTCTTTTAATCTTATTTTAGCTTTCTGGCATGTAATATTTATATATAGTTGTCGTAGTTAAACTCATTTTAATAGATGAATTTATATTTAAAAAGTAGGAAAAGATGTTCTGTGCTGCAAGCAGCAGGTGTGTTTTTAATCTTTAATAGGTCACCTTCCTCAGTGCAAGCAGGCAAGCTGTTATTGATCAAAGAGGTTTTGTCGGGTAGCTCTCAGAATATTGAGTGACAAACTTTATTGAATTTGACTTAACAGAAGTCAGAAGACAGCTGAAGCATAAGAGCTTGCACTACCATCAGAGTCATTTTACGACAGCCAGGGAGCAAAGCTCAGAGATGGATACTGAGCTCTTTGCTGGCCCTTGGAGATTAACTGAACAGCCTTCCTACCAATTCCCAAGCCTGTCAGCAGAACCAATTAGATTTTCAACCAGTAGACAAGAAGGGTGGCACTTGGGGACCTTTCTGCTTTAGGTCGAAGGCTTTTCAGACTGCGATGAGATGACATTGATGATGACACGTTGAGCATTGGTTGGTTTTAAGACAAGTTAAATTAGCAGTCTTGAAATGATTCCAACTGTCTCCTGACTTCTCACTGTTGCCATATTCAGTGGATCCTGTCAGGAGCAGGTTGATGACTTAATAGTCTTTCTTGAGTGGATTTGAGCACTTTGGCTGTGTGTTTATGTGTAGTTGTCATGCTTAAAATATTCATATAAAGGTTTGAAATATTTATTTGAAGGAGCCTTCTGCAGAGTTCAGCAGTACGGCACTCAGTGATTCTGCCTACTTTTTCTCTCTCTTTTTTTGCTACTCTAAGCAATTGTTGCGAAAAAATGTCTTTAAGTGTGTTTGATCTGTATGCAGTGACATTGTTTCTTGTGGCTATTGATAACATAAAGCAGTTGGGAAGTTTAAGAATTCATTCAGCATTTGATTTCCAAAGCTGCGGATGGCAAGTTCCAATCCTACCTGTCCAAACATTACAGTGGTTTCGAGACCATTTCAGATTACGAAAGGTGTATTCAGCTTGTACAGTCTTGTAAACATTTGTAATCTTTGATTCTAATCCAAGTGGGTTGTGATAGATGTGGAAAAAGGGGAAGAGGAGAAAGGGATAGGAATCAAGACGAAGTCTGCTGTAATTAAATTACCCCAGGCTATTGAAGCAAGTGAGCAGGGTATCATGATGAGGCTGTTGTTTTAGAACTATGTGATACTTTAAAGACATTTTGCTGTCGCGGATTGGCTGCTAGTCTGTTGTAAAAGGAGCTGAAGAAATAAAAATGAAGTAAGCTAGCTGACTAAATTTGTACCTTAATGTAAACAAAATCCTAACTGTTACTAGAAATAAATTGAAGCTGTCAACATGTAGGTGTTAAAACTAGCATGCCTGTAACTTTTAATATTTGTTAGTATTAAATACTGAGCATTTAAAGGTTATGACTAGAATTTTTCCTTCTGAATACCTGAGGTTGAACTCCTACATCTAAATCCATGTTTGTTCACCAGATTAGGTACTTAACCTGTATTTAGAACCTGATGTCAGGCATTCATTTTGAAAATGTTGGTGCTATTTCTTTGCATTTTAAGTTCTCAACTAGTGTTTTCTCTCAGTAAGAATTCTTCATCTTTTTTAAGGATGGTGATTTAAAAAAAATAAATGAGCAATCGCCTGCAGTTTTTAGACATTATTCTAAGAACCACGAGCAGGATAACACACAGGAGATTGGCTGCCATTTACAATATATCAACTAAGACTCCAAGCAACAATATTATTTTCCCATAGGAAATATTTCTGTTTATCATGGCAGCAAAAAGTGATCATACCTAGGTCAGAAAAAAAAGCGAACAAAGGATTTGGAACATCTACCTACCATGATAAAATTAGCTTTAAAGTTTTGCATGTTTCTGAGCAATAATATTTACAATTAGTATAATCCATTCTGTGTCCTAACCTGATATTTGAAATATTTTATGCAATGCTCTAATAGACATTAGCCCCAAAATTGATATGACCATAATCAGAGGCAGGTAGCCCATCTTCAAAACCCCAGTTTTGAAGATCAGTGACTTGCAGAATGGTCATGGGGCAAATTATATGCCTTACTTTTCCTGTTTTAAACAGATGTAAATGAGTTGTAAATCTTTAAAATGAAAGGGGATATGAAGGTCATTTACCTTACATGCAGTAAGAGTTCTGTGTGTGTAATGTATTTCCCAGTTTAGTAGATAACTAACTGATAATACTGAGAAAAATAGAAATATTTAATGGAGATTTTGGCTGCTAGGAAAAGAGCAAGGAATAATCTTTTTAATTGCTTAGGTCACTTCCATAAAATAATTTAAAGATTTATTTCTGAGGGCTGGGTATAAACATGCATTCACTCCCAGGCCATTTTAATAGAAGCATGATGTTTTTAATAGAAGTATTGAGTTTGAGGAGAGGAGATGTTGCATTTTGGACCAATTCAAGTATTTATATGGGACCGGAGTATTAGTTATAAATAAGAAAATTGTACACACGTAACATTTTACAAGCAGCGTTGTATCCAAATTATGAGGGGAAGTGTGGGACCAGAGGTTTGAATTGGCTGAGCCAATGCCACGTATCAGTGACATTGCTAAGAGCAGTGGGTCGTTCTTCTGTTCTTCTTTCTGGACCATGCTACCTGCTGCTGCATTCACATTTACATGGAACTTCTGTGGTCAGTCATTTCAACTCCCTGTTTAAACCTCTAAGACTGGGAATTTCCAGAGTTTCCTTTGAAGAAAATCAAAGCATCTTCAAAAATATTAATGAAATTTTCAATTATATACAAGGCACCAAAATAACTGGCAGTTACTGTCTCACTATTGAGAAATCCATATTTGATTTTTTTGTTTGTTAGTTTCAGCTTCCAGCCCATCTTGTTAAAACTTTGCCTTTTCAATTAGGGACCTCTATTATCAGTTTGTTCACCATGTAGGTGTTTGTACATTCTCAGTGGAGTCCCTCATCACCTTATGTTTCATAAGCAAAATTAATTGATCTCCTTTTATGTTTCTGTTTAAACAGTGCTTTAGTAAATTTCATAAATCTTCTCTGAACCCTCTTGAATTGCAGACATCGGCACTGATGCTGGTATTTACTAGCAGCCATAGTAGCTAGGAAGGAAGTGTAATGACTTTTTTGCAGGCAGTATTCTCTGCCCACAAATAGGAATACATTAACCCTTTGGAGAACTGAGTCTCCCATGGCAGAAGCGTTTACAGAATTCTTTTTTCCTGCAAGTGTGAGTTCACATTTGGTGGTATTGAAACACAAATTGCTTGCATGCATCCAGATTATCAAGAAATCCAGGCCACACTGTACCATTGAACTGCCGTCTTCATTATTATCCCCTACATCAGCTTTTATGCTTTTGCAAAGTGTATTTGTAATGATTGTATGTTTCCAGATCAAGATGTTAAATGACATAAGGTCAAAAATATGCTACCCCACGATCTCAGGAGAAATACATGCTCTCAATAGTAACTTCCATTTTGAGACCTTAGTTTTTTGTGCCATGCTGAATTTCTGTCAGCATAATTTTAGAATCCAAACTTTTGTTGCTTTACAGAACCTTCATCAGCAAAGTCTTCATCAGCCATAAACCTATATTGACTAGCATTATTTATATTGTTCTTCTTTAACTTCTTGTTAATCAAAACCTTGTAATGGCCATTCCAGTACTGTATCCAGGACCAGTATCAAGTTGTCAGAGCTACCTGGGTTATTTCATTTGCCGTTTGTTGAGTACTGATGTAGTTCTGGTTTTCATCCAGTCTTCTGGAATTTCTCTGTAGTTCTGAGATATGTTAAAAATCAGCATTAATTATGCAAGGAACTGCCACAGTGTCATAGAACTGTTAGCTACAAGTTAGCCATGCATATACTGATTGAAAAATAACTGGCTGTTGTTGAACATCTTCCTGAGATACTGTTGAAAAGGAACTATATACTGATCACTTGATCAGAGCAGGTTATCCTGCTTTATTTCCCAAATGCAGAAAATAATTATTTATTGAACTTTTCAACCTCTTCTGCATGATTTGTGAGGGATACGGTTTATAGATCCTCTATTGTTCCTAGTATGTCTTGAAACTCAGATTACCCTTAAGTCTTCCCACAACTGATTTCTTTTTGCATCTATTTGCTTCTTACATAAACTTGTTACATTTCCTAGCTTCTAGCTTCAGTATCTTCTTTAAATATTTGATTTTTTTAAACCTTTTTTTTAATCTAATGTAGATTTTTCTTAGATTTGGAAAAATGATTTTATGGTCATTAGAAACAAGAATTCTAAACAGCTTTCATTTCCTGTGAGCATTTTTGTGTTAACATTATTTTCTCATTATGATTTAGCTTAGACTTATTTACGAATTGTGAAGTTAGTCTTTTAAAAATATCAAATCTCTATTTGAGTTTGGGTTGTATGCCATCTTTTTTGTAACAAATGTGTCGACTCATGATAGCTTGACTCTAACTCTGTGATTTTTAGTTCCACAATCAATCTCTCTTTACATTTCAAGATGAGGTTTAATGTGTCACTTCCTTGTGTTGACTCTCTTAATGATTTTTCAATTATGACATTTTAATATGGTTTTAGAAACTCAATGAATTTTTAGAACTAGCAGTTTTGTGTTGTTGACACATGTCACATGCTGTCAGTCTCTGACGAGAAGACAGAATATTTTTCTCCCCTTCACCTTAGTCATAGGAACTTATGGGGTTTGGTCATCCTGTTTTCCAGTGTGACTTCATTGTCTGTTGCACACGACAGTAAGGAACCCATTAGGACTTTTATCCATACGATCTACTATCCACGACTACTTAGTCAGGATCATTTACTTCTAACCTGGCAGTGATGTAGGTAATGCCTTTTTTTATTTCAAAGAAAAACCCATACCTCTTATTCATGGAACATCACTAATCTAAAAAGATTGAGCATAACTTATAGAATAGCAGTGTAGTAGTACATTGGAAATCACTGTTTTGTCACTGTGGATTTATATGTAAACAGGTAACAGTGGTGCAGAGTGGGAAAATGCTCGAGCACCTTAACTCAAAGACACTGGTCTAGCACTATCAGATTGAAGCACAGGTAACAATGGACCAGGAATTTGTCTCAAGACTATAACACCTGGGTTCTGAGAGACAGGTTTGTTCACTTCTGGAAGGCTATTGTAAAAGAGAGAACTGCAAGGAGAAGAAATGAGCATGTTATCAGAAAAACAGAAGTTCAGAGAGCGTAGTCCTCATCAACTGTACAATAAGACTAATAATTCTTTCCCTTGTGATGAGTGCTGAGGTTGTGTACCTTCTGCCCAGACATTCCTGTCTATTTAAAGTTTTCCTTAATTGTTTGTATCAGTTTATGTATATTGGAGGAAAGAGGTTAATTAATATTAAATAAGTGCATTTCTTAAAGCGGGGGATATAATAGTATCCTCTTGCATATTAACCTTTCAAAGCTTCAGCTATATCATGTGAATGGATGAAGTAAAGACCAGGATCATCCTTCTTTGGTTCACTTTGATTGCAAATATGACCCTTCAACAACTTTTAATCTGCTTTAACACTTGTGACTAGTAACGAAAGCGTTAGACAGCCACTTGTGTTCTACTTGTTTTATCACTCTACTACAGTGGCAATCAAGAGAGAACTGACACATATATGGCCTGTGGCAAAAGCTAAGCAATTAGGAGAATGAGTACTGGATTACATCATCTTAAAGCAGATTTGTTGTGAGTGAACTAAGTTAACTTTCACACCCTGGATATCACAACAATTTTAATCTTTTAGTAACATCTTGTGTAAAAATTAATCATAAGCTTGGCTGGATTATTTTTGACATCCAGGCAAACATTGTGAAAAGCCATTCTCGTGCAGGTTTTTGATAAGTGGAGGATATGTCATAAATCTTCTTCTGAAACAACATACCTCCATTTTGCTTCACTGTTTGCACAGTTTAATCACGCGGCCTCAGTAAATGAGCATGGAAGTAAAATTCTCTGCATAGTATTNATTCTCGTGCAGGTTTTTGATAAGTGGAGGATATGTCATAAATCTTCTTCTGAAACAATATACCTCCATTTTGCTTCACTGTTTGCACAGTTTAATCACGCGGCCTCAGTAAATGAGCATGGAAGTAAAATTCTCTGCATAGTATTAAAATACCTGTTACCTGAAAACAGAACAATGAAGTTGGCATCACTTTTCAAATAGAAAAAAAACCCACTCCTTAGCTCCAGGAACATTTAGCTTCAGGAGACAGAGGATGGGGCTTCATCCAATAAAAGTTTATTCATGTCCCACATTATGTGGAAATTTTGCTTTATCTTGAAAGTTAAAAACACTGACTTGCAGTGTTTCTCCTCTACTTTTGTTAAATTGTGCTGCCTAGCTGTACAAAATGCAGCATACGTAATTGGTAGAGAGAATTTTGTTGACAGGGTAGTTTTTTACCAGAGTAAAGGTGATGCATGTCATCAGAGTGCCCTTTCTGTCACCTCATATGCTCGTATCGGGAACATTACTAATTTGGCAGGGAAAACTCTTCCACATCTATCGTCCTTTGGGGCTGGATGATTGCCCTGAATTCCTGTCTGTGTGAGTTGGCATTAGCTTGGACTAACTGAGCTTACGTCAGTGTTATCTAAACCTGGCAATACACTGTTACATATGTGAGCATAGGGAAATCACTTTTAAATTGCTATTTCGTATGCACTTCTAATATGCATTTATAAAAGATTTCTTGGTTTCAGTCATGTTTATATAGCATTTCAGAAAAATGACTAAGGTAAACTGAGAGATTTGTATGTACACTTTCAGTGTTTGTAAGCAAAATAGCATGCTATATATATGTATTACACTATGCGTGTTATTTTTGTTACAATGCTATTTTCTGATCACTGGTAAAATATGGGCTGTATGCCAGAACAACTTAAGGCAAAACCTAGTGAGGGATGATTAAGGCTATGAGCTCATAGTGGTGTGGTCTTCCATTCAGTGCATTGAAAAGTTCTTGACCTAAATAGATTTTTGTTTATAGGCAACTAGCTTTCTCTGAAGTGTTGAATTAATATCTGAAAATTATCCACAAATACATAAATTTAAGAGATTATCTAGAGACATTTTATTCATTTAACAGCAACTTTAAAGGACTTGTCAATACTTGTCACAAATGCTAACAATACTATTCAAATTGCCAAAAAGGACAGGTTTTTAACCCAAGAAATTGCTCTTGTCCCCACTGTTTCCCCCCCAAAAGGGGTATGCATGCACTTGTATATGTTTGCTAGAAGAAAAGTAGACTACTTGTTGGACCTGTGCTAGGCTTCCCTGAGACAGTTTACCAGAAGATAACATAGCTAAGCAAATCTTCGTGCATGCCAAAGATTTTTTTCAGTAGGGTTATTAATGTCAGACAAAGGCTTCGGCTAAGCAGGCATGAGTTAAAGTAACTTGTAGACTGGGTTTATGTCTCTCATTCCTGAATGCTTGGTCCCAAGATTTGTGGAGTACAACAGTAAAATGATAAAACAGCTATCGGAAAAAGAGCGAGGAATTAGACTCTGATCCGTACTTAAAACTGGTAAATTACAAAGATGACATTTATGAGACAACAATTTGCAACCTGTTGATGTTGTTTAAAAGAAGATTAAAAACAAAGATACAAAATGGTATTAGAGGAGCCACATAGTTCCATATTTGTAGGGAAGAAAGTATGGCAATGCATACTTATCAACAGATGATTTGGGGTCATGGGAACTGCCATTTCTTCATGAGACGAGTGGAAGTAAATAGTTGAAAATAGCTGTGGAGTGATGCAAGATGTGCTTTGTTTACGTGAAGTCATCAAACATATGTGTGGGAAGAGTTTTTTCTGTTGGGGGCTTGGCAAGAGCTTGGAAGAGTTGTAATAGAGGAAGTGGGCAGGTGTTTTTTCCCTGGAAGCAATAGTGAAAGAATAAGTAGTAGAAGTTTATTTGTCTAGCTGAGAAAAAGTAAGATAACGAGGTAGTTTCAGGGTTTAAAGATCATAGCTTAAAAATATCAGTGTGTGGTGATACTTGCAATGAATAGAGTCCTGCCGCCTGTGGGTAAGCATATGAGTGCACATCCAAGGCCTGTAGTAGGAGTAGCAAAACAGAAGAGGAAATCAGGGAAGTGGACTGCACAACAGGCAGCAGCATGAAGGCCTGAAGACTGGGAATCGATCTAGTTCTAAAGAGTCAGGTTCAAACACATGCAGCCTACTTTACTTCTGCATAGGGAGTGGTATGCACTGCAAGGTAAAACCATTGCGCAGCAGCTCCTTGCTTCAATTCGTAACGTTCCTTCTCATCAGTCTGCCTTTGCATCAGGCCAGCCAGTGTATTTGCTCTAAACCAGGGTGTTTTGTAAGCTTTCTGCACTAAGTAGTTTTCTTCCTATCCCCTTACTTCTATACCAAGGTGGCTTTAGCAAAAGCTATCTCCTTCAGTATTGCTGGAGAAGGTTCTACTTTAATCGCAGCGGTTCGCAGTTAACATATAGACAACGATACCTTGTAAATACTTCACACAGAAGAAGACATCAGTCTTTATTTCATGCTGTATTTATTTTGCCATTTTTAATGTCTTAAGAGAAGGTATTATATGGTCATGGTTCATTGAAATAGAGTGATAAATCCCTGAATAAGGCTTTAAATTTTCTTTGGCATGCATGGGTAGCAGTTGATCTTTGTAAGCAGTCAAGTCACCTTTCAGAAAGTTTGATTTACTAATAAAACACCTGTATAATAGTAAAATACATTGTATGGTTGCTGATGGCCTAAGCAGCATGCAAATTATTAACCACAAAAGTAAGCAAGCTACATTTCTGGCAATAGCTGGTGCAGCTGTGCTGGAATAGGCAGAAATGGCATTTCTCTTTACTGCCATATAAAACCCTTATTACTATTTGCAGTTTTTCTATCTTATCATATTGTATTCATATCAGTCGTATCAATACAATACAGAGGTGTTAGCTTATCTACTCAGGCTTATATAAAAAGGTGTTACCGTTAAAGTGTCATAAAGCTGTTCAAAACCACAAATATTTCTGGTCCCTGTCAATCTTATGAATGGCTAATGCAAAATTGCTAAACAGAACGTAGAATACATTTTCCAGTGAACAAATGGCAACAAACCCAGCTTAAATCTTTCGAGGCAATGTAACTTTTCTGTATTCAATTGTGATTTAAATAAGGAACAATTAAATTGCCTACAGGCTTCCCACTTTAAGAACAATTTCAGAGGTATATAAATTCAATTGCATTGCCTCTTCCTAAAAGTGACAGCCTCTGGAGCTATTTTCCATGCTTGGCCATACCTTCACAAGGACTCTCTAATATCAGGAGGAGAAAGTCATTCCGATTTGGGTGAGACTGATGTATCAGCCTGGAGAGAGAAAGTATGTCTTCACAGAGAATTACATTCAAGTGAGTATCCAGGATCAGGGGTTTTGAAGGCAAGGGGTGTAAGGAGCATCCAGAGGATGGCTAGCCAGAGTTAGATCACTCCATTCAACTTCTAAAGACAGAAGTAATACTTCTTTCACTGAATATACAAAATGCTTCCACAGCAACCTTGGGAGCGTGCTTGCAGAGTCCAGATCAACACTAGGGATGTATTGGCCACATACTTTGTGTGTGCTATCCTGGAATAAGTAAGTATTCTGTTTGGTAAAACATTTACTTTTGCAAGCCTTTTCAGTAGTCTTGGTGTGTCTGAAAAATAAGCCATTGAAAAGTTACAAATCTCCCAACGGCATCATTCTCTCAGCCAAAAGTTAATAACCAATGACATTTAAGCAGCTTGAATGCAACACAAGATTTCAGGTATTCATAACTGACGTCACTCTATACTTTCTATTACTCTCTGAAATGCCTCACTTAGGATTTGTGTGACTCCCTTGAAATGTCAGTACTTTTGTTATGGGGAACGATATATCCATTTACTCGCACAGCGATTCTGTTGTGGTTGTAGTCTAACTAATACCTTCCCAAAGAAATCAGCTCTTATCTGCCTTCTCTCTGGAACTTGGTGAAGATATCATAGTCTGTAGGAAATAAGGTTAAAAGTGAGCTCCAAAGGTCATCTAATCTATCCCCATTACCTCAATATCACCTCCGGGGAATATGGCAATGGCATCTACTCCTTTTTTATATTGTAATTCTTCCCTGCTTCATGTCTTACCACTGACAGAAAGAGCATTTTTGTGAAAAATGCAGGTGTTATTATTCCTGGAACAACAACTTATTTTGGAGGGGAAAAGCAAAAATGTTTTTTGTTATCTGTCTGTGGCACAAAGAAATATTTCTGGATCATGTGCTAATTTGACCAGTCTAGTCTATTCTCAGTAGTATTTCTGAGACAGAGCAATTCTAAACAGGGAGAAAACCCTAAATGTAGAATTTAGGATTTTTTCATCAAAATACTCTGCATTGGAAATTGCAGGAACGAAAAAGATTAAATTTTCTGTGGAAAACATTAGTTTTAGTGAACTTTCTGGTTTGGAGGAAAGAAAAAGATTTCTATTTGGTTTTATGTCAAAAAGTCTCCTTTGAAAATTTTTGAAATTTCAAAATTAGGTCTTCAAATCCAACCTATACTTAGAAATCCAACTTTATAAACAAAAAAAGATTAAAATCACTATTACATGTTAAAGAATATTTAAATGAAGTATTTGCTTTAGGTGAGTTCCTTTAGTTGTTGTTTTTTTTCTTTAGATTGTTGATGTGTGACAATTTTAGACCGGATATCAGTTGGAATGTTTTCCATAATTTGAAAAATATCCAAAGGCTGACAGAATTATTAAAGGGGAAAGATCATTGGTACACTAGAGAACATGAAGAAAATGTTGTTTCCTGATGGTTCTGTCCAGGTAATAATCTGTCAAAATCACTTGTCATGTCTGCTATAATAGAGGTCTACATTTGTATATGTTTTGATTTAGATGTCTTACACAAGATGCATGCAATTTGAGATACCCTAGATTTGATTTCGAGCTTTATTCGGTAGCCTTTCATAAGGAAAAAACCTACATGTATGTGTATCAAGATATAGGCAACTAAGAATTGAAATGCTTCTGAAAATGTAGTTCATAAACAGAAGAAAAATAAGCAAAACATGTTTTGGTATGCAGAAACAAGTTTGTCATTCTCAAATACATACTTTTTTCATTCTGAAATATATATTTGCATGGTCTTTTCTTCTGTCATTACCTTCATAGTTTCAGACTTTAAAAGATTGTTAAGATCATTGACAGTCTATCTCAGGAAGAGATAAACATCCACAAAGCTTTGAAAATCTGATCCTATAGAGCCACGGTGTATCCCTCTCTCATCTCCCTCTCTGATCTATTGAAATACCACTCTTGAGTGAATCTGAAGTGAGGATATTGTAATTCTTCAGACATTCCTGAGAAATTAATTTAATCTGCAATCGATAATGTGGTTTTGTTTGAAAATTTGCAAATGAAATTAATTTTACTAACTGTATCAGGAAGGTGTATTTGACCTCCATTTTTAGATCAATCTGAAACCAGTATATCACAATTCAAAAGGCTTGTTGTAATAGCTAAATGTTTTTATTGCACACTGAAAAGCACAGACTATGAAAATTGCATGGTTTGTTTTGTTGGTGTTTTGAATTAGAATCTGATGGCTTTCTTTGGAGGTAGTTAAAATATTACTTTGCTGTAATTCCATATTCCGTGAGACTGAATGAGAAAGTTGCATGGTATCACTTTACACAATTGCCTTTTAATCTTATTTCTTTCTTGGCAAGTAAATACAATTTCTAAATGTAATTGGTGTAATATATGCACTGAACAACTTTATGTTGAGCTTCATGTTATATCACATTTTCCCTTTATATAGTTTTAATTGTGTATTGTAGTCTTTAAAAATCATTGCTTGATTCCTTCTCTGATAGAAGAGGTTGACTGTTGTTGAACTCTCAGCCATATCTCCTAATACTGTCAGAAAACACTTTTCTACACTGGTATTCTTTTATCTACTTTGTATTAAAAGGAATATGAGTTTATTTAATGTTCACATATCTGAAAAGGTGACTTAATCAAAGTTTTGCACGTATTTCCAATAAATTCACATGACTGTTGTTAGCTTGCAATTGCTTGACTTAAAAAGGCTGTCCTAAGGTTAAAAATAACCCCACCAATCATTGACACTTTCGGTGTTTCTCTAATAATTGAGATACAGGGCTTGTAAGGAGTACCTAGATCCTAAGTAGTGGGGGAGAGGTGTATTTTACACATGATGCAGCTAGCATCATCCCAGTAGATCCTAGGCAGATGAAGAAAAGTCAGCCTTCATCAGCTACTGTCACAGAAGTTGTATAATAGTGTTGTCTTCCTTCATTTTTCTTTTGGTGATTTTATAGAAAATACTAAAGTAAAACATTATAGTGGACATTATCCTTTTGGGGTTGTATTTCTTTTGCAAATAGATGTAAAAAAATTATTTTCCTTCTGATCCTTCCCACTTTTTTCCTACTATTGTATATTTTTGTGCCATAATCTCTTTTCATACCCCTGTTATGGAAATTTTGGTATTTAACATAAGCTGTTCATCGACAGGTTCCTCACAGATTTCTCCTTTATTTCAGGTGATGTATAATTAATCTTTGCATTTTTCAACAAAGTTTATGTTAACCATTTGTATTCCGCTGACTTTTTGTGACTATTTTGTTTATTGTTATGTGAAATATTTAATAAAATGGGAAGTTGGTAGGTCAAAAAACCTTTTCAAGTGCATTAACCTTAAACCCCTCTCTTTTAAAATAGTGCTCTGGGGTTTTTTTGTTCTGTCTTCTTACCTCCGGCTTCAGGTTTGCAGTTTCTGTTAAAAATGTTTCTTATGAACTCTACATGACTTTCGAAAACACACTCTGGATTCTGAAGTTAGGCCAGGATCTGTATATCTAATGGTTGTGTCAAGTCAGAGAAAGGGGGCAAAAAAACCCCCAAAAACCTCTTGCCTAGGGTTAGTAAGACCATTTTCTTGCACAAGAGCAAGGGAGATACTGAAACATATAGTCAATATGCTACCTAGAGAACAAACAAAACAAACCACCCTAAAATTTCCACATGTAGTTTGCAGCACAAAACCAGTTGTTCCAGATTTCCAATGCGTAAATGTTGAGCAGGTTGACTTAAAGTAAGTGTAAAAATTTATCTGTTAGGAATTCCGGTAGATTTCTAGAAGATATTATTTCCTTACTTGAGTATTTACTGAAGATCTTATTAACAGAATAATACGTATTCCCTGCACTTTATACAAAAATCCCATGTATAAAAGATTTTTAAAAGCTTGGAGATTTTATTTTGCTGTTATTCTTCAGAACTGAGGTTTTCTCATTCAGCAAGAGCTGATGAATAATGTTCTCCTATGGAGTATTCCATAGACAACTTCCTTCTTCCCAAATTGCTACTACCTCCTATTGCTCTCAATGGGATTGAAGCCACAGTTGCCCTCAGCAAAGATGCACTTCTGCAAAATGACTAATGCTTCCCATTGTTTCCAATATGAGTGGAACTGCTCTTAGATAGAATAATTGTCCCTGAAGCACAGGAAACAGCAAAAAACTTTAGCCAGATTAATGGTGACTATCTCAGAGATGCAGGATTAAGATGTCAATTTGTCTTTAAAATTAGTTTTATTTAATCTAAAATTGCAAATACTATTATGTAAGAATTGTATGGAGTTGCAAGACAGGTAAAAGTAAGAAGTTGTGGGTGATGTGGCTAAGTGCAGTGATGCATTTAATTCTGACAATTCCTTGATTTTATGATTTTTATAATTTATTTTTTATTTTGAGTGGCTGTAGCAGACTTGTACTGTTTTTACCTTTCATCATCGTTTTACCTTACCTTTTCCATTGTCTGTCATTTAATACAATACTTGTTGAGAGAGTCAAGAAAAAAAAAATAGAGCGCGCAAATATTCAGGACAGCAAATTAGATGCCGGTTTTAACTGTTCAGAAATGTAAGGAACAAATTATTATTTCTACTAACATATACTACACTCGTTGCAATTATCATCAAATAAACACAAAACCTAGCTCACTGATGTGAATTATTTATTATAAATAAAATGAGGACAAC
Organism: Steatornis caripensis; assembly: GCA_013398225.1. Lineage (NCBI taxonomy): Eukaryota > Metazoa > Chordata > Aves > Caprimulgiformes > Steatornithidae > Steatornis > Steatornis caripensis. Next base: position 467,149 of record VZSC01010942.1, read on the forward strand.
TTAACCCACATTGTGTTTTATTAATAGATATTTAGTATATATGGTTGTGGTTTGAGTCAGTAATATCTGTACTTCAGGGATGTTTCAGCTACCGCTGTGAGAGTTAGAAGTGTTTGGGGACTTAAAGTGGTCCTCCCCATTTTGTTACTGACAGCAGCTTTTTCTTTTTCAACATTTTTCAAGATTTACTATATATGTGACAATTGTAAGAACACAAAGCAGTGTAATCATTACTTAAAACCATTAAGTAGTAGTTAATAGCAATGCTTATGAAGCAGAAAAATGTAATACAGAGTAGAATATTAGACTTTTTTTGTATGTATTTGTTACTGCTTTCAGATATCTGAAAATAGAGTGCTGCTGTTTGATCTCTTGACGTCAAACTGGTTCTTGCTGGAGGCAACAGTGCCAGTAGAGTGTTTCGACCTTGTTTTCTTCTGTTTCACCCTTTTTTATGCCATTTGTTAGCATAAGCAGGGAATACACATATTTTTAAATGACAGTTGCAAAACTGAGGCCATATATTATTTTTAAAGAGCAAATCAGAAGGGATTTATTTCTTTTAGCAGGATATTTTACTAGTGAAACTTGTATTGATAACTTCAAAGCGTGTACAGTAATCTCAAAAAAGGACTATGACATATGATCACAAAAGAAGAAATGTAAGAGCTGTAAAAACAAGGAATAAAGAAGGAATGTTTGTATTCCCTATCATTCTCATTAGTGCAACTTAATGGACTTCAGTGAACTCTTCCTTGGTTTTTAGTGCTGAAAGATCAGAATTATCTCCCATCTGTTTAATTACCTTGTTCACGTTGGTGTTTTTTATGATTCTAATAACATAGCAGCATTAAGATCCCATAGCCATAAAATAGCTCACCATCTAGAATGTGACCTCTGTTTGTATAATTAAAATAAAAGAATAGCCATAAAGTTTCAAAATTACTTCACCAAGGATATTTAAATCCTTGGTTTATAGATTGGAAGGGAAAGGGATATCTGAGGCCAAGAAGTGTGTTGTCTTTCCTGTGCTGGGGTAATCTAACAATCAGCCCCAAGAAAGAGTGGAGGGCCAAAGGGTAGAACACTGGTTTGTTCTATAATACAAGCTCTTTCAAAAAGATGATAACATTTACTGAGCATAGCATAACTAAATTTAGCATTTGTTTGTGCAGCAAAAAGAAAGTAGAAAAATTCAATGGGTACTAAACTTTAGCAATAAATGAGACTACTTAGGCAAAAAGATTTTGTGGTTAAAGGGAGTAAGAACCTTAGAGATAGCTCAGTTTTTTACCTAAAAAAAAATTAATTTGTTGATTTTCGTAAAACATTTGTACCACTCAGCAGAACGGAACTAGGAAGCAAATATAAGCAAACGCTGTTAAATGGCAAGAAAGCTATTTTCAACCATGAAGAGGCCCTTCAACTGAAGAATCAGAATAAGGTGAAACTTAGGTAAAATCAGAGCATGGGATGTAGGATATTTTTGAAAGAGTAAATAGATCTAATGGATTACCAGTAATAATGGGGAGTAATGAAGACAGAAAATAATGTTGTTGAGAGACTGAACAAAGATGGAGGTTTTAAGAAAGCGCTAGGTGATAGATCTTTGGGAATTTTAAGGCTGGTTGTATGTGAAAGAATCAAGCTCCTAAGAAAAAGAAATCTTTTCTTCAAAGTACTTATAGCAGACTGGTGGATAGAAAATGTTGTACCTTAATCTATTTCTCAGGCTTCTTGAAATGATCAGGAGGATTTCAGACAGACAGTTTTACCTTTGTCCTTGCTCAGCGGGGTAAACCAGTAAGCAAAACAGAACACTAACACCGGGAAGGTCGCATTATGATAGAGTAAAAACTTGCAAGGAAAAGTGTATTCCACTAGTCTCTTAGACGTATTTGAAAATGACAGTACAGGACCAGATGAAGTAGTGTCTGAGTACTCTTCATGAAAAGGCTTCTTTAAAATAGATTGTTTTGAAAAACTGTAAATCCTGCATGTGGGTTTCTCCTGAAGAAGTGTGTGTTCCTGTTAATGTGATCAGAGTAGTGTTAAGAAAAAATAATGTTTAAAAACTTTGCACATGTGACAATCAGATGTGTCAATTTATGGACACTGAAGGCATAACTATCTCTCGTGAGAGTGTGATCTTTTTATTTAAGGCCTTGACAGAGAAAAGAGCAAGCATTTCTGGACTGGGAAGTGAAGCATACAACACAAAAGTGGAATCCTTGAGTAAAAGCACAGTTTTCAATGCAGGACAACTGCCATACACTGCTAAACTACAGACCCATTAAGAAAGTCACTTCAGACTAAGAGAACATACACAGGATGTTTTTTCATGCACACCTCAAGAAAGGATAGTCTGTTAGGATGACTGTGTCCCAAAATAGCATTGTGTTCATAGGTTCCAAATCCTAATTAGTTAAAAGGATAAACTGAATCCAAACAGTTTGTGGCTATTTATTTGAATAGTAATAGTTTATAGAGATGACTGCTGCGAAAACTTAGGTACTGAGGTTTGAGATCTAATAACCTTTGGGTTTCCATTATAGTCACTGGAAAAGGTAGCCATTTCCAGAGTGTAATTCAGATAACCTGTCTTAGATCTCTGCTCTGGTGAGCCCCTTCTTTCCTCATGGATTATCTAGGAAGCCAAAGCTAAAAAATTTCCTAACATTGCTACTTAAGTAATGTAGCTAAACTTAGGGTGTAAAAACACTCTCCAATACTTGAGCATATAGTAAAAGGTATTACCATGAAGAGCAATAAGTGAAAAAGAGAAAGAGAGGGTCAGGCAGAATCCACCACAAAGCAATGAAATGATTTTTTGAAGTCAATGCAGAAAGTCCATATTTATTCTGGGAATATAATGTAGATTTGCGTCTGGAATTGCGTGAAAACAATAGAGTATGACAGGCTCTGCCTTTCATACAGACGAGAATGAGGAAGGTAAGGTGCAAGTGACTTGCTTGTGCTAACATGGCCAATGTGTAGCAGATTCAAGAATTGCACTAGTTTTTCTTACATTCCCAGGTTGTATTTGCTGTCCTACTTTGACTTCAGTGCAAATTTATCTAAGACTTAGGTTTTGCTCTTGCTTTATTAAATTGACATATTTCTGATGAATCTATGGTTGCTGTGAACTGCTAAATAGGAATCACAGAATCTGGCTGTATGCTTTTTTGTAAAACAACAAGATTTGTCATACACTTATCAGAAAGAACACGTCAAATTCAGCAGTGACCATTCCTCATGTTGCAGAAAAGTAGGAACCTTTTCTACTGTAGTCTATCCATTTATACAGTACTTAATGTGAACACATTCTTTCCCTGAAACTACAGAAGTCAGTGCATAGTCTGATGCATAATACAGAATGATCTTATTTAACATGTATAATTATGAACATTATGAATGGATTGAAAGACCTCTTTATCTTACCCGTTTTAGATGGCTTAATTATTTTTTATTCATATATATACGAAAATTTAGATTAGAGTTTTCTTGTTCAAGACAATGTCTAGTTGATCATAAGTGCATGTATATAATTTCAAAACTGAGCTACAGTGTTGGATATGATGAAATAAATTCACATGTGATTTCACTGGAAATAGTGCTCTCTTACGTATATCTGGGTGAGGATCCTCTTGCTATTTAATAACACTGTAGCTTGTTGCATTGTGATTTTTCCAGGTCTATACAGATAATTCTATGTAGTATTTACTTTCTTTTTCAATTGCATTCCTTTCTAAAATTACTAATTGTAATTTCAGTTTGAGCTTTTTCAGGCAAGTAATAGCATTGGAATAAGGCATACCATTCTGGATTCCATTACTTTGAAATATTGCATACCAAAAATAAAAGAGATGCAGGGAGATAAAAAAAAGAAAGAAAAAATATTTTATGTTTCCTTTATGTTTCCTGCCTTTGAAATCCTTTCTGATAATTTTAGTCATTATTTTTATTTGGTTTTTTGCGTGTTATATCACGTTCACAGCATTCAGTGTAGATGAACGGAGTGAAGCAAAATTATTCATCTAGTTCTTGCCATGAAGTGGATCAGAATGCAGGGTAGGTGACTCATCTAATTTGCAAGTGACACAAGATTCAGAACAGGTTGCTTTGGTGTAACAACACATCTTTATTTTTATCTTTGCATTAGCATAAGGAATATGCTGCATATATAGGCAGTAGTAAAGAAATACTCTATTTCCTTTCATATATGGTATGTGCATGTGCACATAGTATGGAACCCTGACTCATATTGGTTTTTATTTTCACTTAAGTGATATTAATAATTCTGCCTTGCTAGTTAGGAAATACACAACTCAGAAACAGAACGAATTTAAGCCAACTTATGCTTTAGGGTATATTGTATTGTCATAATGTGTCCCTAAATTTAATATTGACTTCATTCTTCTTATTTTTTCCTTTATTTTTTTTATAGTACTTATTTAACCAAAGGCATAAGTAATAGGAAAAAATGAAAGTATGTAGTCAAGATCCGTGGCAAGATCAGTGACATTTTGCTGGCATAGTAGTGAAACTGTTCAGTGGTGTACATTCCATTAGTGCTTGATGCAATCACGTGTCAAAGCACGTACAGTTTCCGGGAGGTTGTATTAGAATTGCTTATTGCATAAACACAGAAAAAGTTATGCAAGTAATCCATTTTTCTGTCAGTAATCCATACTTTTGTCATTACTGGTATGCTGTCTATTTTGTAATTGATAATTAGGGTTACATAATATAATGAATTTTTTCTATAAAATAACTTTTTAAGACTACTTCCTTGAGGACTTTTGAAGGAACAGCACATTTATGTTTCTTCCAGCAATCAGCTTTGTTGTGTCAAGACACTATTTTGGTGCTTCCCTAGAGTGGCACCCTGTTGCAGTAACGGGATGTTCCAACAAGCAATAGTCAGACCTCTGAAAATATTTTTGGATTATGTGAGATACCCAGAATTTTTAGTTTGAGAATATTCTCCTCAAGAGGAGACTGTAGTGCAAAACATCACACTCAGGACACTTTATTTTGAGAATGCCACTACACAAATTACATTTTTAAACTGCTGCTAATACAAAGTGCAGAAATCCATCATTCTTAATTAATGTACCTTGTCAAGAGCACCTCTTGGATGCCAGAACCTCTCAGGTTTGTTTTACTCTTCTTCTCCCATACTACTTATAAGCAGATACTTTTACACTGTAAGAATTTCCCTAATGGCATGTGTTAATTAATGGGTGCATTTTGCATAGTAAGATCTGTCCAGACTATTATTACTATACCAACTTGTAGAATTCTTATTTTGCAAAGTTTACACACTAATAATTCTTGGGAAATGCAACGCATAGGAAGGAAATCCTGTGAATTTGCCCCTTTTTGGCTGATTACAATGAACTGAGTCGCATTTGTAGATTCTATTTTATATCAGGTAACCCGGTTTCGTGTGCATTTTTCAAAAGTACAATGTGATCTGTTACTACTGGCACTACTGTCTTTACAAGTAGCATCAGTAAAAGTGAGGCAAAATCGATGTATTAAGAAGCTAGAATTGTGCTTAATATTGCGTACTACCTGTATGAAGAGCAGAAAATAACAATGTTATAATGCAGCGTGTTCAGCTTGAGTAATGACACTTGATGATTTTGGTGTGATAAAGTAAACATTCTGGGTCTAGCTTTTGAATTTTAGGAAAATTCAGATTTGTATGTAGATTTACATTTATGGCCAGATTTTCCCCATTAAGACAATCATCAATTTGATCATAAAATTAGTATAGAAACAGCTGGTTTTCTATCATTACTTGCACCAAGATTTTTCTTCGTGGTGATAATGAGATATGTAAGGTGAAGCCTAAAGAAATTATATGTATAATAACTTACTAAAATTCAGTTTTGCTCATGCATGTTTTAGGAGCTATTTTATATCTATGTATTATATAATCTAATTAACTGCACTCTGAAGGAACGTAATTTGAGTACCAGTGAGTTCATTCACTTTGCAATGGAAAGGACCAAAAGGATCCCAAGAATGCTTACACTTGACAAATTGTCTTTATTTTTGTGAGGTTCAGCTTTAATTAATGGAGTTCGAGTGTTACAGTCACTTAAAAATAAGACAGTTTCTCCTATAAAATTCTTTAGATAGATGAGGAAATTGGTCATCGTGTGGTAAAACATGATTTGCAAGCCATGCAGCAGTGTTGTCTTAACTACAATCTGGTCTTTGTAAATTCTTAGGCAAATCTGTATAAAGTTAATAGAGAATGCTTCGTATAGTTTTTTAAATGGTTCTTCTGTAGTCCCTGAGTGATTACTGAAATGATAGTGGCCTTTGAGATGATCTTACCAAAATGTTTTCTCTTAAAGACTATATTCATACGCAGTTAGCTAGTCAGATCTTTTATGGCAGCCATCCACTTTAATCGATTATGTTTCCATGCTAATGTTTTTGTGCAAGAATCCAAATTATATTTCACACCCTGAAATAACATTTTGCTTATGATTTTAAAAATATTTGGAGAACCCCCTTAGTTTTACATTCGTACGTGATAACTGTTGAGAACTGGATGTTCAAATCCAACTTTTATTTAGTTTCTCTTGAGTTCTCTGGTAGCTGTGATTGAAAAATTGAGATTAGGTGGACATCTCTGCACAGCAGATACAACTTTCCAATCCACAGATGTGCCAAAGGTACAAGACCCGTGTCTTATTTAGAGTGCTAAAGAAAGGGGCCACGCAAGATTTTCCTGTGGCTGATGATCTTGCATTTGAAAGGAGGAGGAGGTCTTTCAAACTCAGCTCTATGAAAGACTCAAAAGCTATGCAAAACACTGTTGAAATTTTCTTCTTGTCACCAAGGAACAGGCTGTAGGACTAGCCATATGCTCCGACGTATGGATTCAATGGACTTCAGCAACAAGCTGTTGGTCAGGTATCCAGAGAGAAATAGTTGTGTTTCCATGGGTTTCAACCCTGTAGCACACCTAATCCATCAGATTTGAAGATATAATCAAGAATTGCAATATCTTCTCTTTCTTATATGATTATATTTTTCCTTTCTCTTCTTTTCTGCATTTTAACCTAGCCAGGACCACCGTTGTGATTGATCAGTTGATACTCAAGGCATGACCGATAAGCAGCCTCATCTATTCCATTTCCTTTCTCCTCTAAAGCTGTTCCCTCTGTTCTCCCTTTCCCCCTCGCTCTCCTGCTTTAGTTCAAGGGATATTGTTGATCAGAAGAACGCTGAACCATTTATACACTCAATGGCACTTTGCTGGGCTGTGTCCCTCATCACCTGCACAGGGTCCAACGCTTTCTGTTAGGGGGCGAGGGATCAAAGGACAAAGCAGATCTCTGCTAGTCGCTGTGTGCTGCAGCAGAGCGGAGTCTGTATCTCTGACTTCACTTACGGACATCTTCACCCTGGACACATGCACTGTTTCCCATCCATATTTTTTTCCAAATGTTAAACCATCCGACAAAGTATCCAAGAACTCTGCTGCATTTAGCACAGCAGACCTAGAATTGTTCATTTGGAAGTTTTTCAGACCTGTCTCCTGACATCTGTCACCATGTTTACAGTACTGCCTGGGGTCAGCTTGATGGGGAATGTGCACCTAGGCTGCCAGGCGGGGAAGAGGCAGTAGTTACTTACCAGCAACTCTCCAGGTACAATTTGAAATCGTTCCTCGGCTGCCGGGTTTGGTTGCAGTTGTGTGGCTGAGAGCAGCCTAGCAGATAGGAAATGTGCTATCTTACATATTCTTCAACTGAGCAGGAGGTTAGGTGGGGCTTGTGTATGCTGTCTGTAGTTGGTGGGGGGGAAGCCATCTCTAGCCTTGAGTGGTTTTCCATGTGAATATATGTATTGACGACTCATCTTGAAAAGGCCTGGTTACTGGAAACATTTTTTTTTTCTGTTTTAAAGAAAGATTAACCGATTGTTAGTTGTCTAAACAAATGTAGATTTAATTATGAAGTGATTATAATTTATTACCAAAAAAGATCTCTAATTTCTCTAATAATCTGCATCAGCAAGATCCAGTTCTTCTAATACTTCTTCCAACTCCATGGCAGCTCTGGTGGGGCTAAAATTTACCATACACAACTTTGTGGAGTGATACGCTTTTACTGACCGCTCTCAAGGAAACTGGCTGCATCTCCCTTGTTTTCTTGCATATGCGTGAGTGAGAGATGCAAATATACCCTTGCAAAGGCAGCCAGGACATTCTGCAATTACAATGTTAGCTGCTCTGAAGCATGCACAGAAGAAAACCCAGATATTTTGGAAAATGTACAGTAAAACCTGACCTTGGTAGAGTACTAGCCTACTCTCTGTTGGTATTTAGCTTGTTTATGGCTGGAGAAGATACATATTATTCTTGGATCTAAATCGTCTGTTCTCTATCATCGGCTTCATGGAAGTCAGTGGAGTTATGCAAAGGTTAAATCATGATGAGATTAGAATCAGAATTTTCACGCTGCCAAATTATATGTATGAAATTAATTCTAGGTTATGAAAAAGTATGTCAAGTAAAACATTGAACCTTATTACGTTTAAGTTGCAAGTATTGTATGTGTGCGCATATACAGGAACCTTTAGATACTAAGGAAAGCATTCAGCATAGGTTTACTTTGTTTTGCAGTTTATACGGATTAACAAGATAGTGAACATGAGTTTTAGTCATGGTGACTTTTATATGGTTTCATGATATGACCATCTGTCTAATGCAGCAGACATTACCTACAATTCCCTTAAAATGATCCAGTGCCTATCATAAAAAGTGAGGTTGTTTGCTTTTTAAAGGAACAGCATGATAGCACTTGGCAGTATGCTCCAGTTTACTAGCTAATAGGTCAGACAGGCTAAGACGACTCTTCTGTCCAAACAGAAGGGTTGAATGCGTTTCTTCTCTCTTATTTCTGAAGTGTGTAATCTAGTTCCACAGACCATCTGCTTGGTTGCTCTAATATTTCTCCTCTTTATCATGCCTAACAAAACTAAGGTGTACAACAATACCCAGAGGATAATTGGAATGGTGCCTTTAAGCTGCGTTTGTGTATTTTTCCAATTTTCCTGTTCAGCCATTTTAGCAATAGATATATAGATATGTTTGCTTTTCATATCTTTTCATATTTAATCTTTCTTTCCTGAAAGAAAAAAAGTTTTGTTGTGCTATTAAGCAATGTTACAGCAATGCTAATTTGTTCTGTGGCACATATGTTCCAAAATTTGTGGTCAGTAATAGCTTTTTTTGGGAACGATTTGTTTCAACAGTTTACAGCTGAATTAAAAAAAAAAGTGATATTGAAATGTGATATTGCTACTTTGCTGAGATTAAATACTTGTATTAGTCTTTATTTTGAGTTTAAAAATTTCAACATTATGTAAAGGCTATCGTAATGTATTGTCCCTCTATAGGATAAGACAGTTTGAAATTCCTATACTGTGCATGTCACTTCAGTAGAAAGAATAGTTTATGTGACAACATATATTTATAAAAGGAAAAAATAAAAGATAAAAACCAAGCTGAACTCTTGGAATTGTTATTAAATAAGAATACCACTTTTATACAGACAAGCCGGCATGGATTTCCAGAACATAAATCCCAGAATGTTGATTAAAAAGAACGATGGCGTAAAAACATTCTGTCATCAGTTGAAACTTAAGTCAGATGGCAAATCTGTATATAGCCACGCTAGGTTTATTCGTGTGCTGTGACTATGAGGTGAAGTGAACGTACCTGGCGCTGCAGAGGTCAGGGCAGTGTAACGCTTTCGAGTCACTCTTGTGGAAAGAGAAGCCGGAGAGGACAGAAGGTGAGCAGTGATCGCATTGGTCATGTCAGGCTGGTCCTGGGCATTTTGGTGCTGCCAGACGTGTCAGAGCAATGACTGCCCCCAAGGAGGTTTAACAGGGCAGATTCCACTGGATGCTTTGGAAGTTACTTTGGAGGTACAGTTGTTGGAAGAGAAGCTAATAGTAATAATTCTGCAAACTGTTGCTTCTTATAAGAACTCTGGGATGGAAACAAATACATGCGTACATTGGTGGGTTTATATATTTTTTTTTTTTTTTAAAAAAACAGCTTCACAGATGTACTTCTAGGTGATAAATGGAAAGCACTCAAGATAAGCATTTGGAAAACTATTATCCCAGTGCCACGTTTTCATTGTCAACCGTTTTACTCAAGTCAGTGGAGCCTTGACTCTATCAAATCTGCCACCTTTGTTTTGTTTACCGTGTCACTCTGTGTTTGGAAAGCAGGGAAGTAGCATGCAATTAGGGACAGAATTTCTGGCAGAGAATATTGGAGGAATGTCACTGTAAGTCTCCATGTCTAAAACACTTTTCAATCTCATCTTACTAAAGGTTCCCGTATTCTATTAAAACTTTTCTTAGTTTCTTTGTTGCATTGTCACAAAAGCAATAAAACAAAAAAGAAATACAATTAATGGAAATTTTTAATTTTTTAAATCGTTTTTGAGACATCGAAGTGGGAAATGACAGGACCCTCTAGACAATGGAGAGTATCACTTTTACTCATGTTTTATCATTCATGTTTCTTGTCAAACTGGAGTAATAATTCTTGTTGTTTAGGGTACAAAACATGGTAATCTTAAGTGGATATTTACAAATACCTATTTGGTCCAGATATCTTTACGGTGACACTAATGTATAATGTCACTGAAAACCAAGTACCGTCTGCTTTTCTGTGGATGTTAAGATTTCAAGGTCCAATTAAGTCTGAAACTAAGAAAGAAATAAAAAAGACAAAAGTTATACCTATTGCAACCATTTTTGCTGTGCAAATCGTTTTGGTTTTTTTTTTAGGGAAAATAATAAAAGGAAAACAAAGATGATTCTATTCTAATTTTTTTTTTCTGTAACCTTTTTGGGTAAAATATGCCAGCCTATGCACTTCAGATTTAACTTTACTGTGGATCAGTCCTTCTTACCAAATGGATTGTAATTTTCAGAACCAACCTTTCCACTTGAGGCTAATCCTTTTGGGAAGAGGTAATTTTCCTGTTTATCTTAATTGACATGTTCCCCAAATTTCACTCTCTACATTAACTCGACCTTAATTATGTGGCCCCATTGATAAAATGAAGGTTACCCAGGCAAGCTCCATGCATGATTAGTATTTTTTCCTGTGTTTGTAATGATTAAAAATCTGAACACTCTTCCTAATCTTTATCTTCAATCATTTCTACAAATGGTGTGTAAAGAATATTTATGGTGTTTGTTGGTGTTTGTTTAGGTTCTTAAAAATGTGAAATAGATACTTTGATGTAAATCTGTGTATTTCTATGTCTCTCTTCCCATAAGAAAAGTATGCTTTGATATTGTAAATGCCATCATTTAGTCTTGTTAGGTTTCTTCTGCTTATTTTTTAAATTATTTTTCTCCAGTCAAACATGCATTACATATAGAAATAGACTGTTGAAAGTTGGAAGTAGCACTGTCTGGACTTAGCAAATCCGGGTGCGTGAAGCAGAGTAAAACCATCATAGAAAAAAAAATAGAATAATTTAATGCATAGCCAAATGTCATGCTTAGAAATGACAACTTGCACAACTTGAACCTTAAACTGATGTTTAGATAGGCTTGGTTAATCTCAAAATTTGAGCCACTGAGTCATAGCTTATAATCAACATTTGTTTGAATAAAATTAGAAGAAACACTTCCCGCTTGAGCTATGGGTTACTACTGACTTTAATTTACAGCAGACAGTAAATGCCTAAAATACATGGACTAGAAATTAATTCTCAGTCACAGAAGGTTGAGCAGTCTTGCAAGTAGCAGAGGACTTCATGCTCCAGGCGTTTTTGTCCTGCACAATTAAGTTGTTAGAAAGGGACTAACAGCACTTTGGGAAAATCTAGCGCTGCCGTTATTATCAGTAACATTCACAGTTGATTTGTAGTAAAATGCAAGTCACTCTAGTCTGTGAATAAATATCTTTCTGACTTCACTTGGATGACAATTGCTCTGCCTGCACTTTCTTTGGCACCTACTTATCTCAGCTGAAATGATTGATAAAAATATTTTTGTACTGGTGTTGAACACTTCTAAATGATATAGTGATTTTTGTATTATTTCACATTTACTCCAAAGAAAGTTCATGCTAAATTGAGTTTCGCTGCTGCCAATATCTTTATTAATCAGAATAGGAAAAGTGTGGTGTTTCCCACCTTTTTGCACAAGATCGATTTTTAAAGCAAGACTTCCTCTTTCTTTTTTGGAGAGTTACGTACGAGGATATCAAGTAACTGACTTCAAACAGAAGACAAATGCACTAAAGTGAAAATGATTGTGATAGTTCTCTAATTTCCCCCACAGTGTATGTAAAACTGACTTTTAAAGTGTTTAGTGGATAATGGATCATGTAAGGTCAGTACTAGCCATAGCTGTTATGGCTATTATTTTCTCCTTTCATGGGAGGGTGCTCAGCAAAATGAGATTGTCACGCTCTTTTTTTTTTGAGAGGACAGCGACAGACAGTTAAAAGCCTCTTCATGTAAGGATGTTATTTCATAAAGACACCAGCACTGGATTATCCCCTTCACTTTAAACTTCTGCCAGCTTGTACAAAGAGATAAAACAAAATAGCCCCAATCCCAGGGGTGGAGAAGTGCTGGCCAGATCTGCCCATGTCCACAGCTTTCATTTTGATTAGTCACATGTGAGGAAAATTCACTTAGGCTGAGAGGTAAATTTAATACCAGTTATGCCCATGCTGTTCATATCACAACCATTTTCACATGATGCCACTTAATTCCCTAAGAAGCAGAAAGGTAAATCGGTGGCTGGCCAGCTAAGGTGTCATAATGCATTAGGACCAGGGCTCGCTGCAGGGGATAATGGTTCTGATTGCTGTTGACTCATGTCTCCACCAACTGCCTCATGTAAAATAAGTGACATTTAAAAGGCATCAAGATGTGAGAAGAGGTAAAAAAAAAAAAAAGTAAAAAAAGGGGGAAGAAGAAAAAGCAGAGTACTAAACTTGCCACTTGAACACAAAGTCCCTTTTTCACCCTAAGTGGTATAAAAATGATAACTCGACATGCCATAGGTGACCTGCACTGCGCTTTGAACTTCCTGTCTTGTGTTTTTAGAGAAAATCTGTAAAATTGCTTCTGGGAACTGCTCCAACATGTTATCATTTATTTCCCATTTAATTTTTTTTTACTTGTATTTTTTTGCCCTTGGATATCAGTCTATTCATCTTTTAAAAAGCTTAAGGCTGATTCAAGTTAGGCAATGGTATACAACAAGAGGCAGCCTAGTCTCTGAAGGCCCATTTAAGTCTATTTTTATAAAGAGAATCAAATTCCAGTTTACAGTAAGCATATGCTTCAGTTGACATCTGTTTCTAAGACTTGGATGCTTTGTTTGCATAACAGGCACCAATAAATGGCCTTGTTTTAAGTCTGCTCACTCAGTTGTATTTGGGTTGTTCAGCTGGGGATTTGAGTTGCAGCTGATCCCCTACCGCTCATAGCAGATACGAAAGGAAGAGAAAAATCTGAGAAAGACGGGCTTATTTATTAATGCAGATTTCAACATTCTCAATGAGCCACTTTCCTTCTGTTACACGACTACTAAATTCTTGTTTGCGTGAGCAGAGAAGTGTTTCAAAGTAGCAAATCAAAGATAATAAAAAGTTTGTTTGCTTTTGTAATGTTTTATTTAATAGTGTTTGTGTCCTTCTCAGCTGAGAAAACCCGGTATTACGAAGAACATATAGTGCTGGAGATTAAATGGATGATATGTGTAAGAAATGCATTTGTTTTGGCAACATGTAATTACACAGTATAGTAATTTTTTAAAATAATTGTGTTCTCTTCAAAGTCTCCGTGCCTTACTGGTGACACAGTCTAAAATATTTTGTAAATAAAATTTAATCCCATCGACTTTCTTGGGAAAACAAATTCTGGACCGCGCACGAAAAATACAAAAGTATATGTTGCTTCTCTAGCTTGCAGAATGTAAGCCTTTCTCTGTGTGACGTGATGCATTCTGTTGCAATTATATGATATTTCTTTGATATCGATAATATAATTTAAATACATTTCTAAGAAACCTGGGAAATCTCTTAAAGAGGACAAAAGTGTGTTAGTAGTATCACAACTGTATAATGACTTTGCTTAATAACTACTGTAGTTTTTCTAAAGCAATAAATACCAACACTAATTCCTTCTAGTATTTTGAACTTCCCCCACTTTCTAAATTTTTGTAAACTGCTCTCTAGTAGTGTACAGAACATGTAACATATTTCAAGTGGATTTACTTATCAACTTTTTCTAGTGGTACCAACAGCAGTAGTGTGAAATATATCTACTCCATTTACTCTTATCCATTGCACCTACTTTCTTTTTCCCTTTAATTTTTATATATGGTAAAAATTTCATTGAAGAGAGATTTTAGATGACAGGACTGTAATTTTAAACCCAATAGAAGAGGTGTAAGCAATTTGAGCTTAGCTGAAGCATAATCTTAGGTTGTCAAGAAGAAACCCATTCTCCCTATGCTAATCAATCAGTATATCAACCGACCAATCATCTCCTCAGCTTAGCATATATCCTAAGGTTTGATATATCTATTAACTGCCCATCATGCAGCTGGTCTCCGGTTGATGAGATTCCCCCTATCTTGGCATTTGGAGGCAGGCAACTGAGCTATCACAGCCTCAGATAAATACTAAAGTGGAGATTTCAATCCTGCTCCTGATAGCAAAGACAATCCAGGAATATAGAACATATTTTCAGAACAGAACACATAGAGAATTACATTTTCAACAGTGTCTTATGTGTGAAAATTGCATATATTTCATGATCGCTTCTTCCTCCACCCCTCTCCCTTCCCCAGAAGTAATAGGAAATTACCCTCTTATGGTGACTCAAACTCTTAACAGGAAAAGAGAACAACATGAAAGTGCTAAAATTTGTTGTTAACTGCTAATTACTATAAAGGTGTCATACAACTGGTTTTTTTAAAGTGTTTTTCCTCATCATTGCAGTGTTATTACTTTATTGATGGAGAGCTATATGAAAATAGTGTCACAACATATTTAATCCTTAAGGAAAAAGTTTGAATTTCAGAAGATTATACACCTGCCTGTCCATTTGTAAAGTATGAGATCAAAACTCATTAATTAAAAATGTAATCTAGGTATTGAAGAGTCTACCTGCTAATATGGGAGTGCAGCACGCAGATTTAGCATAGTGTTTCAAGGTCTATGTCTGCAAGAAATGCTGTAGAAACTG
Organism: Steatornis caripensis; assembly: GCA_013398225.1. NCBI lineage: Eukaryota > Metazoa > Chordata > Aves > Caprimulgiformes > Steatornithidae > Steatornis > Steatornis caripensis. Next base: position 482,433 of record VZSC01010942.1, read on the forward strand.
ATGACTTACAGTGTTGGCTTTGCTGTTAGTAAAAATCTGCCTCAGAGAATAAAGTGGCCCAGGTTCGATATTGTAAAACCTTGCTACTACCTAGGGAGAATCCTAGGGTCGCCCAAGGGTCTGTGGTCACCACGGAATCGAGCACACAAGGGAAAATTTTTCCACTCAAATTGCTGTGTCAAAAGACTATGCCCAATTTCTGTGCCGATGTATGATTGAGCAATTCCAGAAGTCAGAGAAAGTGTGCTCACTTTAATTAAGGATTTGATCAACTTTCTTTCTTTCAAGAGCTACCAATGACAAACCTAAACATGTTGTTACGAGGTTAGCTCATAGGCTCTTTCATGCTTTTGTTTAATTAAATAGGTGTAATGATTTGCTTTGGTTTTGTTCCTTTGTTTTTGGGACTCTGTCCACTGGATGTTCTGAAATACATTCTTTCAACACTGAGAAATGGTGTAAGTCCCTAAGCTATATATCTTCGTCAAGGCACATTATTCTTGACCTAAGAGCACTTCTGTGTCAAAGCGTAAAAGAATAAGTGTTTATATGGCTCTACAATGTCTTTCAGCAGAAATTGCAGCACCTGTGTTGCTCTTTTGCGTTATTTATGCCTTGTGAAATAAGAACATGGTCAGTTAGGTCATAGTTTATTACAGTAACATGGGAAATGTGAAAGTAATCGGGGAAAATTGGTTGTTAATACTTCAGGCCACTTTGGAGACTAAATTCTACTCATCACTTTTGTGTCCTCCCTTAACATAACCCACTGAAACATTGATCTCCTGGGAAGGACACCCTTGGATTTGGCTGTACACAGTGATTCAAAGTAGTATTACTGGCATATCCTAATATAATAAAGGCTACTTAATTTCTCAGAAAGGCCATGCATATTTCAGATTCAAGGCTGATCCATTACCTCAGACACACTGGCATAATACCACATAATACTAGCTGAAGATCTAGCCAGTTGTATTTAGTGCTCATGAAAAGTGCCAGATCAACAGCTATGGTTCTTGAAACCTATTCAGGCAAAAAACAGCCATGAGCAATGGTAGTGTAAGTTCTTTTGTGTTGCCGTATGAATGTATGTCAAACCGGACGTGGAACAATCTGAAGGATTTTCATGCTTATTTAATCCTTGTTCTTTCAGAAAAAACTTTAAATATTTTGCCTCCCTATAAATGATTGCACTTGCCTTAACTCTTACAGTCTAAATTCATATAGAACATATATCCATGTGGATCTATGAATAGATGAGATGAGTGAAAGTGGTTCATCCTTGTGCAGTGTTCTCACTTAAAGAACTCCTTACAAATCTAATCACATGTGAGAGATGAAAACAAGGTTTAGTAATGTAAGGAGATTTTGGGCAGCTGCTGTAGAATGATTGCCAGTAGTGTAGACTTTAAAATTGTGCACTTAGCACCAGTTGAAGATATCCTCGGAGAAAGAATCAAGGCTCATTGAGTGTGGTAACCTAACGATTTCATTGAAGAATATGTTGGATGCATGGCCACCTTTTGCCAATGTATGAGTTTCCAAGTACTGAGATAGACTGTTTTGTTAGAGAAGGTGGTCCAAAGCGTTCAAACTGAACTGTGCATACAATTATTATTTCCACTTGCACACAATTAATATCTCCTGGCAGCAAAGAGCAGAAGCTTCTCTAGTAGTTTGGTAAACTATGTAGAATGGCGGAGTTCAATAAAGGAGAAAAATACTGAATCAGAAGCTACTAGGACCAAAAAGGTATCATCTTTGTTCAGTTAATTTGATGGGGGGAAAAAAAATTAAAAACAAACATGAGAAATCCAAGGTTTAGACTCTACTTCTGAACACAATCAAAATCTCCCAAATAAATTCCACTTCATCTATCTCGATCACTACATAAGGGTGCATAGATCAGTTACCCAAACATCCATATTTGGTGCCAAATATTTGAGGAAGATAAGCAATGTTAGTAACCAGGTTAATCTACACTTTTGTTACTTTCTCTAACCATGATATATCTGTAAAAACAAAAAAAACCCCACCCAAAACAAAACCCAAAACCCCATGAAAAAACCACACAAAAAAAACCCCAAACCAGCTATAGGTTCCTCACTTCATCTGTAGACAAAAGTGAAATTAGGATATTGAAATTGGCTAGATAGAGATACAAGGCTACAGCTGAGGTATGGTTGATTATATCTATATATATCTATTGTGAATACTGATCAAAAAAGCAGTTATTTAATTGAACTATCCAACTATCTGTCTGGACGTGATTCTTTAATCTTCTTTTCTGTATAGATTTTTGTTTCTGAAGCTAATAAATATGCATGCACTCAAAATTTATTGTTACATATTTAAATGGTACAGTTCAAATATGATTTGAATATTCTTTTTCTACACTTCCCAGAATGAGTGCTCGTTTAAATCAGATATTATGAAAACCCGATGACTAATCCTAAATTCAGGTGTACTACCACTCAGGCTAGGCAGATTGCTAGTTGATCATGCTAAGATGCTCCCTTATCCATTATTGGATCTGAAAAAGAGGAGGATTAAGAATTATCTGACTTCTCAGTTAATGTGCAAATCATCTAAAAGCTCAGCTTAGAAAGGTCTTAGAAAGCCAAACAGCACTAAAATAATGATAATGTCTTAAGAATTTTTAATAATATAAATGTGCCATATCACATTTTTAGAGTGAAAATAGAGTTTATGGTTTACATCTCAGATGGTCTTTTATCTCTCTCTCCCTGTTTTTGTGATTTTATATGAAAGTCCTATAATTCTGTTTTAATTAAAAAATTTTATTGCAGTTAGAAGTTGTCACTTGGGACAAACTCATACTCCTGAAACTTAGTAAAAAATCATATTACTTTCAGGCAATAGTGGAAAACAATTTGATAAGTATCTTTGGAAATAAGCGTTACTATTAGTCTATCTACTTTTGACAAAGCATGAGGGAGGGAAAGAAAAGTGTGTCTCAGGAAATATAGTTGTATAATGTATCTGTGATCTTTGCAGGGTTGTTTTTTTTTTCTTTGATACTTTTTCTAGTATCTTTCTCCGCTCTTGATTATGGTGAAAAAGACTACTTATTGAAAAGACTGAAATACTATTTTTCGATATTTTCAAGGGACAGGACAGTCTGTGAACAAGAAGGCATCTCTTAATATTCCATCTTTGCATTTTTAGGCTAGTTCTGCTGTTTGCTGTAGCAATAGTTGTTTTATCATTTCTATCATTCCGATATGTATGCTTGCCTTTCAAAATCTGTGAAAAGTATTTAAAAAGAAAAGAGAAAATGCTAGTATTTCAAAACCCTATTATAATGCATTTTCAAATATGTCAGACACATCTTTGTTAAAATTAAACCAAGGATTGGTTTTGAGCGAATAGCCCTATATCCTTACAGATGCTGTGGATGGATGCATCTAAGCTGCTTATTATATTGATGGGTTTTGCTGCTCTGCAGCAAATGAAAACAGGCAGCTGCTTCCTCCATCAAAGCAAAAAGCAGCCTGAGTTTTTATTAAACGAGTGTTCATTTCTTCTATTGCCAAAATTCTTACACAAAACAAAAGAGCAGTTTTAGCACATTATTGCTTAACTAGACATGAACAACTGACAGCAAGTGATAAGCCTGTCTGCTTTTCACAACTGGTAATCATTTTTGGAATAGATGTTTTAATATAGTTGAATATAAAATTTTGTAATTTACATCTACAATGGTACATAAATTTATAGATCCAGTTTTTTGCAGGAGAATGAAGGCTATAATCACAAAAGGTTTGTTCCAGTGTTGTTTAATTTTTAATAACTATTTGAAAACTAGGTAAAAAAATCCACACAACACAAATTTGTTCATTTGAAAGAAGGATGTTAAAGACAATCACGCAAGTAGATTTGTACAGTTTGACGATTTTTCTTATGGAAGAGATATGCGTACACTTACAGCTTTGACTTGTTAGTGTATTTCCACATCAGTTCCACCGAGCCTCTTAAGTTTGTGCTCTAAAAGAAATTTGCAGATTGCAGACCATCATGTTTCCCTCATAGTCATGAATAATAATGAGAATGAAAGTGAGAGATACAGTGCTGAGGCCATTTTGCCTAGGCTGAAGATCTCAGCCGGTGCTTATACATATTTTCAATGATCTGAATATCATGAATTCTCTTTAGATTGAAAAGAGAGACAAGACTTTCTATAAAATGTATGTGCATAGGGAAAAATGGCGTGACGTGTTTCTCTTTATATCTTCTATTTCTTCTGTTCTTGTACCTTTTCAAACTCACTCACATCACTCCTGCTGTGGAAAAGTCAGCTAGCCATTCTCCCTGCCTCAAATTACTTCCCTTCACTGGACTTAAAAGGTGGTTTGCCATGTGCAAAAGTCAGGTGCAATAAGGCTCGGGTGTAAGGTGCTACTGTAAAGGCTATTAAATACTTTTCTTTTTTTACACTGTGTGCATTTAAGTTGCTCGCTTGCAAGTACACTCAGGGTAAATTTCAGAATGCAGAACCTCAGATTAAACAACTGGACTTTCAAAACAGGTTAGCTCTTATGTTGACACTTGAGGTGGTCAAATGTCCATAAGGGCATAGTATTCTGTAGCTGTTCATTTGAAAATCTGCTCTCAAATTAAATTTTGTAGGAAAACAGTTTTACAATTCCAGGTATACCATCTGCAACCAACTTGGTGATGATGACCCCTATTTTATCTGCTTCTGCCGTAGAAGGCTGTAAAGTTAAACTTCAGGATGCAAGTTTGAAAATAGAGGGTTTGCGTACCGCAAACAGAATGAAATAACAAGAGTTTTTTCAGTGGGTTTTTTCCTCATTTACTGATTCTCTCTCTTTCTTCATTTTACTAAAGTGACCAGATTTATCGTTAGATTATTATGAAAGTGTTTTTCTATGAAAGGTTTCCACTCTTCTATACATTCATTTTATGGTGGCTAAAAGTTTGACTATTTGTGGTAATAGTGCCTTATTACATGTTTATGTTTTGTAGAGTCAATACACCTTAGGTGGGATCTTAGGTAGCCTGGATCACTGATCATCCTTTCATCTGTGTCACATTTTGCATGCTGTGTGAACAAGTGAATGAAAATAAAATCTTTACTTCCTGTCTATACCAAGCAACATTTTTTTTGATAAAATTATATTGAAAAGGAGCTTGAGGTATGGAGTTTGAAGAAAATATTGTTGAGAGCTGACCATGCAAACTACAGCAGAACAATTAATTACAAGTAGTCTTTACTCAAGCAATTACTCAACTTAGAAAAACCATGTTATATGTTACTAGCAAGGTGTATTTGGCAGACATATGCTGTACATCCACTTTGTACTTAGTCTTAATTGTACTATTTGTAATTTTATATGTTTTTGTTTGACTTGGAAGTGAATTTTAGAGCTCCACTGGCAGAAGGGCTCATAGTATTGGTTAGAGCCTAATTTTGAACTTTTCTCCAAATTACTGTGCTGTTGAACCTTGATTTTGACCTGCTCTCTTACTTCTTCAGGACCTCCAGCAGGTGTACTGTGCTTCTTGCTGTGCATGGTGGTGGTGATCCACACAAAATCCAACCAGGATAAAATCATCAAACTTACCTTCCCTTGTGATTTAAATGTAAGGCATGGTCAGTAGAAAGTCAGGTTTCATACTGTAAACTGTAGCAATGCTACAGTAAGAGTAGAAGGACCTAATTTTAAATTCTTAGAGTTCCTTATGTTAAATTCCTAGAAGAGTGTGTTCCAGTAGGTGTCTTAGTTGGAGGGATTTTCCATCCACTCTGCGGTCCTTTAGCAGAGCAGATGGGGAATAGTTGCTTCTCCAGATAAGTACTTAATTGGACACCTCTGCACGGTCAGTTGTGGTGCCTAAGGTTTTTCTGCTCTCCACAACACTGTGACTTGGTGTCAGGAAGGATAAAACCCACTTTTCTTAGAGTCAGAAAACAATTCATCGTTGTTCGGTGCAATTGTTAGTACTTCTTTTGAGATATTATTAATCTCTTTGCCCATGATGCTTTTTTTCCCTCCTGCTTTGATGAGTATTAAAGCAAATAAGGTGATCTCATGCAGTCCATAATCGAGGCATACTAGAAAAAGAGATCTTTTTGAGTATATTCAACTGGGGAAAATGACTGACTTTTCGAAGTGTCTTTGCTTTTGAGGGTTAAGATAGGATTTGTGCAAAATTGACTTGAAACTTCAGATGAATAGGAAGACAACTCACAGTTTAATAGTGAAAATAGAAGACAAAATTTGAATTTTGAGATGAGACATCTCAAATCATCATCGCACATCTTGCATGTGGCCACGTGAAGTGCTAGGAAAAAGTGACAAAACTTTCCATTTGGCTTGGCTTGGAAAGGAACTTCTTAATCTCCTAGCGTTAAGTGAAGCAGTTGTAGGACAGCTTTATATGTCCTACTCAGAGCTTCATGGGACGGTTCACCTGTCACCTCCAGTTGCCCCTTTGTTTCCTGAGTGTAGTGTTGGTAGGCAGTAGACCAGGGTTCCACTGATCTTACACTATCCCAGTTAAAGTAATCAGTAGCTACTGCTACTTCTTTGTATCTGTGGAGCAGTGTGGAGGCATAACGGCTCCAATAATCAAATATGTTTTCTAAAAAGACATGTGTCAAAATTATCAGCACTCTATCCTGAGAATTTTCTAATAACATGCGGTTCTTTCAGATCTTCATATCAGATCTCAAATATTTGTTATCCAAATATGTGACGGCATTCTTTGAAATACGTGGTAAAACGCCACACACAGTAGAAACAATAATTTGTAGGTTTTTTAAAAAATACTGGATAATTTATTTCTGGTAGAAAATTTTCTGCAATATCATACTGGATTCAGCATTTTTAAATTCAGCACAGAAGAAACACAGATTTTGTGTTGCTTTGGACTAGTGGTGCTCCACCTGATGGTGAAAACAAAATATCCTCAGAAGGCTGGCTGCACGTGATTTTGTCCAAGTGGGTTGAAGGTTGCTTTAAAAACTGTTGTGCCATGGCTAGTGCGAAAGGACCTGACGCTTTCCATTAGCAAGCACTATGAGAGTAATAAAACCAACTCAATTTATGTGTTCTTAGCATTACTGTGGTTTTTGTTAATGTTGTTCCTCTATACGAAAAGTTTGAGCATCTTTTTTGGTTACATCATACCTCAAGGTGTTAGGATGACTCAGGTTTTTTTCTTGGCCTTCTCATAATTTCATTCTATGTGTCCAAGTAACTTAATCTGTCTCTATCTCCTAGTTCGGTTCCTAATGTGCAAAACTGGGATAATAGAAATTCATGATGTCATCAAGTTCCTGTGAGGTAGACTCCATTACTGTGGTGAGATTTTATGATGTGGTGCTAAGTGCTGTAGAAATGCCTGCATTTGGTATGTCTCTACATATATAGCATTTCTCCATCCATCACCATGCTATTTAGTGGTAATGTTTTTCTACGCCTACTGCTGTAGTAAATATCATGAAGCTGTCTAGAAGCAGACCTCATCGCCACATCCACTACAAATGTGCATCTCCTACTCCATTCTAATAGTGAAAGGATACCTGCCAAGAGTCGAAATGCGGGCAGGCGTTGCTCTGTGAGCACTGTCTCTCTCCCATGTCTTCAGACATGCCAAATCACAGTCCTTCTCAAGGCTCTCCTTTAAACATCAACGCAATTTGTTTCAATAGAGATTCCAACGTTTTCTGGCAACTGTTCTCTGTTTTCACATTGTAGTTATCAAGGTGGTAGAGAGTTTTAAAACCTCNAAGCTGTCTAGAAGAAGACCTCATCGCCACATCCACTACAAATGTGCATCTCCTACTCCATTCTAATAGTGAAAGGATACCTGCCAAGAGTCGAAATGCGGGCAGGCGTTGCTCTGTGAGCACTGTCTCTCTCCCATGTCTTCAGACATGCCAAATCACAGTCCTTCTCAAGGCTCTCCTTTAAACATCAACGCAATTTGTTTCAATAGAGATTCCAACGTTTTCTGGCAACTGTTCTCTGTTTTCACATTGTAGTTATCAAGGTGGTAGAGAGTTTTAAAACCTCCAGTAAATGTCACAAATTATTTATTTTTGCAAAAAGAAACTTGTTTCTCTCTGTTTCCTTGTACAGTGACAATTTTAGCCCCTCTGTCTGAGACTCATAGTATATTTATAGCCTTTTAAGCACAAGCACCATTTAGAGGCCTTTTGGAATTCTTTTGCCTGTACACATGTAAATAATTGGCTGTCGTGTGTAAGTAATTGCACATGCAAATAGGTACCCATCCAGTGTTATGGATTTATAATCAAATTCATAATATAAAATGAGAATAATTTTATTTTAAATATGAAAGAATTCTTTTAACTGTGTTCACATATCCATATGTATGTGTTTGCAGGAAATAAATTGTGCTTTTCACAACCTAGTGGTAGTTGTTAGCTCATAGGAATTGCTGCCTTTCTGCCTTACAGCTGTATGTTTTCTAACAGAAGCAGAACTATCTTACACTTTCAACTTCAAAATGTAGGTCATTGTGTTGGTGAATGTAGGTCAGAGTGAAGGGGAAGAAGACAGAATGCAAACTCCTCCACATGGATCTTTAAGCTTATCCCCATTTTGAAGGTAAAGAGGCTTACCTACCTGTTCAAGCACGAGAAGCTTTTCCTTTTACTAAAATTAACGCCAGGATTCTGGCTTCTTGGCTTAGCTGGAGGCACTGTGTGCTTCCACACTTGAGACCTGTGTTCGTGAAAGGCTTCCTGACTCCTGCTTCTTCAGCTGCCAGCCACTTGTATCATTGCTGAGATGATACTTCCTTCCCTATGGGGGAAGGGAGCGGGGAGGAGAGTCATGTGCATCACTAGCATCTGCCTAAAGAGAAGCATTGTCTTTCCAAAGGTGCTTTACCCTTCTCTCAGCACAGAGGTATCTGATACACCGGTAGTTTCAGCTGGTATCAACATTGTAATGGTAGCAGGGGAAAGAACGGTGACCCCTCATAAAAGATTTAGTGACACCATTTGAAGTACCCTTTCAATGGTAACTGTAGAAAAGTGACAGACGTTTGACTGAGGGTACTGAAAACTCAGATGTTGAAGGATTTTGCTACAATTGACAGGTATTTTTAAAACTCACTCAGGCTAAAAGTTTGCTATAAAAGGGTTTAGGATTTTTGTGTTTGTGGGTGTGAAGGTTTTTCTTTAATGTGAGATACAAATATAAATGGTATTAAATCAGCCACATCTTCATTAAATATTAAAAAACCACTTTTATTACTTGAGTATACACCAGTCGCTGCAAACTGAAACAATCTTTATATTATACGCTAAAAGATTTAAACAGTTATATTTATTGCAAAATCTGTCATTTTAGCATATTTCAATGCTCAGAAGGGAGATGGAAAATCCTGTCCAATTCTTAGTGTGTGTTTCACTGAAGAATGGGTAGTCGTGTGTGAATGTTTTATTTTAACCCTTAGCAAGTCTAAGCAAAATAGCACATTCGCAAACACCTACTCAGCCTAAACTGTCATGAACAGGACAAATACCAATATTGCTTTAGTGCTTTTGTCATGCATATCGTCACTCTTATTTTTTTTTTAACCTTTAAGATCTTTGTCATACAAGAGTTATATGCAAAGTTTTTGCCAAATCCTGTCTAGGCTTTTGCTTGATCTGCATGCAGACAACACATTCATAAATTTTCATTATTTATCACTATTAGTAAGGGTAGTTCAGAATACTTACTGGATGGAAAGGAAGAATTATATATTTGATGGTTACAATCAGGCTCTAAGTGATTTAAAAGGAAGACAGTTTTTCTCCCAAACTTCTGCTTCTTTTAAGTATGTTCTGATGTTTTTAAAGTCTTGAGAACAATAAATAATAAAAAATGGTCCAGAGGATGCACATACATAGTAAGCTGCATGGAATTTGGTTTACTTGTCTAGAAATATCTAAAGGATGCTTCTACGTGTCTGTTTTTAAGTTTATTGAAACCGTTGAAGTCTCTGTAGTTCATAATATTAAGTTTCTGTCATGTTAATTCATAATGCTGTGTGTTGTGAGGGGAGGCTAACCCTGGTTTTTACTTGTGGATAGACTTGTAAGCATGTTTTTGCATTGCTAAGCACCAACAGATGAAAAACACATACAACCATAATTTGGCCGCGTATGCCTTTGATTCATCCTCCCTTAACTTTGGGAACTTAACTCAAGTGGCTGAATACGAATCTGTCTTCCCCAGGCTCCCTCCAGCAATGGAGACTGGTGCCTGCAGGAGAGCGTGTAATCCATGCGGGATCTGTGCTGCCCTCTCTGTGGGCCACAGCACTACAGCTTAGATGTTCAAGTGAGGTGGCAAACTGGCCTGATGAAACAACGAGTTTCATGAGTGAATGGTGTTGAAGGGGTAGATTTGCACGGATGCCTCCGAGTACTTGCCAAGGTTGACAATGACCAGTGTAAGCTTTATGATGGAAGCTTATAAAGTCACGATTAGTACGGATTAGGTGAAAAAAGCGTCATTGCTCCTGTCTATTCCCATACAAGAACTAGAGGGCCTCAAATGAAAATGACAGCAAAGCAAGTATGAAACGAGAGAAGAGATATTTCTTTATACAGCATGGTAAAACTGTGATGCTTCCTGCCACGGGACATTGCGGCTACAGAAAGTGTACCACAGTCCACAGAACAGCTAGAAAAATAATTTGGTGACTATTCTAAACAGAACATACCACTTGTATCTTCTCTCCTCCTCTGGAACTTCTTGAGCCATGACTGGAAATCATGCTCCATTATTGCCCTACTCCTGTATTTGTCCTTAGCACGTGCACCTGGTCAGTGTCCCTTACAGTCCGACTTAATGGAACCTAAGAGAAAAGGAGCTAAATAAAAAGAAACTGGGAAGAAATGAAATGACTGTAGAGGGCAGCTAATGAAAAAGGAGGCGGCTCCTGTCCACTGTTAGGAACAGGCTACAAGGCAAGATGGGCCTCACCCCCGGCCTGGTACGAACAGTTTGATGTTCATGTGAATGCCCAAATGTCAGAAGCTTGATAGAATTAAATTTTATGTAACTTCTAAAGTCTTGGCAATTGTTTGTATATGTACAGATATATGTGTGTGTTTATGTGTCTGTATCTATAAAGTAAATTTCTCATCATTAGTCGGGATGAAATCTATGAAATATTCACTTCCAATACTTAAATCAGAAGTCTTCCACTAAAAGCCTTATTTGTTTCTTTATTCCATGGTATTATGGCAAATTTAGAATTAAACTGTTGGTAGAGGTCTGCAAATAGTAGTATGTATTCAAATAGTATTTTAGACAAAAAAAAAAATCTGTTCTAAGAAGGCAAGTATCTTTCTTTTATAGGTCTCTGGCCATCTGAAGAAGTGCTGGCTTACTACTGCCTAAAGCACAGTGAAATATTCAGGTACAGAGTTAAACATAAAAAGATATTTTCCAATCTCTTAGTTTTATTGTATCTGCATGGTAAAGATTGCTATGATTTAAGTCTTCAGATTAAATTTAAAATGTTCAAGGTGAAAGCATGTTGCTCTTAACAAAGAATTCTGAACTGCCTTTGGGTACTAATATTGCACAGCAAGCTTTCTGCTATATGTCAAAGACTTTTGATTTCCACTCAAGGCGTTTTATTTCACTTTGATTTTTGGGAAACAAAAGTGAAGCTCCAATCGATCAGTACTGATTGTGAAGGTCAGGAAAAATAAAAGACATTCTTTAAACTGACATCTGTTGCAAAAGCAAGCAAAATATTGCCTGATAAAATACGTAATAATCACTGCGTATAGCGATGGAGGAATTTGCAGCTGTATTCAAGTGTTGTGAAACAATTTTGAGCCATCCTGCACTTTTATTTGTTTCTGGTTTTACACATTTTCTAAACTTGTAGAAGACGGTTATCAAGGCTCCAATAGGAACACCTAAAAATAAAATCCATCCTGCATCCTCTCTCTTTCCCCCTGAGTGTACAGAGCTTTGCACTTGGAAATCCTTGAAGTTTCATTGTCCAGAGGATGAATGGGGTCCAAGAAAAGCCATTATAACAATTTGGAGGCAGAAGTTGCATTCTGAGCGAGGGTGCAAGGCTAATACCGAGTAAACCAGCTTGGACTATACAAAATCCCTCAGCTTGTGTACATATGGTGTTGGTAAAATAGGGAAGACCAAGCTGTAAATCCCTGCCCCTTGTACCAAAGCTGAAAGCATGTCAGCTGTGAGCTGGTTCCTGCAGCTTGCTCAGACTCCTGTCTGAAATCAAAGACCTGGCACCAGAGCATGCCCTGGTTCGTAAAGCCTCATTTCTATTCCGTTTGCCACCTGAACGAAGCCCACCCCGCTAGAAGAGGCAGCTAACACACCTAATCCAGTAGCCGCTGCTCCTTCTTCCGAGTTTAGCTGGGCACTGCATTGTGTGACTTCTGCTGCTGTAGCAGAGTCCATGTAGCACTTACTTTGCCATCCAGCCCAATGCCGTGGCTTGTACACTCTGCTTGTTCTCAGAGGCTCTTCACAGCAAACCTCCCTGTGCTGGTCACTAAAAGGGTGTTTTCCTAGTTTGGGTATGCAAGCATGGATACCCAGAGACACCGATCAGTCAAACTTCCATGGAGGAAATGGGCAGTTTCACATCCTGGTTTCTCAGGGTTACACCCTCTCAACAGTACGCAGAGTTTCTTATTTTAATTCTCATTGATAAATGTCACCAAATATTGTCTGAGAGACAGATATGATTTTTAACATCTGCTAATAAGGGAACTTCGCACTGTAATAGATTATTTGTATGCATAAATATGTATGTGTGTATGTCTGTATGTACATGCTCGTATATTATGTACGTACATAAATGCACTAAAACCGCCACGCTAGATACTTTCTGCGTTTGTTTCAATCAATATGACTCTTATAAAGGATTAAGTGCCTTGCAAATCTTATGTATATAACAATATGTATATGCTTTTAATATATATGACGTATATGGTTTAGAAAAATAAAAACTTATGTGAGGAAAAAACTATAATCATTCTATTTAAACCACAAACTGCAAATTTCCCGCATCTGTTTTATATTCTCAGGGTTTATGTACAGCTTGTTCCTCCGAACTATGTCCGTCTTCTGTCTCATTTCCATTAAATAAGACGGCTAGACTTTTTTCAAACAAAATTTGTGGAGTCTAAGAAAAATAAATCTATCCTTTCCGGACAGTGAGTGTTAGTACCCAGTCTTACAGCCTAGTCCGCTGGCCTCACTGAACAAAGTATCAGCATCTGTATACTGATATGGCATCCGAGATGCTCTTCCTGAGTATCAGTGTCGAGCGAGTAGGGAGGGAATACTTTCACATAAAAACAGAGTTTCAAATGTTGGTGTTTTAGAGAAGCAGGAAAGGTGCACAAAAAAAAAAAAAATCTGTTTAGCTGAAATTCTGTTTTCTGCCTGTCAAAAATGTCTCAATGGGAACATTTCTGCCAGCTGTAACAGCTGCCACAGATTTAGCTGTGAAGCAGCGTGTTCCTAAACCGAGGCTCTGCCTTGCCCTAGACGCCGCTTCATGCAGTTTCGGCGCGGGGTCAGCATCCCTCCCTCCTCCCCTCCTGGGGCAGGGCATGGCTCTGGAGGACATTCTTTATGGCTCCCCCTGCAAGCTCCCATCCGGCATGCTGTCTGCGCCAAATTATATTTCACATGCACGTCTTAATAACGGCATAGTATGGTCTAAGTTAAAAGCAGCCTTTTAGACCATGTATTCAACCCTCTGCTCGGGCTCAGTTTAGGCTCTTGACACTAACTTCATTCAGTTTTCTGTGGCTTAACTGTTTGCTGTTCCCATCGTTGTTCATAACAGCATTGTTTGTAGGTCACTTGCAGTTTTAAGTGCTAATTGAAGGATTGGATTTCTCCGTGCGTAATTGTTTTGTGGAATATGGCTTGTTTTAAAACTTCTTTTTAATGTAAAAAGGCTTTTGGGCATAACTATATGGAAAGATATAAATAATATTAATTTCCCCATTTACTTCTCTAACTGTTTTTGCAAGAATGAATGTGGATTAACATTGTTATCCTTTCCTAACAATTATCTTTCGCTACTCTAGCTAGTTTAGTTCTAAAAGACAGAGCCATTGACAAGGGAAAAAAGGGAACCTTCTCAGATTTTTCAGCTCAGCGGTGGTAATGTTGCACTGAACACTAATGAGGGAACCCCCACTGATTTGCCTGCTTTGTGACTTTTCTATTTCATAATTATTTTTAAAACGCAAAACGACATGAGGTAGCCTAGTCATGTCTCTACAACTTCCTGGTAGCTCAGTTCTTACTGCAGATGGCAATTTGTTCTTGTAACATATATGTCTCTCTGACCATTTTCATCTAATTTGTATGGGTTCTACCATTTCCTTTCTCTCTTTCAGGGACCTTGCTGTGTGTGAGCTAGGGGGTGGCATGACATGCTTGGCTGGGCTCATGGTAGGTCTTTTCTCAATTCCAATCCCATTCAGAGGAAGAAACAAAAGGAAAAATGTTCCAGTGCCTCCAACTGCTGGGTCAGAGAACTGTCAACAGCCTCAGCTGCGGTCAAGCTGCAGAGTCTTGAGAGACCTTCTAGATTGACTTGCTTTCGTATCATATTGATTTTATGGTTGCCTCGATGAGCAGAAACATTTTACCTCCGTGTAGTCAATATCTCTTGTTGTGACATTCCAGGCCACGTACGGTCTGTCTTTCATTGCCATAGCCGAAGCATTTTTTTTTCTTCAGATTATAGTCCCATTTGCTAAGATACAGGAATAGCCTGGCGAATCACAGTTGGAGCACCATGATATAGCTGCTAATGTTTTGCCTGCATTATTACACCAACAAACATGATCCAGAGCTCTCGGTAATTAGATTCTTTTGAATTAGATTGGCCATTCAGGAGAGTCGTTCACCATTCTCTGGGTTCTGAGTCATGTATTCAGGAGATATTATGTAGCAGTGCAGTGCATTAGACAAGTTTTTATGTCTCTACAAATAAAAGCATATTGTTACACTGATTGGCATTTGACAAACCTGTCGCTCTTATACAATGTGTCGAGGTTACAGCCCAATGTGCGAGCATGTCAAAGCTCACAAAAAAATTACCCTTACAAAGCCATCTGCCTGCAATGCAAAGTTATATGAAGGGCATCAGGCAGTCAGACAGAAGCAAGCTGAAAGGCAGAGTGACAGCCTTGTATGATGGCTCTACTAGATAAACAGAAGCCCGCAAATGAAAGCCTCTCAGAATACCATCATCCGCTGTCACAATGCAATTACGGAACAGAATGATAGCAAGATAGAGGCTCCCGCAAATGGAATGATAAAAGTATTGACTGATTTGATTGAATGATTAAAATAATGCAGACATAAAATGAAAAAAGATTGAAGATTGTTACAGAGAAATAGGTGAGGAAGCATGATACTGAAGGCTTGTCACTCCTGTCTTCACTTCCACACAGACAAGCATATTTGCTCATTGTTTGCTGTGCTCTTTTTTTCAGGTTGCTATTTCTGCAGATGTCAAAGAAGTTCTGTTAACTGATGGAAATGAAAAGGCCATCAAAAGTATCCTTATTCAGATAGAAAACTGGTTTGTTGTGCTCATTCCTTTTTACTGGCTGAGTAACAATCGATATAAAGACAGACAGCATGGGGTATATTAAGAAAAAGTCCACACATAAGTAATTAAAAAATGGATGTAGAATATCTTGAACAGAGCTACAGCTTCCCCCACAATAGATGCCACATTGTCTTCTTTAATTAAAAATGTACGTGTTGGTATAGAGCAAGTACAGTGGTAAACGTTTGCCTTATGGTTGAGTGCTGAAAGATTCCTTCTGTGTATGCTGCACGTTGCAGGAGGTGCAGCAGTGAATCAAACCATTAGCTCCCCTTCACGTATTTGTTTTGCAGCAGAACTACATTTTTTTTTTTTTTTACCTTTCGGATACTGGCCCCTTGAAACACTCGCGGTATTTGTATATTGCCATGGCTTTTCCAGTGTATGTTGAAATGCACGGTTTCATTGTTGCTGCTAAGTTATAACTGCCTACAAATTGCCCATTTAGTGTGCTTAATCAATTATCAATTTATCAGTATTTCTCTTGATGTGAGATCACAAAACTCTTCTGTCCCTTGCAGAAAGTATTTTATTATATTTCTTATATTAGAATAAATTGCTATTATGCCCTTCTAATATGAACACATAGTTCAGAAAATTGAACTGGACTTTGGCTAACCGAGAGAATGAGTGAGCATAATTTGTGGCCACATTAAATATCAACACAGAACAAGAACGGATACATACGGTGAATACTAATAGCCCTTAGAAATTGAGAGGAAAAAAAGGAAGATATCTATTTGCTTTTGTTCCTAGGTAATCTTTCCATTTACATTTTCAGGCAGACTAATTTTTCAGATTTTGACTACTGCATCATCAGAATTATTTAGATTTGAGTTTTGTATGTATTTGAGAGCTAAAGTAATGAGTGCTTAGTGGGGAAAAAAAGTTAAACTAATTTGTCGTTTAAAAACATTGCAATTGCTGATGACTGTTAAAACAGGAGATGTTGCAGTGCAATAATATTAGCTACTACCTTTAAAAAGCCTTTCTCAGAGGTAACTGGGGTAACTGTAATTGCTTGCAACACTTTTAACAATTTCGTGGAAAAAACAGCCAATCCTAGATCATATCTTTTACAACTTGAAGGAAGCCTTATAGAAGTCTCCCTTTTCCTGAAAATGCAAGTTCTCAGTTGTGTTCCAGGGATTCTTATTTTTGTTACACTCATGTCTTGAGGAGGAAGTACTCGTTATTCTTTGTATTTTAATCAGCATCAGCGCTTCCACTCTTTCTTCTGTGTCATTATGAAGATAAAAAATTTGGGAGGAAAAAAAAGTGTTTCAAAACTAGCCTAACAAAAAAAACTGATGTTTTATAGAAGTGTAAGTATTTAACAAAAGGTCATTTACAGCCACAGAAGGCTTCAGGTGAGCTCAGCAATCATCAAGTCAGCAAATGTCTTGCATAGCAGATTCCGTAAACTTACCTGAACTTTTTTGAAATTTAGAAGTCTTCTGTATCAAGGAAAATTGGCAAGCGCTAAAAATACTCACTCAGTCTTTGGAATTAAACAGACTGAAGTGCTTTTATTCCTGAAAAAGATACTGTTAATGTCATCTAATTAGCACACCTTAGTTTTTCACAGTATGTTTCAGAAACATCTTTTATTTCCAAAAGTCTTAGAAGAAGTCTTCATCTGTATTCACTCAGTGAATCCCTTTCAGAGAAGCAATTGGTGGAAGGCTCTAACAGGAATTTATTTTTCTTTTTTAACATTTGGTGCTCTGAAGGCTCGGCATTCAAAGTGCTTTTATTGTGTTGGATTTTACAATGGGCTTAATATTAGCAGGGTGCCAAAGTGCAGCAGACTAAGAACTTTACAGTGTAGGTGGAATGTATTCTTAAAAGTGCACATAGTAAAATTGATGTTGCATTTTATGTGTTTTATGGACTTCAGTAGTAATTTTATGATCTGTCTTACAGTAATTTTCTTTTGCATTCTTTTCTATAGTAACTAGCTATAACAGAAGTTTAGGCTAAATTTAGATCTGTTTCAGACGCATCAGACTCACTGAAATCATTAAGAATTTTTCGTGTAATCGGAAATACTGTTTGGCCCCGAGTGCCACAGACTACAAATGATGTATTTCTGTGAATTTTTATTACTGCCGGTGGTATTTTTAAATTGTTTAGCATACCAAATTAAATTAGCGTGGGATAAAGTACTGTTTTCTTTTCTAGATTCTGCTCTTCAGGCATAGTTAATGCCTAGTATTATGCTTTTTATGTAGGTATTATACATTAAAATAATCTTGTTTAAAAATTACTGTTTACACCTTCCCTTTAAATTTCTTAGGAAGCTTAAATTATATGCCAGTCATACTATAATATCCAAAAATTACTTTCCAAAAAGTAAAAGTGGTTGTCAACAAAAAAGAAAAAAAAATCACTGTCAGAAGCCAGGAAATCACCAAGCAAGCCTGCTAATTATTCTTAATGGGCAAGATGAGCACATTAAGAAACAAATGAATACATCAGTGAAATGTAATTGAAAATCGACCTGGCAATAGTGCATTGCATCTGAGAAACTGCCTTTGTATTATCATCATCATCATAATTATTGTTGTTGTTGTTGTTGTTATCGCTATTCGGTGAGCGTAACTAACAGCTTTGCTTTGTGAAGTCTCAAGCTTTTGAGGCTTTGATTTTTCTTTTAATTTTTGACATTCTTCATATTATTCTCCATTTCGTACTGCCACATGAAGTATTCACTATGTATGTTTTCAGTATCTATATTAGCATACGTTGTTGAAATTTTACAAGTTAAAACAATTTACGAATACGTTAATTTCAAATAATTGTCGTAATTTTAACCATTTCATTGTGAAATACATAGCTATATTTTATATTAATCAATGGTCTTGTGCATGAGGTTTATGGAGGTTTTTAAAAGGAAATGATGATTTGAGTTACTAGTCCATTTAAAATACTTCACTCTAACTCCTTTTGTTTATCATGGGCAGATTTTAATTGATTAACAGATCATTTATATTGCAAAATCAATAAAGACAGATGTTATTGTTTTTGCAGCCTCATTAAAAACTTTACTGTTGGTTTAGTGTGTTTTATATAAGTTCTTTCAGGATCATTTAACTAAAGAAAGTATTAAAAATCAAAATGTAGGTATTTCAAGTGAATATTAAAGATATACATAGGCAAAGTTTTCAGATTCATTGCCCGTTGTGATTTAGGGTGATATGCATTCAGATACAAATTTTCCAACTTCATTAATATCTATGACATAGTCATCAACAGTCATAGACATCAAATTCTATTTCCCTAGAACTCTGAAAGCATCTATACTTGGTTCGACGTGTCAAAATCCAAGGATAAGATTTATTTGTAGGAAAAATTGTCTCCTATTTCAGAGAAGCTGTGTACCTTTTGCCTTAGCTCTGTTTCACACCATGCACTAGTGACTTGAACTACTGTCTGAAAGCATCAATAATACAGAACATTGTTGCAGTGCACTATAATGGCCATTAAAATACAGTGTATGGATCTTTCAACAGTCCTGGGAAATTTAGGTTAGAAAGGTCATGTTCAGCCTGAATGCCTAAAGACATGGGCTCATAAATTATTTAAAAAAGATAGCGTTAACATGCTTACAATTATTAATAGTTTTGGTCAGTTAAGTAATTTAAGTGCAGTGTAGCTAATCTATCAACAATGTTACTTCTGCCTCTACTTAAAAATAGCATGGTTTGTTCGTGGTATTATTTATGCCTGCGTTTTGCTTCACAGGTATAGAACGTTCATTACCACTTCTCATTGCATATTGTGGAAAAGATTTAAAAGGCACGTCCATCCTACGGAGATTTGTTTAAACCAGTTTTCTGTCATGCCATTTTTACTTTTTGGCTTCATGAAATACCAGTTGTCTCTTCTTTTACATGGTTTGGATAGAGGCTTTCCTAAAATAACTTTCTTACATAGCCAGCTATGCTAGGAAGGCCAATTATGTGATTTCAGCAAAGCAAATAACAAGATACATCAGTGATATTTTAAATTAGCCTGGCACTAGTGATCAATTTTCTTACAGGAGCACTTGCAAAGTATTCAACGTATTTTGTGCACCTAGAAACATCCTCCTAATTAGCATCAGATTTCCCGTACCTTAAGTAAGAAAGAGAGATCATTGACATCTTTACCAAAAATGTCTCTTTAAGATAAATTTTTGTATTTAAGACTGAATCGTTAAAATACGTATGGATTCACACTGGATGATGTTTAGTATTCTCATAGTTTTTGGTTACTTGCTACATCTTTTTCTTCCAATGGCTTCTCACTAACCACAAATGATTGATTATGAGGGTTATCTTTCTAGGCATAGATGAATAAGCACAGCTTCCCTTGAAACTTCATACACAGCCCTTGCTTTGACCTTCTTGAACAGCTACCCAAATTTGTGACCTGATCTTCCAAACTGAAAGAAGCTGAGACACGAGGCAGAGGCACTGTTCGATGCCTATGGGGAAAAGAAGGCATTTATTGCTTTGTACTGTCTTTTATGGTGGTTCCAAACCATTCTCAAGAAAGCAAATGGGCTAGAAACTCCCCTGCCTATAGGTTGCCACTGTGTGTTGGATTTCACCCAGACAGAGCCAGGAGCAAAGGTATGTGTCTTGTGGCAGGGCAGGTACTCAAAATCCGTAAGCCTCCAAAATCTCAGCACTGTGATGTAGCGATGCAGTCGAAAGCAGCACAAACTAAACTGGACATTAAGTGACCATGCTAAAAAGTTTCTGTTCATCGTGGTTGTAATTCTTATATTTGTAAACAATAGTTGCCTTTAAATGTATACAAGGTATGGGAAGTCTTTTTCAGCTCCCTCTATCGCGACAGGGCTAGCAAATGCCTGAATGAAACAGTAAATAGGGGTAGGCAACAAGAGCAAGTTGCTGCATAGATACATGGCTGATGTGCTCAGGCAGCAATGTAAAATTTTTACTTCTGTAAAAAAACCTTACTCTTAGCACGGATTAAATAAGACCAAGCAGGTAACAGACATTATGAAGGTATTAACAATGGAAAAAAGTATTTTTTATTATTTCTATTACTGCTCTAGTTTTATAAAACATTCTTAATGAATATGCTACAGATGTGAGCGAGATCATCACAAGAAACCAAAATGCAGGAGTATTTAAGGCTCCAAAAGTGTCGAGCTGGTAAGATTCTACTAAACTGTTTCACCAATTCTTGCACGTAATTGTGTATTTAGTGTAAATGTGAAATGTATGCGAAAGTGTGAAAGTGTGACCTATATTACTGATGCTGACACAGATGTATATACAGTGTTAAGTAGGTAAGTGATGCAAGACAGAAATTTGGAAGTATTAAAAAACATTAATTGCTTTTTAACATAGCAAATACAGTATAATTAATCTTGGTGACATAACCTCTCTTTCCTTTTTATTTTTTTTAACATACACTGTGTTTCTTCAAGGTGTGATTTAGTATATCATTGAAATTTTGCTGCTTCAGAGCCAACATTACCCATTGTGCTGAATATGAGGCTTGGAATGAATGTACCTAAATCACTGGCAGGTTTCATTGTAAGTAACTCTGAGAATTCAGGGTGGCGACAAATCTAATTTGTCCCTGAGGCAGATATTGTCAGAGCATCCATAGGGGGTTTTTTAGTTGTTCTGTCTGTGCAATCAGTATCGTGTTGTCACTGCAAGGACAGATGGGGAGCACGGGAGCCAGGCGCAGTATGCTGAGGCCCTTCTCTCACTGACTATGTCCTAAGGCGCAGGGCGCGCCCAGCATTTTTCTCATAGTACACCAGCTCTGTTGTCTCCGAGTTAGCCCTGAAGACATGCACTGGAGGGTGAGTGGTGTAGAGGTTCAGAGAACTTGTTTTCAGATATCTCCAGAGCCCTTCCTGACCCACCCTGTAATAGGTGGTGCCTCTGAGGTTGGCTGTTTAAACTCTCTTTCATTGAGACATCTCCAGGTAAAGTAGAAACTGGAAGCAGCTGACAATTTGAAGCGTGTTCATCTCTTGTAGTATTTTTAAAGTAAATTGTAAAGTACTTCAGATCCATGGTATAGGGTTAGGAATTAGAACGTGCTTAGAGATGGTGCCTAACAACAAATGGTGCACTCTTATTTGTGTCTCTGTACCTTTTTGATGATTCTCGTTCCAGGAAGACTCTCAGTCCTTCTGAAATGAGAATAGTAAAGCTGAAAAAGGCAAGCTGTTACAGCAGAATAAGCGTATTAACATAGAGGGTTAAACCCGTACAATTTTAATGGCTATCATTCACATCATTTATCCCTCTGGTTATGTAGCCATTCTGTGTAGAGAACTTCTTTTAAGTGAGCACTTAGGGTGAGAAAAATTCTGCCTTCATTAGGGTGTACATGCATATAACTTACAGATATATCTCTGCATCCTAGTAAGTGCCTGCCAAGTAGACAAAGGCCACGCAGGCCCCAGGAACGGTCTTTCAGGTTCCACATGCTGAACGCTTCTTGTGAGCAGCCTGAGACACTCAGCCCTGCTGAGGAGAGGCTCTGTGGTACGTCCATCCAGAAGCTTAGGTTTTGTAGATTTCCAATTGCCATCTACTTTGTATGAGATTTCAGATTTCGTCCCTTGTCAAGGCTTCAAACCTGGTCTTTTAAATATCAATCAAAAGCACATTTTCTACTCTGTCCTCATTTACATTTATCTAATGCTTAAGGTCATTTGTGATCATTTGAGTGTATTTCAGCATATGGAATCAGTGAATAATAGATTTCAGCCTCACGCTGTGAAGAAAGATTGTGTTTTTACAAGACATGATGTTGTTTACTGGGTGTTAATAATCACTAATTAATAAACATATCTAGACGTCATGAAATGTTGCATTTTACGGAGTAAAAATGTCAAGTGTTTAACTTCTTGAGTGCAATAGCATTTGGGGCCTTATTTGCATAAATAAAACAATTAAATTAGAAAATAAATTGAAGTACTTTATCAAAACATAAGGCTCATTATAATAAACAAATAATTTGATTTTTAGTTCTACGTTCTTAAGGCTTTTGCAGGTTTCTTGTAGCAATGTGAAGTTTTGTAAAATCAGTATCCAAATGACTTTCTAATCCCAAAAATAATGATCGTCTTGCATTTCTCCATCTTACACACATTAATAGTTGACTTCTCCTGCCAAAATTAAGGTTATGCTTTGGTTACTTATTGGGAAGTGTTAATGGATGAGTCAGTCCTTCAGATTTAGTAATGACCTGTGATGAAGGCAGCAACAAAATTATTTGATCACTTCTCAAGGCCTCGAAGAAACTCAAAGGCTGATGTAAACTCTGAAATATTACTGTAACCCTGATTCACTTTTCCTACAACCAAAAACCTGAGTTATATAATGATAATGGGGGGAAAAAAACCAAGAAAATGTGGTGTTTTGTAGGGAAGAATGCAACATCGGCATGCAAAGTGACATTAGGTGACTTCTTTTACGTTGATTAGAGCTTGCAGGCAAATTAATATAGCAACGTATTTAAGTGACTTACTGCAACATTAATTCAATCTAGAGAAGGCATGTTCCTCACTCTAATGTATCATTTAAATAGTGTCCAGTCTAACAACTTTACACAGTGTCCAGTGCAAAGTTACAAGATTCTTTCCATATAAAAGTTGATTCAGAATAGACCCTTCTCACTGCACTTTAATCTCACGTTGGGAACTTGTACTCTTTTCCTTGCACATGGAGCAGAAATTACCAGTATGAGAGTCAGTTTGTGGCTGTTCCAGACATTTAAGTCTAGACTTGGAAAATATGCCAAAAAATGTATGGCACAAAAAGGAACAATCCAGTATCAGCCAAGAGAAGTTAGATTAGGACAACCTGCCATACATTTATTTATTTAGATTTATACAAAATGCAGTAAATGAGCACTTATCTAGCTCTCTGCCAACTCTTGATTATTGTTTAAAAGTACAGTACTGTAAGCCAAACTGGCAGTTTGTCATATTATGTGTTATAATGTAATAATAGATATTTAGTAAACAGTTTACTTCAGCAGTGGATATACAATTCTATTTTATTTTTAGCTTCCATGAGTATGTTCAGAATTTCTTGCTTATGCTTACTGGAAATAGGTGCAGTAATGCCAAGTTACTAATAATGACTTGCCATAGTAAGGTGAATTAGTATTACTGTGTATGAGTTTGACGATTTCTTTTCACAGTTCAAAATTATTAATGAATCACATTGTTTACCCTGTAACTTAGCGTATGAGTTATCGTCATAGCAGTCTTTGTACCATCAACCGATACTAGTTTGACATGCGTTATATCATTGTTTTGAGCATGTCCGCCAATGATTAGATTAGCAATAACAAAGTCAAGGAATCTCTGCTGATTTTCTTCTCTTTATTTTCACGTGGAAGTCTTCCTGAAGCAGGTAGTGGAATTTTGAAAAATTTTTTTAATGATGGAAAAGCTTTATCAAAGAGGAAGGCTTGCAGTACATTAAAGGTTAACAGACTTTGTCTTGCCTACCAGAGAATTTGTTCTCCCATCAGATTCTCTTGTCTGAGAAGACCAAATCTGTCAAGAGCAAAATTTGTATACTTATTGCTGATATGGGAACCTCTGAGTTTTAGCTGTGAACAAGTGTGTTGTTTTGCTAAGAGTTGCCTCGGAGAGATTGCATTCCACATAAGAGCGTAAACAAGTACATATAACATCAAGCCAGTGAGACAAATGCTTGTGGCATAGTGCAGCCTTTGATTTGATTAGTAATAATTTATCGCATACTCTTTGTTCATTCTGTAGTCAACAGTAGAACCCACATAAAGAATGCATGACCATGTGAGCAAAAGCGACAATTCGTTCTCCTTAAAGGTTAACAGATAGGTTATAATCTTATCTGAGATTTTAGTGTTCCTTACAAACGTAATGAATTTACAAACTTCCAGAATTAAACCTAAAAAGAAAAGTATTTCTAAAGAATTAATGGCATCCAGTATAATAGATCTCAATGACAGACTACTGAACTATATCATCCTGATTCCACTCTTATATTAATTACCCCTTTCTCTGTAACTGCCAACATGTGAATGTTTTACCTTAATGCAATGTTCTTCACACATGCCAACTTTCTAACCTACCTGATTTCAGCTGGTCATGTAACAGGTTCCACCAACATAGGACAGCCATAATAAAGACTCTCTCTGTTTTCATTCATCAAAATGACCTGAGTGTTGCTAAATTCAAACTTTTTGAAAACATGTTTATTGAACTTGTGTTTGTCAGCTTAGCAACCCTAAAGGAATCCCTTTCTTCCAACTACTTTTCCAGTCTCCTAATGTAACATTTGCATGACAGCATCTATTAGCAAGGAGGAAGCTGCCAAAAGGAACATTTCCTGCTCTTTGGTTAGAAAGAAAAGGTTCCTGGTTCCTGCTTTCTTAAGTTGATCACTTTATGTGTGTGGGGGAAGAAACAATGAATGGTCTGTCTGTTCATGCCCAGTGTGGGTTTGTAGCTCTCTATCACAGAAAACTCAACTCAACTCTGGTGGAAACCATTCCATACCTCTGATCATACTTGCCATGCTCTATATCTTTTCCAGTTTCAATCTACTCATTTTCAGATGAGGGTGATCAGTACCGCGTTCATAGAATCATAGAATCATAGAATGGTAGGGGTTGGAAGGGACCTCTAGAGATCATCTAGTC
>VZSC01010942.1:510451-542951 GCA_013398225.1 Steatornis caripensis
AGAAGCAGCTACTGCAGTTCACATGCAGTTCGTTTCAGAGAGTGCAGCTTCTCAGGAGAGACTTAACTAAAAAGCAAAGTTACTAGAAGAAAATTGGTTCTGTCCTGGCCCAAACCAGGACAGGGTCTTTGCCAATAGCCTTTTGGAATCAGAAGCAGCCTGTGTTACCCAGATTACCCTTATCTGAATACTTGACACCTTTGAAGAGCTCAAGGTTTATAAAGCAGGACTTTCTTTTACAGAAGACCTATCAAAAAAAGGCTTCTGTGGTGAAATTGTCTTCAGTTTCTTCTACAGAGAACACCGATGCAAAGAATTCATTTCTTCTCTCTGAAATATTGTTACCCTCTGTGAGTGCTCATTCCATATCCTTGTTATCAGCTGGCAGGATGATTTAGAACCAAAGAAAGAGTATACTCATTTTTGGCCTGCCTAACTTTATTGTTGTATTTGATTTTCCAAGTTTGTGATCCTTTCTTCATTTGGGTGCCACTTCAGATTTTAGAGGAATGACATCTTGTTTCTAATAATCTTTACCGTTTGGCCATACGAGCTAACTTTCACCAACTTCAAAGCCTCTCCTGTTTGTGTATTTCACCCAGTTGTGTTGACTTAATAAAGTTGCAATTTATTTTAAATTGCATTGTAGTTTTGTCTGTCTTCTTTATATGACCAGATAAAAATATATAAAGAGAAAAAATTGAAAAGTTAGCAAGCTTTGTAGAGAAATTTCTATATGTTTTGAAGAACAGAGGAAAAAAAGCCAGGTGCTGGCTAAAAGAATAGCATTGCATTATTTTAAATAATTTTTGCTCAAATCCTTAGCTATTTTGTGATGGTCTCCTCTTAGCATAAAAAACATGCTTTTGGTAGAACTGTTCCTCTAGTACTCTCTTGAACTGGACAGAAAGACTAGGTGGAGACCACTGATACGAGAAAACGTACATCTTTCTTCCCAGGACTTAGAAGGAAAATGTCCATGAGATGTTACAATTAAAGATTACTTGTTTTATTCCTATGCTCTTTTGTGTATCCAACTTTGCAGCCAGCTGTGGTTGTGTAGCCAAGTTTTACATTGTTTCCTTGTTCATGTTGTTAGCGTTGTACCTTTGTCTACCCTTCCTTGCCTGCCTTGGCTTTACCTTCACAGGCAGACATCAAGTACATTTTACAGTTTCAGTAGGCTCTCTCCTTCACAGGCACTCTCAGCTACTCTTTGCCACAGGCACAGGAAAGTTGGGACAAACTTTAAATTTTGACAAAATGATGCTTACAGCATTATCTTTGTTTATTTCATTAATATTCAATTATTCAAACATTAACCAAGAATACTGAAAATTAATGGGGTTCAGGAAGGAGGCAGAAGAGTGAATCAGAGTTCGGAAATGAGAGAGTTAAAGAGCTCTGTTTACTTAAATTGTCAAAGAAATGACTTGATTGTTAAGAAATGAATTGATTTTCATCTGAAAGTCTCATGTGGGGGAAAAAATCTTTAATAGAAGATCAGTCTTTAATCTAGCTTACAAGTACCTAACAAGATGTCAAAATTGAAGCTAGACAAATCCAATCTAGAAAAAAAGTGAGATTTGACAGAGAGAATAATAAAACATTAGAACATCTTTCCATGGGAAGTGGTAGTTTCTTAAGCAGTGAATGTGTTCAAATCAAGTTGGATATCTTTCTGAAACGTGTATTAATTCCCTGAGATACATGGATTTGATACAGAAATTTGAAATCTTGGATATTTATTGTGGTCCCTTCTGCCCTCACAATTTAAGCATCTTCTCTGCTGTTTTTAATTTTTCCTCCCATTCAGTCCTTCTGGACCTGCCTGGTTCATTTTGCCTCCTTTGGGTTTTTTTTCTTGTTCCCTTCATTATCCTCCCCATATTCCTGCATAGACTATTTTTCCATAGAGCAAGAAACTGTCATCTTTTCCTCCATATTTTTACACAAAACAAACTTTTACAAAGCTTTCATTCACTGATCCTACCAGTATGGTTGTGCCACGTGTGTTTATGCTGTCTTGCGTTTTGAAATTATGCATTTTTTATACCCTATCAGTCTGAATTAGAGTGTGAGAACCATCCATTTTGTGCATAATGTGCTACATGAACCTTGCTAAAAACAGTAGTCAATCTCCTAAATAAAGACTGATTTAAAATATATTGATGTAGAAAAGGGACATGAAAAGGCAAATTTACAAACACCAGAGGTAGTTTTTTATTAATAACATTTTTATACAAGATATTCTCACTTCTTTTTAAAAAATAGCCACGCTTGTGCTGAACATTGGGCTGTGGTATGTCTACAAAATGGAAAACTTTATACTGTAACAATTGTATTTACATGCAGTGTATTTTTAATGTCCCCAAAATTCAGTAGCTTTTGATGTGGAGCAAATGTGTGTTAGGACTTATTTTTTATGACAAAACTCTTAATGTTCTCCCCTGAATTTTAGCAAAACATGTTGTACAGAATAAGAGAGAGAAAATACTTTCTCAGAATAAGGAGCAAGGGAAGCACGTAACTTTATCATACACTTTTAAAAAGGAACTTTTAGGCAGGAAAACCTAGATATAGAATCATAGAATGTCTCAAGTTAGAAGAGGACACATTGTTGGTTTTGGTGTTTTTTCTTGTTTTTTATTACCACGTTAATGTGATGAGGTTCAGTCATGAATTCCTGTACCAGGCATTGTACAAACACAGAGCAAAAAGGCAGTTTGTGTTAGAGAATCTATGATCTGAGACCAGAGATATATATAGTGAGGGAGGGTAACAAGGATAACTGTGGTCAGCATCATAGACAGAGTTGGAGGCACAAGAGCAGCCTAGCCTCTTTTCGGTGTTTGTAGGCACTATTTTGAAGGAGAGTTTCAAGAATAATGGAGTAAGTTTGTCAACATTCATGGATAACAGAGTGGAAGAAAATTGTAAAGGTGCTTGCTTGAAGAGTTAAGTGGAGGATGTGGACTGACATTAGGGCTGGTTAAAGAAGGGAGTTGTCCTTCCAATATTGAATGAGAGGTAAAAAATAGGGAAGCGACCTCTTGTGAAGCATTTGGAAAAGAAGACTTGCAACTTACCCAGAGCAGTACGAAGAGAAAGGTGTCAAGATCAGAGTTGTAGGCAAGAAAAACAATCTTTGCAGCAGCCTACTGAATAAATAATAGGGCAAGACTGCATTTTCCAAGAGCGGAGAACAATATTGTGATGTTAAGATGTGAGTGACGATGACATGGTCAAGTTGAGCGCACAGATTAGAAACTTCTTAGAGATGCTATGCAGAGACAATAAGCAAAATCTGAACAGAGCTGAGGTATACAAATATAGAGGAAGGTCTAAGGTAAGTCTAGATTACAGACTGGAGTTAATGGTTACGTCCAAAGGGATCAAGAAAAGATGGTAACAATGCTTTGGTGTACATTAGAGGTGATGAGCTTCTCACTCACTGAGGCTGTGAAAAACATCGAGTTGAGTCTGGATACACAGTGTGAAGTAGAGAAGAAAGCAGTTGGGTTTAGCTTTTATGAATGAGATAGTCCAGAAGTAAAAGAGGAAGAAGAGGTTGAAGTGGAACACTGTGAAATTATCAGAGATGTGGTAGAGGTTTGAAGATAATCTTTGGAAGTGAACATTGAAAAAACAATAGGAGACAATTAAAAAAACCAAACAGAAAATAATGGAATTAAACAGTCTAATGAATAGCAAGATTTTACTGGGCTGAAGAGAGAAGAAAAGTCCAGAAGAATGAGGATAAAGTGCAGATTTTGAGCCTAGCTGCGAAAAATCATCAGTACACTTTGACAAGAGTACATAAATAACGTGGAAGTTGCCAAAACCTGCAAGGAGATTGTGAGAAGGAAGTGTCCATCAGCAATTGTAAATATCACATTCAAACTGCTTAGAAATGTGGTAAGAAAGGGAGAATGGTTAATGTTGAGTACCTGTGGTTGAAAATT
Organism: Steatornis caripensis; assembly: GCA_013398225.1. NCBI lineage: Eukaryota > Metazoa > Chordata > Aves > Caprimulgiformes > Steatornithidae > Steatornis > Steatornis caripensis. The sequence continues at coordinate 514,417 of VZSC01010942.1, forward strand.
TAACCCTGATCCCTTCAAACCAGGTGTGCACTGTAGGGAATGAGGTAATGGGTAAGAATACAGAGCCAAGTGAAGCAGTGAAGGCAAGAAAGGCAGAAGGTGAAAGATGGTGGAGAAATATAACGAGAAAGATGGGGAAATGATAGTAGGCATATTTGCAAGACTCCTCAGAGGAGTTGTAATGATAGGTGTACACATTACCTCTGTTGCTAAATTAAAATCCATCTTCTTGATCTTTATACAAAACTGAGGCATCTCAAACAAAGATCAAGGTGTGGAGAAACATCCTGACAATGCCTTTTGTTAATGTGTTAATGAACTTGCTTGGTTAATGTGATAGAAAAAGTCATATAAACCCCCAGACAAAATCTTTTACCTGAACCTGTATACTTACCAATGATAATGCTTTCCAAAGATTGAAGCCTAAATTAAAATATAAAAAGAAGAGGTGGGTAGATAGAGGTTCTCGGTACCTGTTCATCTTCTAAGTGGGACAATTTTTTTTATCTTTATTAAAACTATTCATACATTTTGAAGCAAGTAAGGCTTCTGTGTCTTTTGTCCTTTCTTCTAATTCTGATTTTTTGTCTCTATCTGTACAACTGCTTTTCAGCTAACTTGAGAGCTACTCTAGCCTATGCCATTCATCACAAGAACATCTCAGAGGGGCTTGGAAATGTTTCAAGTTTTAACAATCAGAGACTTAACCTGTTTTTTCTCATGTAAGTTACCTGCCTAGACACACTAGGAAGACAAACACTGAATAACAGAAGTTGAATAATAATAGTAATGAGGAATTTTGCATGTGAAATAAAAACCTGGTAAAATCAGGTCTTTTGTTGTAGATTGCTGAGATACTTTACCAGTGTAAGAGAGAGAGTGTCGACATTTGTCAGGCTATCCTCCATAAATTAGAATTACTGTTCAGGGGAAGTTTAGCCTTGGCTGCCTTAACTATCCCTACAGCATTTGCTATTTTGTCGTGGTTTGGAGTTCTTTTCTTTGAAATACAAGGGGATATTTGGGGGTATGGTGGTAGTACTTAAAGTCTCTTTTTTCTTAGTTGATGTTTTTGTTCTATTATAATTACAATTCTTTTTTTCTTGACCTAATCATGTTTTCTGGCTTCTTTATCAATTTAAAAGATTAATCAGAGGGGAAAAAAAAAGAAAAAATGCCATGATTGTTTGCACTGCGTGTTGTTTGGGGGTTTTTTTCATGAGTGTGTTGCTTTAGAATGGCGTAAGGTTGACAGCCTAGGAAACTAAAGCATCAGTACATATTTTCTCAGACTATTTCAATAGCATGCTTTATCCCTGACCTGGAAAAGCCACCTCTGCATGTGAGAGGATAGTTCATTCTCCATAGCTCATTCAGTCCTTGTCCTTTTTGCTAGGACTGCCATCAAGATTGCTAATTATAGTAATAGGTTTCTGACGTGGGTACTTTTCCTCTGAAAACTGGTCAAATTCATTTGATACAGGCCATAAAGCAGCCATTAGAGGGTACCAAGTTTCAGCCAGCATCAGTTTGACCTAAAGTAGTAGCTGAACAGTGCAGTAGTGCTTTTCCCTCGCATCCTATTTCATTTTTTAATGTTCTTGTTGTAGCCAAAAAAGGCTCCCAAACTGTTTTATATTCCCGGTGGGTTTCAGACCATTTTCTGCTGAAACTGAGTTGCATATTTGCAATTGCAAGAAACTAAACCTGCATGAATTAAATAAGCCAGCACAAATAATGTCAAGACTGGGCTTTACAGAGCTGGTTTGGGGTTTTTTTTACAAAAAAAGCCATTGAAGGTGTGACTTGGACAGAAATACAGAGCAAAACACATTTTTCAAATTTACAAAATAATTTCAGCTGTTAGTACTGTAGCGTCTTCCCTCAAAAGAAAGACATAAAAATATTATAGCTTTAAAGCTTCTTATTTTGCTGGAAGAAAAGTGGCTTTAGAAAAAAATGGTTTATGTCCACTAATTTAGCATCCCAGGAAAGGGAACAAGAGGAAAATATTAACAAGGCTTGCATTTTTTTCATGTTGACACTCAACATGATACCAGCAACTTAAAAAACTTTTTTTCTGATATGGTATTTTTACACTTATGTCTATTTTTTATAAAGGAAATTGCATAAAGACTGAGATTTTCAGATTTCTGTTACTAAGACTTTTCTGAGTTTCCTAGCAGTGCTTTTCTTTAAATGGAAAAGCAATCAGCCCTTACTTCATGATGCCTTTGGGATTTCTTTCCTGTCTGACCACTAAGTCCAAGAGTCACGTCCTCAATAATCCCTGAAAAAATTATTGTTCCTCACCCCCTTACTATGTATAGATACATGCGTTTAGATACACATATACTCATCTTTACCTTTCTCAGAGTTCTTTTGCGATATCAGTGGATTTTTCTGTACTTCACTCAGGAATTGTGTTTGGATTACACGAACTTTTATGGGTAGCTGACAGTATTTATATACATGCTGACTCTGATTTGCTACTTTGATTAGCACTAGAATTCAAAGTAGCTGGTTCTGATCCAGAATCAGGCTGATTCTGACATCAGTGTTAACGATGTAATAACGCTAACTCTGAGCAAAATTGTTTCTGATGCCCTGATATGCGGGGGCATGTCTGCTTTACAGGTGCAGGTGCAGATGTTTGATTGCAGCTCATGCAAATTTGTAGAAGCATTAAACAGATAACCGTGTAGATATGGTAGCCCAGAGTGAGCTACCGAAACGGTTTCAGAGGTTGCAGCCGGTATTGAGCTTCATGTACCATAGTGGCACTTCACTTACTGGTCGTACTTGTGCTCATCTAAAGGTAGCATGGATAAATATATACAGCTTGTAGTTGCATCTCTTCCACCAGTGTGCCCACATCCTGAGTGAGATCAGAATGAGTCCTGTTAGTGTTTATTTGATAGAAATTATCTTTAGGTTACATAGTTATTTCCCCACAGGAATAAATATTTTCCTGTACCTTTTGAAAATTTATGGCAAAGTTGATTTTGAAAATCTTGTGTGTAAATTTATCATTGGCCTTCACATAATTATCATGTCTTCAGGAATGCAACTATACTGAGGCTAGAGACCAAGAGCAGCCCTGGTGCTAGATCAGGAAAATGGAGGAAGACTGTTTTATGGCTAGACGCAGGGCTCTTAGCTCACTCCTTCGAACAGCACACATGCCAGTCACGTTGCAGCACTGCTCATGCTCCTGGCAACTCATCGGTTCCATATTTTGCTCAGCATTATGGCTTCTGAGCTTTTACCTACCCACACAGACTCCTTTGTGCCTACGGTAGGTGTGCACAGAAAATGCTGTATTTTGGATGCTCAGCGGGAACCTGACAGTAACATGAGAGAGGGTTGGGTTTTTTTCCAGGAGGAGGCACCTGCGCTGCCTTCCGAACTGCATGTGTGAAGTATAGTAAATATATGGGTTAAAAAAATCATAATTCAAATCCCTATAGTGGTACTGATCAGATCTCTGTTTCTGTAGCAATGAGAACCAAAGGTGGCCTTTTAAGGCTCACAGTTCATCTACCAATTTCCAGTTCTGCTTCAGGATTCTTAAAGTATTAGAGTGCGTGCTTTAAACCCACAAAACTTACCTTTACCTAATTTTCACCATTCTAACCTAAGTTTCCACGGAAACAGGGTTGAAAAAGCCGCTGGTAGCCAGCAGGCAGCCAGCAGCTGAGAGTGAGAACTCTCCTTTGTCACTTTCCACTACTGGATGCCTGCTGCGTGCCAGTGTGCAAAGCTACCTAGGCTTCTAAAATCTGGAATACTTTCAATTTGAGGGGGAAAAATTAAATTAATCTACTCTTTTCTCTCTTTGGATTGTCACAGTAAATTCCAGGAGGGCAAATGGGCTAATGAGTCCTGATCTGTTCGGTTACACTGAGCCCCACATAATCAAAGCTTTCCCAACCAACTGGGCCTCTCCTTTCATAATTTCCGTGTTTTAAAAGCATTCTCTCTCAAATTTTATATCCATGCCTATGTACACGTATATTGTGGTACTTTCGTTCTTTGTGGCTCTATATCTATCTATCTACATATTTACGAACCTTTTTTGCATATATTACAGCCAATGTATAAAATTTCCTTTCTTCCTGTGTACTTAGGGAACATTTCTGAATGAACACATTATAACTGATCCTCAGTTAAATATTAGGAGTAGGATGTGAATGGAGATGGCTTTTTAACCAGAAGTAGATTATAGCTGCGGGAAGACTAAAGGGTCTGTTTGGTCAAGACTCATACAAAACTGAGATAAGCATGCACAACCTGACAAGATCAGATTAGACCCTTCCCCCACAAGTGCTTTTCCCATAAATATTTATCTACTCTCTATTATAAATAACCGGGAAATGTAAAAGAAGGATAGATTTTTTTTAAAAGAAAACAGACTAGAAATACAAATGCAGCTTCAAATCTTCAGGGTAACGATATTTTAAGTATGCAGTAAATTCCAATACTAGTTGCTGTTTTTTAAATGGGAGCAAAGTCCTGTAATTCTTTGTGGCAGCTACGTAGATCAGCAGCATTTATAAACAAAGAAGAACTTTGTACATATGTGCATTTTTGCCTACTATTGGGTACCTTAGAATTAAATAACTTATCACCTATGTGAGAACAGGTGTTGACAGAGTCAGCTGTGCTGTATTTTTAAGTTTGCCTGAGGCAACATAGCTGGCATTGAAGTTAAGCTTGGTACTCTCTCACCCTGTGCCTCCTCCCTCCAGCCCAAGTGAATGCTCACTTCATCAATGAGAAACACAACTGACTTTCCTGCCAGGTGTAACGGAGATCCACATCTATTCTGCAAATCTGTGTTTCATTCAGATTGCGGATGCTTTGACTTCCCTTCCTCGTGCAATGGTTTAAAGGGGTAAAAATCTGAAGCCATATATGTGCCACTAATTCGCAAATGCATATCTGCTGGCGATCCACTCGTCAGAACCTGTGTGGACTGCCTTTCTGTTCTAATAAAAAAAAGCTCTTTAGCTTTGAGATTTAAAACCTTAAAAATGTACAGAATAATATTTTTACATTCATCTTTGAAAGTAACAAGTGTGTACTTTTTAAAACACTTCTGTGTCACATGAGAATAATATTAATACTTTCAAAATCTTAAGATGAGAAATGTAAGTCCTTTTTTCTTTTCTTTTCTTTTTTTTTTAATCTTTTTTTCCTCTAGCATTTTACGATGGGATAATGAGACAGATGTCTCTCAACTGGAAGGACATTTTGACATTGTTATGTGTGCTGACTGGTAAGTACATAAAAATCATAAAACTCATGTTAGAAAAATAGCTTTGCTGGAGTAATTGTACTGTGCTGCTTGCTGATGGCTAAGCAAAGTCAACAAATGAAGCACAAAGCCACCTTAACCTCAACAAATTAATATTCATCTCCATGTGACAGTTATAAGGTAGTCTTCTATCACACAGTAACTTCTACCACATTATTTCCCAAAGATTGATTTTGAGAAGCATTTCCATTTTCTGGAATTGCCTCTGTTTCATGCTTGACGTATCAGTAAATGGACGACTTAGGCAAATTGCAAATAATTATGGCTCAGTGAGGAACAGTCTGGAGAAAAGGGAGTTTATCAACACAAACAGCTCAATTAGCTTACTTCTTAGGAAAGATCTGACTATTGATATAAGGGCATATATTTTTTGCTCCCCGGAAAATCTTTCCGAGGAAAAAAAGATTTTCAAAACCTTTTTTCCCCCATCACATTCTGTTTCTTAAATCAATTTGACCACAATATTTGTAGACATAGGCTTTATATTGTTTACACGGGCACGTATTCATTTTGAGAGAATTCTTAGTAAAAAAATGAGAGTTCAGCACTTAATTTATGAAAAAGGAGATGCATGCTACAATATGGTATATTGTTTAATAATTTATGCAAATAGATTTGATTATTAACGCAACTCTTTTCTAATACTGGATTTGCAGGATTGTGCTGTGCTGTATTTGCTGCATGCTAACTTTAAAAGTGGTACATTATTAATTATTTGTGTTATATAAAATAGTGTAAAGAGACATGTGCAATTGCATTTAGGAGAGTAGGTATTTTAAAATGATCTGTCTTTCCTTCATGAATATTTGCTCTTAAGCCTTTAAATGTCCAAAACAGAAATTGCTGTTTATGTTTTGCTGCACTTAACTATAGTGAGAGACCAAATTTTGAAAACAGAGACTTGCTAGGACAGCTCAGTTCAGCAGATTTCTGTACCCTACTAAGAAACAGTTAAAGGAAAAAGGCAAAGGGAAGTGTGAAGCTGTCTATTGTCTCTTTAAACAATGTGCTTTTTAAGTGGGTTCTGATAAAGTATTCCTTTAAAACTGGGGGTTTTTTGCTTTGATATTCTGCTGTTTAAGCAAACTCTTATTTCAGAAAAGTTACTGGGTTTGTATAGCACCGGAGAAAGTGTATTTAGTCTTTTTTTTTCCCTTTTTCTAATACCTGTTTGTTGACAGAGTGCAACAGTGCTTCATTTCTTTTAGCATTTAATTTCAGAAAAGTTCTTTGTTCCCAAAAAGGACAGAGAAGGTTTTCTAACTAATCGCTGATAATGTGCCTCGGAGATGCATCATCTGATTAAAATAAGGAGCTAAACACCACCATATGATTTCAGCAAGTAATTTAGTAAATGCCTTCCTCACCAAATATTAGAATGAATACTCCAGGTTTCATTGCACAGATGAAGTTAATGCTGGACAGGATTAGATCAGATTAAGTATGAAAGTCAGATCAGAGTGCTGGCGGACATGAGCAGGAGGGCAGCAGTCTTCTCGGAGGCTTAGACAAGGCTCACATATGGATGTTCTCCAGATTATGTGGGTGAAGCAAGGTCTTGCCAAGAGATTTAGAGTTAAATTTGTTCTTCACACAAATATCAAAACAACCTGGCTGTGCCATCTCTTGTATTCTTGATACTCACACCGTGTCATCCTATTTGTGCTGGGAGTACAGCAGAGTGGAACAAGACTTAAGTTGTTTTTTTCAGTAATATTCTTGCCTAATACTCTTCCCAGTCTGTTTGGAAATAGTGTAGTTTCTTTAGGAAACAAAGAATCAAACATGACAGGTAAAATACATAATGCATTTGCAATCCCTGCATTTTCTACATTTATTTTGAAGCACTTAAGATGCAGGTAAGTGTATAAATATTTATGGATTTCTAAAAAATAAATAGAAATGTGCAGGTTAGTTTAAAGGGCATGTTTTTATTCACAAATTGTCTCTATTTTTTTTATTGGAAGTGCCCATATATAGTTTAATAAGTATGAAAATCCCTTTAATGTTTGTTTCTTTTAGAAATCATTCTTTTAGTTATGGATACTAGGTTTTCTGATACATGAAAACGCTGGGGGAAAAAAATGTTCCTTACTTTATCAAACTTGAATCTTCTTTTCATTTTCATGTATTTCTCTTCTGAGATACAGCATAGGCTTGAGAACTGTTGGCAGGATTTTTGCTCTCTGAATTTTTTGGGCTGCCATTGAAGAGGAAAAAAAAATCTCTTTTCTTATAGCTCCTCAGCTGAAACCTGAAGTATGCAGTGATAAAAACAGATAGAATAGATTGCATTTAGTTGAACGCCACCATATAGCTCATTGTCAGTCAATAAAATCTGGGATTAGAACAGAGAACGAGAAAGCAAAAAATCTGAGTTCAAATATTAGGTACATGGATAAATTTTTATTGAAGTATTTCCAGCAAGGGTGATATTGTCTGATTCTCTGAATAGCTAACCAGTGGTACTGCTTGATCCCATTTACATGAAAACAAGCTCTATTCATAAACATATTCCAAATCCACATGGAGGTTCAAGTAAAAATGTACATGATTACAACAAGCAGCGATATGTTTATATTCATATATTTACAGTCAGACTTTCATAAACCTTGTGTGCAGGGGTGGAAAATAAGTTATTTCCCAGAACAGACAGTCTATTAGTTAACAGCTAAATTTAGTAGCTCACCTAGATTATAAAATAAATAAGAGGCATACTGTGAAAGCTAGTCATTATTTAACCATTCAGGATTTTGACAATAAAAATAGTTTCATGGTTCAACAGTTCCGAAATAACTTGTAAAATGTAAACTATGAGATAAAAATAAGGGAAAAAAAAAATCTTGGTGAGGCCATACCTGGAAGAAGGATATACTGGAAAAAAATACAAAAATAATGGAATTTTTAAAGTATATCTACTCACCTTGTATTTCTGAGGAGGAATTTTAAGGCCTGGTGAGGGCTGCCAGAATTTTAGACTTTCACTTGACCTACAGTTATGGCTATAACAGCAAGCAGGTGCTGGAATTGTAAGAGTGAGTATGGACAGAGAAGGAGAAATAAAAGGTGCCTCTGTGGACAGGCCAAAAACTAGACTCTTCCAAAGCCCTCGAGAGCCTCAGATTTCTGATTATTTAAAAGGAAGCATATATACTCTGTTAAGAAAAAAGCTGCTGAGATTTTTAATCCAAGGAGAGAGTCAAGGCCAGTAGGACTGAGCCAACAGTAAAATCTTTGTCTTTCATGTTCTTCTGAAACAAGTTTTCACAAATAATTTTAATGTAGAGACAATATAAGGTCTACATCCCCATATGATTCTGGAAATTCATAATATCCCACTTTACTTACTTAGATCGATTACTTTCTTGAAGTTTGGCACATGCATAAGAATACGCACAACAGAGGCCAGGGGGGCTATCCCACATCACTTTCACTGCTGAGATTTTTGCTGAAGTCATGAGGAGTTATGGGTTCACCAGAAAAGTAGAACTGAACTGAAAGTATCCTTTAAATATCTTAAAATATGTAAATTTTGTCTCCTTTAGTATTTCATTTAATATAAGGAGATCTTTTTGCAGGAATACAGTAAGATCTCTCTCCTTGCTCAGTTTAAATTTATTATTCATTTTAAGCCTGATTTCTTGCACACGCTTTCAAGTGCATTGGAATCTGATGACATGGAACTAAGGATTTTTTCAGTGTATGTCAGCTGTGTAGTTCAAGACAAATGAAAAGACAAATGGCTCTACACACTAGGCACTATACATGAATGCAATGATATCTGAAGTACGCCTGTAAACTAAGCTCTTGTACCAATTGCAAAGTATGCAAAAAGAAAAATAAGTTCAGATCATAGCCTATAAAATACAAGTATATACCCCTTGTTGTGAGGTACAAGGCAAAAGGATATCAGCATGAAGCAAACTGAGAATCAACGTGGGTTTTTAATTTGTTTTCGTTGTGGCTTACTGTTACTTCCATACAGTTTTGGTATGAACTTTCACTTTGGTTTTAGTGGTAATTTAAAATTTTTAAAAAATGAGAGAGGCAACAAGTTTTCCTGCCTGTTCATCCAGATTCCAAAGGGTAAGAGCGCTGCCTAAACAAAGGCCGGAGTCATAAACTGCGTTCTTGCCTCTCTGCCGTTGTGCTCCAAAACCTCCTCGCTGACCCAAGAAACCCTTGCTATTCCGGTCCTGGGCCACTTCTTTCACAGCATCCTTACTACATAAACATGAGACATTACCACTAAAGTAATGGCGAGCTAAGCCAAATTTGAATTGAGATATGAGAACTGAGTGAGAATGGTTTAGAACAATACATTATTTTACTTCACTGAGCTGTTGTGAGCTCTAAAGGATTCTCTCGGGTACATTTTCAGTATGCTGTGGTAATACTTAGTCATACAAATTCTACTGGTAAGAGAAATTGCATGAATAAATCTCCTTGGGGGCAAACCCTGGGCTGGCCCTTTCTGCAGCACAGATTGTCTAACAACTCCTTCAGGATTTTCCTCATTCAGGTTGTCCTCCGACTCAGAGGGAGGATGGAGACATTCCCTGGAGTCACTGCGTTGCATTAACATTGCTTCCAGCCTTCTCTGCTCCCTCTGGTCAGCGTATGTGGCTCACAGAGCAACAGACTGGAAATCGCAGTATTGGAGACTGTTTTCAATTGAAGTAGGTCCCGTTCCCAGGGACAGGCCTTTTGGAGGGCAGGGACAACTTGAGAGCCAAGCCAGGGCAACTGTCCCAGGTTATCTGGGTTTCCTAAGCTAAGAGGGCTAGGAGTCTACCTCCCATACCACAAAAATATCAAGTGAGAGTTGGACAGAGAAGGTGTTGGCAGAACTGGCAGAAAAGGAATCAGCAGAAAATATCTTAGCAGGTCATGTAACCATTTTAAGTTCTCGGACACTCAGTTTCTGGTGAGCAGAGGCCTGTAGTTCTCTCATCAGAGAGAACTCATCAGTGCTCAAAGGAGCACGATTGGTAGCAGCAGTTTTGCCCCTATCTCATTGCGAAAAGAGAGAACGGTATGCAGGTCCATGAAAAAGGAATTTTAGCACTGGTATACTGCCTCAAAATTGTGTTTCCACTACAATGCTTTCAAAAATAAAAATATTATAAGTGCATTTTTCATTTGGAATGTACTTCTGTCTGCAAAGGATCCCAGCAAGTCTTAAATGTGTGCATGCCTGTGATACTTCATGTTGAAGAAAGTTATTTTTAGCGATTCTTTTGGGAGAGGACTCATGCACTATATTCCACCTCTTCTGCAGATGGGTAAGTTCCCAGTGAAGTAGTGTCTTATGGTATCTATCTGCACAGGGGTCTACCTGAGGTGAATGTATTTAAAACTCCCAGGAGACATTAGACATATCAGCTGCCGTTCCAATTAATTAAATTTTGAAAAGCATCTTTTCAATAAGGTTCTTCCAGTAAGATTAATCAAGGCTGAGGAGCTGAAGTTTAAATTTTTTTGTAGACTATGCTATCAGAGAAATTGTTAGCTAGTACTTCCGTATGTTGAGAAGAAATTTGAAAGGTCATACTTCTATATGAAATGTTCTTTAAGAAATGTATGTATACCCAGTCTACCATATATTCTCAACGATGCGAATGTTAGGTTCTGACAGTTTTTACTGAAGAAATTTGGTCACGGATGAGTTTTCTGAAGGTGCTTTTTTTTTTTTTTTCTGATTAGCAAAAATTCACAGACCTTACACAGCTGCTTGACCCTGTGATATGTAATATTGTGTTCTCCTTGGTAGCTGTGGCGTGTCCTTACCTAAATATCCACACATACTCTGTTCTTGGTGACTGGCATGTGGTTGGCAGACCACTTTTTTCTCTTCAGTGTTCTCCTATATTCCTATATTTTCTGTTTCTCTTCAGAAAGACATGTTTGAGAATAGAGGCGAGTATATAAAAGATTGTAAAGAATGGACAAAATGCCATGTAGTGTGGAACTTGAGCTTGACACAGGCTGGGAAGCAGTTTTATTACTGAGAAAGCATGAAAAATAATGAAGAAACAATCATGTTATTTGTGGCCTGCTTGATAGACTTTCTTATCTGGATCGCCAATATAAATGCAGCCCACGGTAGTAAGGTCTGAAAGGCATCAGTTGCTATCCGATGGTTGTTCAGTAACCATTGTAAATGCACTCTCATACACAGTAACTACATGTCCACAAATATCTAGTCAAGAGTGATTGGCACCCTGGTTGCAACTATTAGTATATACGCTGAGGTACTGAGGGGCGTGAAGAATGAATTATCCCCTCAAATCATGAGGTAATCACACCAAAATGGGGCTGAGCATGTTGGCAACATCGCATGGGAAAATTGACTCTGCTGCTGTCCTTGCGGGACCCGTGCTGGAGATGGATTTCACCCTTGAGACAGGACAACTCTGTACGATCTGGGTCGTTGTATTTGAACAGTATTTGAGGGAGAGAGGAGGCAGGGGCTTGTAAATAGAGATAGATAAACGTAGGTAGGTAGGTAGGTAGATAGATAGATACAACAAATATGCGTAATAGATAATAATGAATTAATGCCACAAGTGCGAAGCTGAAAGGAAAAAAAAATACCCTTAATAGTAACACCTGAAATACAACACCCGAAAAACACTTTAAAAAAACTCCACCTACCCCCTTGTATAAAAATATACGTAAAATGTTAACTTCGTACTTTGATCCTGATTTCTGATATGGTAGTATTTCAATAGTTAGCATATGTGATCTGTGAATTTCAGCTATATAAAGATCTATTTCATGCTGATATTTTAGCTTTGATTTAGATTAAATGTGGCTTTATGTATTTTTTTAATATTTAAAATTACCTGAACTGGACAGAAATGTAGACCACAGTTTCTCTTTTACAGCATTGTGTAAACATATGTAATTAGCCTTGTACTTATCTGCATTAGTATCATTAGAATTGAAAACCCATTTTAATCTGGATTCTGTTCTCTTCTCAATGTCAGCCTGTTTCTGGACCAGTACAGAGCTAGCCTTGTTGATGCAATAAAGAGATTACTCCAACCCAGTGTAAGTATGTTTCTATTTTCTCCTGAACACTGGCTTCAGAATAATTAGTCTGTGCACAATGATTGAGAGAGTAATGGAATGGCAGGATTAATGTCATGTAATACTTTAATACTTATTATGTCCAACTTCAATTGAGTCTTCTAATCTATCAGATTCTTTCCTAATCATAAACTAGGAAACTTCTTATACTTGGCCTTCTGATAAGGAACACAGTGGGTAGTAAAATAAATGAAACCGCTTCAAAGATAGCATGAGATTATTTTTATCAAAGCGTTTCTCAAGTATTTTCCTTTGATAATAATGTCTTCATATTAAAGTAAAAGTATGATATTGAAAGTTTTTATGTTGGCTTCCATCATTTGTAATCCCTTCAATTGTAACCTTTGTCATTGCGTATTTATTTATTATGAAAGATTATTTTTTCTTTTCGTTTCTGCTTATATAAAATGAACAAACCCCTTATGCATATGTCGTAGCACAAAACTTTTTTTCCATTCAGAAGGCCCTGTGTTTACATGTTTTATGCCTTAGAACACAACAAAATTAAGCTTTTCATAAAATGCTTACGTGTTCTACGTGAGTGTCGCCAAGGAAATATTTTACCGATCTCAGTCTGTTAGGCTGTTAAATCAGGGAGATCTACGGCAAAAATAAAGCTGTTATATCCATATATTTATACGCAACAAATAATCTTGGATCTCAAACAAAAAATTTTAAAAAGAAGATATCAAAATGAGAAAACTTATGAAGTGCTATAAGTAGGAATTTGAAACAGGATTTTTAGCTTTCATGCTCAGCATACAAATCTTCCAGTAAGGTAAACTTTCCATTTTAAAACAAAAGGATTTCGTTAGCAATGCATTCTCCAAACTTTGTTTAAAAATTGTATTGTACTTTTTGTACAAGAGATTTTCTCTGCAAAAGGAATAGAAGACCCAAACATGCAAAGGCTTAAGAAACCAAGTCATTTTAGTCATGTAAGTAATCCCATTCTTTGCTAAGAGTGATCAGATTTCTATTCTTGGTTCTGTCATAGACTTCCCCGAGTGACCTTAGGCGAGTTACTTATAGACTGAATTATTTTCATGAGCTGTGGGTCAAAGGTGCCAGGAAGACAGAAGAAATGGAGCCACCACGAGAAAAAGGTTACCCAGCTATTTCTGTCAGTGGCAGCAAGAGGAGGTTAAGCAACTCCTGCCCAGAGTGATGCATTCTGACTTTCATGACGTACCATCAACTGTCAAGGTGCAATAATTTTGGGGGCTAAAGGTGATCTGGAACACAAAGCTGATCCCGGTTTAAAAAAGTGCAAAAAGTATTTTTTTTCGACCCAGATCAATGTCCGCACCTGGTTCTTCAGGTAGCCCCATAGTGACTTTAGCCCCACTGTACTGGCTCCATGAAAAGACACCAGGGGAGAAGAGTATGAGTGGCAGCAATACAAGTGTATAAGAGATGCCCTGATAACTGTGACCTGTCTAGAGCCTCTAGTTGGAGTGGAAGAATAGCTGTTAGTTGCTTTGTCTCCAGCTCATAGCTAATCTTGATCTGGTGGTCTGTATTGCTGAAAATGCGAGTACACCTATACATTTGTATATGCACATGCGTGCCATCTTTACTTGGGCTGATCAGCCCAACCAGAGTTTGATTTAAAAAACAATTGCAATAATAATAATAATAAGCCTGAATTTTAAGAAGCGTTCATAGCTCAAGTTCCCATCTATAGACAATTTATGAATTGTTAACCTGACTTTAAACCAAAACTGGCCTGACTTTGTTGCTTTTTAACTCCAGTCAGCTAACTCAAATTGAGAACAAGCCTTTGTTTTTCAGAGCAGATGAACTACAGTCATTTGTGAATGTACATGGAGTAAAGGGAGATGACTTTTTGTTGCCTGTCTTCCTAATCTGGCTTGCTACTGCACATTGTGATTAATGGTATACCCAGTACTTGTTTGCTATGCATTTTAGGCCATGGTTCCTATCTCTTAGGAGCAAAGCTAGCTCAAGAAATTCTTATTCCTTGCAGGAATTTCTATTGCAGTTTTGGACTGTATTTTTAAACTAAAGTCGTTTGCTTAATGCACTTTAAGGATGGTTATATGGATGGATATCCATTAATGGCATGGCCTTGCAACTTACGGTAATTCATAAGTAAGAGGACAGCAAACTATTGTGTGGGGTGGAAGGTGGGAGTACAGACACCTTAGATGAGCTTTCTTGTCCAAAAAGGACGCGTTGAACAGAGATGCCTTCAAGCATATGCTTTCATGGTTTGAAAGACCCAAATAAAAGCATGTATTCATTTGAGATCCAAGAGAAGATGCAATCACAAGTACAAAAAGTTATTTTTACTGTTTTTGTTAACCTGTATAAATCTAAGGATAACATCGGAGGAAACTACTGAATGGCACTCTACTGTAGCCTTTAAATGAAAAGTAAATTAATAGTGAACTCATTTGCCAGTTGCAATAATTAAGAATAGTTTATGGGCATTAGTTTATACCCAAGCTAAGGCCTAAACTACTTTGATTAAGTTCACTCCTCTACATGAATTATTTTGTCTCAAATTTAGAAGTTACGTTTCCTTATTGGTAATACTTTGCCAAATTGATAGAGGAACAATCTCAAATTGTAGACACATGTAGATGTAAGACATCTTTCAAGTGCAACTAGGATACAACTAGGATAGAAGCATTCAAGGAAAATAATAGCCAGCAAAACTGAAAGGAAAAGTGGAGTAAATGGAAAATAACAGCTATCCTTACAAAGCTGTCTTGAAGGAGACATTCAGAACAGGTAATCTATTCTTACTATGAGTTTTACAAGAGATAAAGTTGTATTTCCTTTTTCATTAAGGATGATATTTGTGGATATTGGAAGCCTTGTGGCACAAAATGATCTGGTTTGGGTAANAAAATAACAGTTATCCTTACAAAGCTGTCTTGAAGGAGACATTCAGAACAGGTAATCTATTCTTACTATGAGTTTTACAAGAGATAAAGTTGTATTTCCTTTTTCATTAAGGATGATATTTGTGGATATTGGAAGCCTTGTGGCACAAAATGATCTGGTTTGGGTAACTCTTTTGTTTTCCTGGATGACTATGGTAATTTCAGTCATCTGATTCGTCGTATGGCCCCATGGACAGTTGTATTGGCACAGGAAGAGAGGACTAGAAACTCACACAGGCAGAAATGAGCAGCTCACAGAGTTACTGGGGATTGAAATTTCTATCTGAATCTGTTACAACGGCAAATGTCACCTGTAAACCAATTCCAAGAATTAGGCGTTGAAATTTTACATCAAACATTTATCTTGAATGGCTATATTCTATTCCTCTTATAAGCAAGCTACTTGATTTGCCATCTTTTAGTTTTATCTTTTCCTATCATTAAAATGTGCTTTTAATTTCAATCTCGGAATAAGCAGTTGCTTATTTGCGTATTTCCCTAATTACGAACATTTTTTATGAAGGCTTTGATTCTTCTGTGTCCTATCCATGCAAAATCCCAGTGAAGTCAATGAGATGCTATTGAGCCGTGATTAGTACCAACAAATAAGACTGCATCTAATAATGATTGATAAGTAAACTTAGTCATAGTCATGTCCAAAATGTGAACGTCTGTTCCATTATCTTACTGCAGCATTTTAGTGACACTTCAAACTATTGTAACTGTCATTTTCCTCTGTGTTTTGTTCATGAATATACTGGAAGCATTTTCCCAGCTGAGGAAAGGCCATTTTGGACTTTAAACATCATCCTAAATTGGGAAGCACTTTTGAATTAAGAATTAAACAACCTTGGGGAAGTCCATCAAGTGTAGATCCAGGCCACTGGTCTAATCTTTTTACTGTACAGAAACCAAGAAATGAAAAACACTTTAAAATTAGAAATGTGAACGCAGCCCCACAGCAGGTAGCAGAATCACAGAGATCAGGCAGTTGACAAGAAAGGTATTTAAAGTTCAGATTATGGTAGACCAGAACTGACCACAGTACCTCCACAGTACCTGCCAGTTTTGAGGAGATTATTGTAGTATTAAACTTCATCGTGATTTCTGGGGTTTTGTATCAGCGAGGGTGAGATCCTCAGGTGGTTTAGATGCACACTAAATTCAATAGATGGATGGGTTTTTACACCAACTAAGGAGCTGGCCAAAAGTAACTCTGTGTAGTGATTTCCATAAAAGGCCATTCCCCTTTTTCAAATTTATTTCAAGATTTTCAGTCTGGTTTAAAGAGATATTTCATACTGTGTTACCTTCTATTTTAATAATTAAATTTGATGTAGTCTACAGAGAGTACAAGAAGGGATGACCGCATGGTCTGCTGATTCCAAATGGAAATCTGTAAGGAGGTGCTGTTGTGTGAGCATTCCTTCCTCATCGAAGCTGCTGGATCAGTGGCTGATGCAGGGCGTGCAGCCTCCAGCAGTCTTCATTCACAAGGTTTAGCCATTCCTGAAGTCCCTGTGTGAATCGTGCGGCCAGTAAGCCCCGGCTGGGGGACGTGTTTCCCATTACAGTGACCTCTCTGTGAAGCTGCCCATGAAGATGAGGGACTCCAGACGAGTCTCGTCCTTCTTATGCCAGGAAGGGTCTCTGCAGAACAACATTCTGGGGAGTATGAGATGGCAGCAGGAGGACGAGGAGGATCCTCAACTGAAGGCTTCTGTTGCTGCCCACTTCTGTCTGATGACATTGAAGCATGCCAAGGATGTGCAGGAACTGATTGTGAATTTCCTGTGTTTAATGTTTTTCATCCTGAGCTGAGCCTGTATTCAGACCTAACATTTACATAAGCAATTCCAGTGCCTTTGGTGGGAGCTACACCCCTTTGCACCTCATATTTAGCCACAGAATTAAAGTTACAGCTACACAGATGAACAGAAGCGAGTAGCTTTGGATATTGCCCTACATCTCCTGTGTGCTCAAATTTCCCATGAGAAAGATGAGGGTAACGGTATTTCCCTATCTCCCAGAGGCATTGGGAGATAAATACAGTGCTGTGGTATTAATGATTGGAGAATTTTAAGTACACATTAGTACCATAGGTACTGACATAGATTTTTTTATCGCTGCCTCATTGCGCGTTGTCTCAGCATACGTGTGTGTGAGCTGTAACGCACAGATTTCTTCCCTATCCTCCTCACTAAATATCTGTGTCAGCATTGTAACTTTCCAGAGTTCCCTTTGAAATTCTCTCTTCTGGTCGTTTTTTTTCCTGTGGTATAAAAGATTGCATTTTCTCAAGCCAGATATTCTTCTACAGCGTCTAATCATTTCGTAACTTCTTCAGATCCCTTAGAATATTTTTTTGTCTCTTCGATTGATTACGGCACCTCACAAATTAGTCTTAGCTCTCATTAATATAGAAGTTAAATGCAAGAACTCACAGTAAACTTTGTGGTTCCCCTTGGTGTGATATGTTGTTGGCTGATATTAACCTTTATTTGCAGCTCTTCAAATGGTTTTCATTCCATGTGACAGAGCACGGTATTCAGCCAGTTAGAATTAATTTTGCAAATAAGATTTCAAGAGATGTTATATCAAGTAGGTTAGGTTTTGGGCTAGTACTTTGCACAGAGTGTCTAAAATCTACCAGTTCAAGGTACAGTCATTTTTGTTTTCTTAAATACAGAAGGATGAACAAAAAAATTAGCTAATGGACTATAATGTATTGCCTGGGCATCATAAGTGGCCTGATCATCTTGAAAGATCCGGAATTGCTATGCAAGAACATTAAGTCCTGCTTTAAATGCGATTTACCAATTTAAGGTCAAATGTGGTTGCACTGCTCAGGTAGTTTAAAATATCTTTAAAAAATTAACGATCGGGTCTAATTTGCCTCCCATTTTGCCTTGGTCTACGCTCTTGTAATTCCACTGACAGCAAATGGGAGGTACTCTTCCATGTGTGAGGGTGAAAGAAGGAAATAGTTATTTACAGTCTTTGCATGGTCGTGAGCTAACAAATGGGTTTTGCATTGAGTGTATGTTCTGTATGCTTTTCCCGTGTTTTGTTTTGGTAATTCATAGCCATCATTATTATATGAAAAGGAGCATATGTATGGCAGTTGGCAGTTTTCTAAAGAAAATATTTATTACTTTCTATTTTGCATTTGTTTAATCATGGAAATCTTGCATATTTTGAACAATTATTTGTATTACGCTATTTTAATATTTTGCCGAGAGAACAATTGACTTTTCCAGCTTGAGTATATTAAAAGCTTAGTCAGGCGTATGTTATATCTGGTTCCCTTCCAGTTTTAAAAATGTATAAATTCTCTTTTTAACGTTCCAGGGAAAAGCAATGGTATTTGCTCCACTCCGAGGGAATACTTTAAACCAGTTTTGCAATCTAGCTGAAAAAGCTGGTTTCTCTATCCAAAGACATGAAAATTATGATGAACACATTTCGAACTTCCACTCCAAGGTTAGTTTTCTGCTTATGTTAGATAACACTTTAATCCGCATTGCATTTTGAAGAGATCATGGTCCTTTTGGCAGGTAACCTAAATGTTTGATTAAAGCACTCCTTAGGTGTGCTGTTTCTGAACAGCTATTTTTGTATCTGATTATTTTGTGTGGTAGAACCATCCTTTATCTCTGCACGTCTAGAAGAATTTTGCAGAAGCATCTCCTGTTTACCCTTTTCATTCATAGAAATCTAATTTATAAGAGTCTTTTCTTGTTGTTGTTAGCTGCCTATAAATATATGGCACACTAGCATTTACATTTTAATAAAAATCTTGCAACTTTTAAGTAGGCTGAATACTGCAATGGACTGAAATAAATAGGAGGTGAATGTCTAATTGTATCATATCGTACCGTAAATCCTTATCTCTGGCTGCTTTATGGCTGGGTCAGTTGGCAGCTTCAAACTGCTAAATCTCATACAGAATTTCACAGTTGTGGGGTTATATGTCAGATCGAGGTGCTACAAGATTTAGGTCAAAAGCACTTATCTGAGCGTGATTTCTAAGCTTGCTTACATAAAGCTACTGTTACCAGTCTCCTTTTTTTTTATTTATAAGTATAGAGTAATACAACACATGAAGAGGAATGTGCTTCACAGAAAACTTTTTAGGAATTTCTTATTTTCCTGTGTGGAAGTGCTTATCAAAATCATATTTATTACTCGCAATTCTGAGATCTGTATTTCATACCATAAAGAAATCCACTGTTGTAGGTCCACATGACCTTAGACATAACCTCTTGCAATTTTGTAAGAATTGCTCTTGGAAAATATAGACATGTTCAGAATTGAAGTGAAATGCGGTTTTTTGCATTTAGCACCACTATAAGATAGAAATCAGAGTATGCTAAGAAAAAATTATGCCCGTGATATTGTAAGGAACAAATACATATTTTATTGTGTAACTTTATATTTAATAAAGATTCCCATTAAAACTATCTAGACATGTGTACATAAAATCATTTAATTTCATTGTGCAGTTAGGTCTGAATCTGGTCGCACTAAAACCAAATAAATTTCAGTCATTGTTCATCTACCACCTTGACTTTAAATCATACAAAATGACACAAATGTGAGGCCCAGTGTGATGGGTTTTTTATTTGCCTCCGCCTGAAAAAGGGCATGGTTTTGATTATGTTGTTTCATGGTAGTAGTTCTCTTTCATTATCCACTGCATCCAAATCAGCTCTGCAGCAGTGAAATGCAGGAGTAATAGTTGTTATCTTGATCCAAGAGATGAGTCTAAAATGATAGAGTAGTTTATTTTTCTTAGAAAACAAATCTATTCCATCTTCCTCTGGTTATGTGTCCACTGCAGTCCTTATAATGGTGACCAGAGCAAAGATGTATCCGAAGTAGCTTTAAATTAGCTAGCTTTGGAAATGCCGATCACTTTACTGCAGTATTTTTGAGCACAAGCCGTGAGACGTAAGACGGACATGTACTTGGAGAGGGTAATGCCCAGCTTCATTAGCTTAAATCCAGTTTGAGAATGTTTTTTCTCCGCTGTAATCACAGCTGTGACAGCGTTGTTCCTTGTTCCTCCTCCTCCTCCTGTCTCCTTTCGGCTTGAGGACAAAAAATGTCCCAAAGACACATTGCTATTCAGTGTAACGTGCGTGCTAACCCATGACACCTGATGAATCAAGAATAGCTTTTTGTTCATTTAAGTTTTTTTAAAGAGGCACTTCAGTTTTATTGGAAAATTCTCAAGGCTGAGGAAGATAAAGGTCCAAAATATTTTCTATTTTTGAATGGCTTTCTTTCTGTTTGGTATTCTACTTTCTAAGGTGATAGTGTCACATAGTATGCACTGATAGCCCAACACTGATCTCTTGCTGGTGCTATGATATTTAAATACATAATGACTCTGCGAAAAAAAGACATTTTGTTGACAAGTTATGTGAAGGGTGAGGGATGGAATTCTGCCTCTTCTCCTCGGATATATACACTGCAAATGTGTGCAAAATGTAGACGGACCTCTGCAGTCACACTTGGCGTCAGAAAGGGATTGAATGGTGGGTCTGACAGATTTCAGATACTGTTTACTCGCACACAGGAAAAATCACCATGGAGTGCGGTGCAGTGGTTCGGTGACATCTTATGGAGTCTTTCTTTGTGGCCTCCTTGCTCTTCAAAATTCTCAAAGCAGTGGAAATGTGGTAGTGCTGTTGCATTTTCTTATTCCTCAAGCTATGTACAGGAGACCCAAAGTTAGACCTGTAATAGTGGTTTTGAATTTTTTCATAGTTTTTGCATTTTCAAAGATTTTTTCCCCCCTTATAAATAAAAGCTCAAAAATATCAAGACTGTGAAGTTGCAGTGCTGCCTATAGGAAGATGACACATCAGGTCGCTTGAGCAAATGGAAAAATAATGCCGTAGTGTGCAGGCACCGTGGCATTTCATAGAACATGCGCCAAAAGGATGGATGGTATACATCAACATCTAATAGTGCATAGTCGGAAAAATTCTCAGCTGGATCTATTCCAGTTTAGAACAGCTAAGCAGCAGGCCAAGTCCCTTATTTCTGTGCTCTAGAAAACCCTAAAAAGTGCTGTTTGCTGCATGCAACATGGACAAGCCTCTTGCACAGTTCAGGTGATGATTTTAAAAATCCCAAGGGATGTGCAAATTAATAAACATTTTCTTAGAATAAAGCATAATATAGAAAATTTATGAGTCAAAAAAATGCCCTTTGTGGTTTCAACATAGTTTTCACAATTTTAAAGAAGCAAATGTGCAGAGCTTGTGTTTCCTTCGTGACTGGAACCTTTGCAGAATTTTTCTGACTGTTCTTAAAACTCCAGTTTAAAAGTTTTGCACATTTAGCAGGAATCAGTTTTCGTTGCGTGTCTCCTTCAAATCTCATCTTCCCCGGGATGAGTTTGCTCCCAAATGAAGTAGAGGCGTTTTCCTTCAGGCTGCATGTTATCCTCTTATCCCCACTGTTTTGGAATAGAGCGTAACCAGCTGGAGAACTGTAAGAAGCCTGATAATGCAGCTATTTTCTGCTGTCCCGTCTTAATCTTGTTACACAAATGGTTGTGAAGAGATTCATGAATTTTAATTTTGCCCTCTGCATTAGTGCCTCATGTCACTCATACACAGCTGCCTTCTATGGGGAGTTGTTCACCCCTCCTCCTACAACAGGGGAAAAAATTAGTTACAATCCTGGCAGTAGTGCAAGTAACAAAAAAAAAAAAAAAAATCCCCAGATTTAGGCAACCACCCATGAAGCTGATTAACAGTCAGTGATCAGGAGGAACAGCTTTGCCTCTTAAACTTTTCACCTCTCATTGTTAGCTGTGAAATTTTATTTCCGTTAAAAAGCAAGCCTGTAATCAAAACTGTGCCATTCTACACTTTATGCCAGTGCTTTTGTTAAATTGTACCCACATCATGGAATCGCCCTGTTCAGGAGCCAAACAGCGTAAGGTAGGGTATGTTTTTGAAACATTGCTTTTTAATTTGTGCAGGCAAAGGAAGACCTCCCCACCTTTTAAAATCTATATCCAGGGTAGGACTACATAACTATGTAACCTCCACGTCGAGAATATTAAGTACATAATTGATGTTCTATAATGATATGCCTTAGGAAATGTTGTTTACTTTACCTGTGAATAAAAATATTCTCATCCTTTTCTGCTCTGTGATTTGTGAACGTATTTTTAAATCATGTTTTCCCAAAGTCTGAAGAGCTTTTTCCCCCTCTAAAAAATGATATTGCTGTATGTTATAATGAAAACAGATTTTGAAAGGCTATGATATGAGCTCTGGACATTATGTCGAAAGAATGCTCATATAGCACCTCTGCTTATCTATTCAAAATGCCACATTACAAGTGGCTGGTGCTTATAATCTGTATGGTGTGCTGTTGATAATTGTGGATACTGTAAAGGGTAAACAGTATGAATTCCACTCCTGCTGCTGCTATTCACCCTGCAGGTCTGAGCGTGTTACATCCAATTATGAGGTAAAGCATAATGCTACTAATAGCAGCTATATAATTTATTTCAGTCTTCATAGGCCCTATTTTTGCCAGCAAAATTGAAAAATTGTTTTATTCACAATTTGCTTTTTTGTTCATTTGTTTAAAAAGGTGCTTTTTCATTTCACAAAATTATAATCATTAATTGGGCATTGACGTGCAACCATAGTAAATGGAATTATTCTTGCACTGCGTAACATTTCACATTGAAACAGGTATTTTCAAACTGCTATGTGTGTGTTTTTAGTACTCTAATACTACATTTTTGATCCACTTATATTGCGTGACAGGGTATAATATATTTCCGAATGGCTTTTAATTTATTTATTTGTCGTCGGTGTCTGTTCTGGAACAGTTTAGGTGCATCTGGATGAGATTAAATACCTTAACAGATCCCGGATGCTGGCCGCCAGAGGTCACTGTAGAATCCAGGTTCAAATTCCTGGGGGGGCGTATGGCTTCTGTCGCCTCCCTCCATCAAATGGCCTCGGCGGTATTGAGCCTTGCACTTCGCGATTTTTTCAGTATGCGGAATTCTTTGCGTTACTGTTCTTGAGTGAGGTCCTCCAAGCCAAACCCAGCCAAGCTGTAGGGATGTACGTAGAAATGGGAGTATTTACCTTTCCTCTGCTCCAGGTTCTTCAGCTGGGCTGCCTCTTCGCATTCACAGTTCATAACTAGGCTCTGGTTTTCCAGTCCAACAAGTGGGGTCCAACGAATAAATCAGAGGAGGAAAATACGGTTGGGCATGTGCCATCCTGCTTTTCCAAACTCTCTTAATTTTTCTTTTGATAGGTCTGTGCCTCATTGAGAGTGGGAAGTTGATAAAACGTTAAGGTTCAATTAAAATACAGTCTTTCTTCACGCAGAAATTGCCAGGATACCGCAAAACTGATGGGAAATCCTGTGCAAACTAAGTGAACCACCTGTGGTAAAGTTAGAGATCTAGGGAAGCAGCTTGTCCTTACTTCAGTAATTATACGCAAACACTTCTTAGTAAAGTGGATTAGAATTTAAAGAATAGATCAGCTTTATGTCCAACTATGAAAAAGGAAAAGTGTGTTAATTGCTCATAGACAGTAGCTTACACAGAGGCACTTCACAGCTGAAGAATATGATATGGAAAAGACCTTTGTTTAAAGAGCACGAGCAATGTTGTGACACGGACCAACTAAAATCCTTAATGCACGGCAAGGAAAATAAAGGCAGAACAGTATGGGACAAGAAGAGTTCTGGCTTTAAATGTAGTATTTATGGTAAGGGGGTCGTTTGTGTCAGGCATGGCTAAAGGCACTTTTTTTTACATTTCTTCCTTAGGCTTGTATTAAAAATATACAAATATTTCTATGTGAGGTGATTACAAAATGTAATATGTATGAGTAGTTTCCACATACTTCAGTTTAATATGTATACGTGTTTTAAATTTGGTTTAACCAGAATGCCAAATTAAATAAACATTCATTATTTTTTTAGAAATACATTCTTTTAGCGTAGCTCAGAAGAGCACACGCAACATTATCGCTAGCAATTGGAATTGTACCAACCTCATTATCAGGTTGTAATTCTCTCTTACAATAAGAATTTTTAGAAATTAAACAGAATTAATAAATAAGCCCATTGAGAACAGCATTACAGCCTTGGAAGTGGCTTGCAATTATGTAAACCTTCAGGTAAGATTATGGTAATTCAGAGGTCTGAAACAGTTGTTGATCTTAAATACCAAATATACAGCAATAGTTAGGCTGATTAGGGATAAACTTTTAGCCTTTGTTCTGAAGTTCCTTGCTTAGTGGATTTAATCGAGGCCTGAAATCTCACTTGAACATAATTTATTTAATACAGCGGTTTGGGACCTCACTTTTTTATAAGTAATGTGCAACTGTTTGTTGCGTGAATTAGTTCGTCTACAGACTCTGACCAGCCCCTGATAATATTTGGCATACTCTTCCGTACCTGTGCTCGTATTTGACCTTAAGATTTCTTTTTGTAGTTATTAAATGTTTGATCTTTGGTAGTCTCATTTGCAGTAAGGAATATAGTTAAGCGAGAACTGTCGGTATTTTAAAAATGCTTTCATACAGTTTGCTCACTTTATCCATTTTTTATTTGCAGTTGAAAAATGAAGAAAAAGATACATATGAGGAAAACCTCCATTACCCTTTTCTTCTCGTGTTAACCAAACACGGATAGAAGATGACACTTTTTTTTTTGTTTTAAGGCGGGCTACTGAAAATTAATCCATGTATGTGGAAGATCAGGGAGTGGGGAGTGTTCAGTTCCCCCCCCACCCTGCTTTTTTCCTGAGTCAACATTAGAGAAATGTTTTTAAATGCTAAATGCTGAGGAAGATATCGTGGCTTGTTCCACAGTGTGTAAACGTTAAGACATTTTTTTGTGTCGTTTTAGAACTTATTTTTCCAATTATATTCCAGCCTAAACCCAATCGGATATCACATGGATGCATTAACAAAGGTGTAAAGCTGGCTGCCTTCTCTTTTGTGCCTTTAAACTTGCATGTACTTTGTTAATCTCCTTAAATGTTATTTTTGGGGTGTATTTGAAAATATGTTAATAATATACTTTGTGGGATTATATAACTGGTTGTAAAGTGGTAACTGCATTCACATTTAATTAGTAAGGACGTAGTTGTCTTAAGATCATGTAAAAGTTCACCTATTGAATGTGCAGATTTTTCTGCCCCTTTTTTTTTTTTAATTCCACTGTTGATTTTTCTATCCATGATTGAAATGTCCTCATTTGCTTCAGTGTTGAAGACTTTTTTCTGTAGGCGTGTATGTATGTTTTTTAGCAGCAGGACTTTTCCTCCTGTAGATGTATAAGAAATTATGCATCAGACAAAAGCCTGATAAACTGACCATTTGTCCTTTGGACACAATAGCCTGCCCAGCCCCTCTACTCCTCCTCTCCAATTATGTGTGATTAGTCTCAGTGTGTTGTGTCAAGAAGGGGGAGTGTGCTGAGTGCTTATTATCTGTTTAGGTACAAGAAGAGCACATTTAGGTTCTGACTATGAATGGAAAGTGAGCCTTTATCAGGACTAAAATCTAAATGCTACTATCCTAGAAATCGCTTTTAAAAAAATGCATCCTTCTCTGGTAAATTCCGAGAAACACTATACCAACTAAAGGATTTTGTAGTGTAATCAAACTATCTCCTTGGGATTAGTTTATATTGTGATATACTGTGGCCCAAGTATCTGATAAACATTTAATGTGACTTTTCTTGTACTGGGAAAGACAAAAATCGTACAGAGAAACAGGAGCAGTTTCTTATTTTCTTCACAGTTTAATAGACCATTTTAATGACTTCTCAGAAAAACAGCCTGGGTCGTTAAAGAGTCCTGTACAGTCTCTTAAACCACAACAGTTTTTAAATGATGAAAAAAGAGAGGGAGGCAGAGACCATGCCTGAGAGAGGGAGGTACTACATGCAAGGAAGTGTAGAGGATCATATGCTGAAATACATTAATTAAAAGAACTGCAGCTCGGCAATAAGCATTCTTCCATAATTAACAAATTGGGCAGCATGTAAACCACGAGCTCATGAAAGTCGCTTTCTCTTCACTCTTCTCCTCAAACAAATTTCTTCACTACCGGTTTGCGTGTCCTTGTATTCAATACTTTTTATGCTCCATTAGAGCACCTAGATGGATCTCAGAAGGCATAGGTCAAGTCGCAGTTAGATCATACATTTCTGTCTCACAAAAACTTGAATTGCAATGCCAAGTGATGGGCTAACATCACAATAACAGCAATTTATTCCTCTTTTGATAAAAAGCAGCCTATTCTCAGTGTTAGATAAAGACCAGGGGCAATGCAAACCGACCATTTATCCTAGAACTGAGCAGTATGTCTCCCCTATAGCTGGTATGAGTTTCATATTCAAACTCTTGTTGCGAGATACTTGTCTTGTAAGAAATCAAAAGCATTTAGGAGTAATTTAAAATTGCTGTGAAGGTGGCTTTAGCTTAATTAGTTTTGTTTTGCTTGTCCCACAGCAGTGCCTTTGTTTTCTCTAAAAACAAGTACAAGGAAATCTTTATAATCAACCAAGGAATGTGAAAAATAGTGAAATATTAAAATTTGTGAACCTTTTATTTCCGAGAGGGCTTGAATGTCTGCTGTACAGTAATCGAATAAAGATTGTCAATTGCCAAAAATAGAACCGGTGTTGCTGAAAATTGTGTTTTTAGCTCTAAGAAGAAAACGGTTTTACTCAAATTAGTAGCTGATAATTGCTTTTTATTTCTTCAGTGTCTGTCGTTTGAGTTGAAGGCTTTGCACAGGTGCTGCCATCCCTAAAGTGTGTAATTGATGGCTTGTTTACCAAAGATGCATTTAGACTTCATCCTGAAAACTCATCTTGGGGCTCCACAGGCAGTAAAGTTACTCATCTACATAAGTGCTTGCAGGTTTGGTCCGTGTAGATATTTTTAGAGGTATATAAGCAAACTCTCTTCTTGAAATCTTTTTTTTTTTTGTTTAGAATAGGTATTGAAAAGTCACAGATGCAGGATTTACTGTGTGTGAGGAGCTAAAAGTGTTCGTTTTTAGAGGCGGCTCTCAGAATCCCTTGCGTTAGTAGGGACTTGGTGAATTGTTTCTGAGCTCTTAGATTTTAATAAAAATACAGTGTTTATTAAAACATCAAATGTCTTTGCTAAGGAAAAGTTAGGCAGTTTGTCAAATCATGCTTATAAAATGTATCAGAGCCTTTCATGTGATGTGCTTTACCTAGTTTCACCATACTTGGTGTGTTTTTAATGATATAGCTTACTGTGTTCTGTAACAGAATATTGAGCTTAATTACTTCATGTTTGCAAAGCGCTTTGAAGATGAACGACACTGTGCAAGAGCTGTGCTGTCTTCGCCAGGAATGGAAATGTTAGGCTGATACAAGTTTTCCTTCACGTATGTTGGTAGTTTTTAGTGCAATGTTGGGTGTTCCTCCTTTCTCAGAGAAAAATGGCAGAGAGAAACGATCTTCTTGTGGGCATCCGTCCCCCTGGGTGCAGCCCTAATGCAGCTGGTGCCACTGGCAGTGAGTTGTGATCTTTGGAATATAAAATACCAAGGAAAAAATATTCCATTTCCTGCGGTAAGATCTGGCAAAGGCTTTCGTAAAAATGGCAAACTAGTCCAATCTGATAGCATTCTGGAGCAGTGGGACAAATCTTTCCGTTTGGGAAATAAGTTTGATTTGAAATGAAAAATGTCTTAAGAATGTGAGATGAGGCTGGAGAACTTGCTACCCCAGGTACCAGTCCAGCTGCAAAACCCTTATTAAACAAGTCGTTCACATTTTGCCCGTGACTTAAAAGCAACATGTTTGCATGAGGAGGGAAGCAGGATTAAAATTGTTCCTCCCGTGAAAAGCATCCTTACATCTTGAGCCCGGCTGCATACGGTTTATCAAGTGTTGTATCTCCATTACAACTCTCCTTCGCTGTTCCCTGAACAAAAGAGGATGCAGTGGGTGGAGCTTTTGATCCACCTCTTGATATGGCAGGTGGCACGGCCGATACATCGGGGGAAGAGGGAAAAGGCAGCAACACATTGCAAGTCAAACCGAGCAGCGTTTTATTACCATCTTTCACCTGCTCTCCCTAATGCGAGAGAGAAGTAGCTGGGTCTGTCTTTTCACAGGGCAAATTATAAATGCATCGCTTA
>VZSC01010942.1:547951-571382 GCA_013398225.1 Steatornis caripensis
GAAGAAAATACATAGAACTTTTTCATATTTCTACAGGAGAAAAAGGCTGTTGTTTGCAGGGAGCACTGAGGATTATTCCTACAACTTCATACTGTTTTACTGTTTCTACTGCGATGCTGCTTTTCAGGCGGTTGGGTGGTGTGGGGAGCGCTTAGCAGCAGTGGCTCTAGATTAACTCTTTGCCATCTATCTCATCAGAAATCTACAGAAATGGTTTTGGCCATTTTTTGAGACAGATACCTCCACAAGTCTGCAGGAGCAGTTGCTTTGCTACTAGAAGCTTTAGGGATGAGGACCACACTTAAAGCATTTTGCCATGTTAATTTCCAAAGGTCCACGTGAATCACAGCGAAGGCATGAGTACTGCGTAAGCATATTCAATAATCGATGCAAACAGTTAAAACGGTGACACAACAGGAAGCAAAGTGGTGATTTAACCTTCTGTTCCAAGCACAGGGAACACCGTCAGCTGAGCAGATTACTACGGAAAGGGCAGGTGGTTTTGTCACAACGCTACAACAGCTCGTGCCGGGTTAGGTACATCTGCGCTTTTCCATGCCCACCCTGCAGGCAAGGTACTGCCTCACAACTGCGTGGGGAACGGAACGGAATCATGTCACAGGCATCTGCCAGCTTATGTGGTGAGGTAGAAGTATTAGCAAACACGTGGACAACGAGTCCATTATGGAAATAAAGGGCATGGGAGAGCACAGAAACAATAAGCGATATTTTACTGTGGTTTATACACTGCGGAGAAAAGAAACAGGAGGGAAGAGACCGAATTCTCCTCATTCGAGGAAGAGATACTCACTACAGCAAAAATCATTTCGGAAGGTGTTCAGCTCAGTTAAAAGGCAGCCCTTTTGAAGCACTTTCAGAGTTATTTTCAGCTGTGAGCAAAGCAGAGGAATATTGCCACCGGGTAGAAATTGCTGCCAAACAATGATCAGTGAAAAGGATGCCTACTGCTGAACCCCAGCCCATTTCAGATCACTTTCGGCCTGCTCTTTTCTTTGTTGTAAGGCCCCATTATGGCAATAGCGATGACAAAGCATGGACGGCATCCCATCCTGCTCCTCCACGCCAGGGCGGCGAGGGTTGGAGGGCTGAGTACGGGCTGCTTAACAGCACGGGGGAGGGCTCATCCTGTCTTGGGCCCTGGCATTCAGAAGGCCCCGTTTGTGCCCAAAACCTAGGATTGAGAGCAAAACAGTTCCAGTTACGTTCGTCACAGAAGAGGGATGGTGCATAATCGTAGCAGGCACGAGACAGCACGCCGGCAGTCAGAAAGACAGAAGATAGACTTGGCAGAGGAGCGAGACCAGAGTGGCGAGGAGTGCAGGTAAGACTGAACGGCTTAAAAACTTCTCCAGAGCGAGCACACTCTGTACAATTTTGAAACTTTTCTGTGCCCAGTATCACAGGCACAGGAACCTGCAGACTGCAGATCGGCATACATTGGGGAGCCCCGGATTGTGCTGCAGTGCTTCCACGGGACTGCGCCGTGCATGTGCGCTCACCGGGAAAGGTACAAACCGAAGGAGTCGCGGGGCACGCTGGGTGCTGGTAAGTCTCAGCCTTGCAGCGTGTTTGCTTGCCTGGACTCAAGAGCGCAGTGTAAAGGCAGGGTAGGGTTGTACATGAGGTATGGCTTTGCCTTCAGAGCAATCTATCGCATGCTAATGAGGTGATTAGGAACGCATTTTCCCTAGGTAACCACTATTGCCAACAGGCAGGGAGGATTTCGTGGCCATACAGCCACGCTGTTATTGCTGGATGGGATTCCCCTGCCCCAGAGCCACCATCCATTTTACCTGGTACTCCAACGTACAGCGCTTCCCACCTGCGCCAAACAGGGTCAAGCTGAAATGAACACTTGCATGAACAGTTCAGATCATTGTACAAGCAGGTATTTCAGTTGCAGAAGCACTGCACGTTTTCCTGCTGCTATTTAAAGGCTAATGTGTGTAGCCTTAACAATAATTTGTTTATTCATCCGTTCCAGTAGGTTTGTACCTGCTGACTTCTATCTAAAAGGCGACGTAATGCACATCTTATGAGCTATAGCAGAGTTATGGCTTAAAATGAATCCATATGTACCAGAACTGGGGAAAAAAAAATTATTTTTAAAAAACCTCATCCACATAAAAGCTCCACATCTAAATTGCTGTTAATATTCCACTTTTCTGATTTCTTACCTTTTCGTCGCATAGAAAGAAGAATAATGGTGGATTTGGACGTATTTTCAGCATGGGGAACATGGAGAGAAATCAGAATATTTGGAAATCTGTGAGCTGGAGGACAGCTCTTCCCAAAGTGTTGAAAAAGCTCTTTTAAATGAGGAAAGAAATTTCACTTTAAACATTTCAAAAATATTGATGTAGCGATGTGGTGCTCTGCAATGCATCTTTTATGCTTGAAGCAGAGTCATTGGTATATTGCCAGATTTCTTTTAAAAGCTGACTTCCAAAGGCAGATAGTCCTGCAGTAATAGTTCAGCCACTTGTGCTTCCATGAGAGATGTCCGTAGTGATTTAAGCCACAAGCTGGCTGCGAGCTCAGGCACAACATGGCTGCATCTATGTTGTCCTCAGCATGTGAAGCCAAGGAACACACTCTAGCTATTCGTGCTTCCTGCCCTGGCTCTGGCCATCCATATTATGGCCAGTGAAAGTCCTATGGTTTGGCTGCAAATGTCGGTCTTGGCATATATGAGCTTTCTTTTGCAAGAAGGAGTAGCCTAAGTGTAGGCTGCTTATAAACCCAAATCTTCCAGTGGGTAGCTTCAGGGCCTGATGAGTGGGTTGTGTCGCTGCATGCTTAGGTGGGTCATGTGGAAGCTGAACCTTCTCTCTTAGCGGTCCCCGAAGGTTGCTTCTAGCCTGCATTTGAACATACGTTCTCCCAAGGTGCTTGTATATATATATGTGTGTGTGTGTGCACAGTATAGACATAACCAGTCACCTGCAGATGTGCTGGACCTGTCATTTTTCTCTTCTAGTTTAGCTGGGATGTAGTTCAGAAACCTCTGCCCTGTACTGGTGCAGTGAAAGGTAATTACCCTTCCTAAAGGAAAACACAACTGCACAAACCTCCATTTAGCTCTTAAAAGCTGCTCTGATAATTGTCTTAAAACCAACCTGAAAATGTGAAGCATTAGAAAGCATTACACCAGAGCCCATTCGTGCTGCTTATATAGTAAAAGTTTATTTGTACAAGCAATTGCAGTGTCTATCTCATTTAGACCACGTAGGACCTTCCCATATGGCCCTCCGGCTCTGTGAAAATAGACGCAATTCTCTCTGGGCAGCAAAGGAAGCCACCACCTCTGTGAGTAACATTATCTTAACAAAAATATCCCTGCTGTTGCCCAAACCTTGACCTACTGTGTAGTTCTTTTTCTCTTAACATAACTCACTTGACATCTTTACCTTTGTATACCACTTTGCTGCAATTCCCTATGACCCTTTTAAAGACTATAGCGGTGGTAGAGCTTCGCTGCAAAGATGAACTGCAAAGCGTAGCCAAATTTGGAGGGTCTAGAGGGAAGGACAAAGGGGGTTTAGTTAGTATTTCATTTATAGCCCACCCCAAAGAAATAACAATAAAAGATGCATGGCAGTGAAGACAGTATATACCCTCTGTCCTCTGTAGGATAATTAAAGTCAGTCGTTCCACACAGACCTATCCTTTCTGAAATTTCCCTAGTTAGTTTTATTGCATCAGGGAAAGTAAAACAGCAACAATAAAAATTATGTTTTATGTTTCTGTCCTTCTAATATTAAAAAAGCAGCTGCTTTTCTCTTTTTTTCTGAAGGATCTAGGAAGGTCTGAAGCTCCCAAGTCCAGGCCATGGTCTGACATGCATGATACCACTAGTCAGCTTTCTAGGGTCTTGTCAGGGCCCAAGAAAGATCAGAGCAGAAAAATATCAGGTGCTACAATTCCCCTCCTTTTTCTTCCTAGTTATAGTTGTGATAGCTTGACTTTCAGATGATCTGATCCACCTTTGTTTCCTAGCTCCTTGCATTCCTCGAGGACTACGTGCTCTTATGCTCTGCATCAACAGGAGGAGACACAAGAGTGGTTTCTAGGGATGCAGGATGGTAGTGCACAGGCAAGATCAATTTACAGGACGCTGTGCTATAGCTCTACTCAAGGAGAAAGAGATGGGTTTTTTTCTGAAGTAAAATCAGCAACATACAGAGATTCTCAGAGGTTCTCACTTTACTGCCTCCTTAGTCAATGCTTGTACTCTTCAAGGGTAGCGAGGAAGGTTGCATCTTCTTCTGTCGATAGGATAATAGTAGTGAGGTTATCCATGCTGACCTGCCCTTCTGACTTTTCAGTCAACTCCCAAGCTTTATTCCATCAGAAGAAGCATGATTTGTTCTACTCTCCTGCTGTTCACTGGTACTTAGGTAGCTGGCTAACTTAAAGACTTTGGAGCACGACAGGAGTTATGATGCTGCTGGTGACTAAGGAAAACCTGCACGCAAGTGCTGTGGTTTTGATTCCCAAACCCATCAGGCCCTCATGTGAAAGATCTTGAGTAATGAGGTGTTTGCTGTCGCCAGCTACTACACTTGTCCTTTTACATGAACTCCTGCACAGTACTGATACAGAACCCACACTCTTCTTGGGACCTGCCATACCTTTAGGGTTCTGCACCCTGCTGAAGAAAGGCCTAGCCTGAAAATAGGGCACATCTCAGGCTCCCTGCAATACCAAATGCAGATGCAGAGCCCTCCTCTGGAAGATACTACGTCAACACTAACCGGCCAGTTCTCAGAGGGAAGGAAGAAGTTTCTTAAGTGATTTGCCCCACATTGTTGAGTCAATGAGAAGAGCTGAGGAGTTTCTGGCTTGAGGCTCAGTGTCTGATCAACCACACAGTTCTGCAGGTTCGCACAGTGGGCTCCAGCTCCCTCAGGGCTCTGCGCAGTGTCCCCGCAGGCACAAGAGTGCCACCGGCTCTCACACCCTCGGAGCTGAAGACTGTCCCCCGCGCCCCGCAGCAGCAGATGGGTAGATCACGTATCTTTCCCCAAATGCATGTTCCATTTATCTGGACTCCGTGCTTTGCTGAGAACTGGAGGGGTACAACCCTTTCTGTCCTTACTGGAGGACACAGAGCCCTCCCTTGCCACAGTCCCTACAATACGGCTCCTCGGGCTGCGAAACCCGTGATGCAGCCTAGTGCTGTGCTGTGCTGTGCTGTGCTGTGCTGTGCTGTGGTGAGGGCTCAGATGTCAGGAGCAGTGTTTAGCCCTCCTGCAGTCAACATTGTCCCCACCCCATCTATCCCTAGCACAGGCCTTTTGTTTGCACCCCATGGGAGGAAAATAATCCCCTTGCCTCCAACCACACCTGGATTCAGCCTCCAATTTGGCACCTTGAAAAGTGGGCCAATTCTCTAACACTCTTGCTAGGACTAAAGCCAGGGTGAATGCAGCTAATTCTCACCGCTCTAATTAGGTGGCGAGTTAGCAAGGGGAGACCTCACCTGTTAGAAAAATTAGAAGAAGAGAAAGAGCGAGAAAAAGAAGGAAAGAAGGGAGGAAAGAAGGCAGGCAGAAAGTGGGAAAGAAAAGGAGAAAAAGAGAAAGAAAGAAACAAATGTTCTCTTTGGAAAAGAAAAAAGAAAACGCAGAGCACTTGATAGCTGTGAGCAGGCGGGAGGCCGGGAACAACCCCTTTCCTTGCAGGTGCAGGACAGAAGAGGTTGTCTTACACAGGTCTGAGGTCTGAGCACTGGAGGATCACCGGGGGCCTGGCGGGCAGCCGCAGAGCGAATGCTGTCCTGCGTTTTCTGGCTTGCTTTGGCTGTAGGTCTCTGGGGAAGTCTTTACCAGAGAAATCAGACAAAGGTGTTCCTGTTGTTACTCATGGGAATTCATTGGTTCAGAGAAATACCCTGAGAATATGTGGAAACCCAGTTACATAGTCTCAGACAAACAAAAAGAATCTCCAGTAGTGCTCCACCAGCCCTGGCCAAAAATCAGCATTTTCCTCAGCTTATTTAATACTCAGGTGCCTTTCTCCCCATCTCCTCCAAAAGAAAAAAAAAATCTGCTCTAGATTACTTGAAATAAAGGGGACCAAAACCTGTATGTATGGTTTTCTTAGCTTCTCCTACACAGTGAGCCAGGGCCATGGAAACACCAGACTAAGAGGCTTAGAGTAAATCCTGGCAGTCTCAGTGCTAGAAACTCTCCCACTGATAAACAAAGCCTAATAAATAAGTTTGAGAGAAAAACTAAACGAGAGTGCGTCATTGTTGAGCAGTTAA
The DNA here is from genome assembly GCA_013398225.1 of Steatornis caripensis. Lineage (NCBI taxonomy): Eukaryota > Metazoa > Chordata > Aves > Caprimulgiformes > Steatornithidae > Steatornis > Steatornis caripensis. Next base: position 554,244 of record VZSC01010942.1, read on the forward strand.
TTAGGATCCCTCTAAGCATTCGAGCTGCAAAGAACAAGAAAATTAAAGAATATAAGAACATATGTTGGCAAGAGTGAGAATGTGCTAAAAGTAAACACTGCTGTTATTATTAGTAGTAAAAATAATATTAATTAGTTGTATTACAGTAGCACCTAGTGGTGCTACTGGATCTCATCTCCAGATGAGATCAGGGTCCCCAAAACATAAAGGTCTTAAATAGAAGTTGCATGTAGGTGCCTTCATTTGCATACATATATAAAATACATATATAACATACATATATATAGACGTGTTTACATAACATATAGATAGACATGCAATTCAAATGATGAAGAAACCCCAGCAAACGGAAATCAGGCTGCAGAGTATTTTGTAACTTGGCTTCTCTTGTTCCTATTGTTTTATGTTGCTGCAGTGCAGCTGTTTGCAATTGTTGCTTATGATACAGAGAATACAGGACTGTAGTTGTAGTGCAGGAGTCAGAGTATATACGTGTGTGTGTGTATTCATATAAGCATACATACATATGTGTATATATATATGTGTACATATAAAACACACACACATACGCTCACGCACGTCTGAAGTCATTTTTTTCCTAACTTGAATGAGGACAACACAGAAAGCTTGGCTGAAGACAGAGTAAATACTACCCCAAAGGCTCCGTTTACTCACCAAGCACCATTTCTTCACTGCAAGTGAAACGGCCGCTATCCTTTCTGTGCATGCACAGACACATTTTGGAGAGTGGTGTCTCTCCTCACCTTGCACTGTAAAATCCTCCCCTAAGAAAGTCGTAGTTGAATACTGCCTTCAGCTAAGTCACTACAGCTTTGTCTCAAAGGGTGCAGAACTGCAAGATGCAGTTGCCGCAGTTGCTGCTGGCTTCTACTAAACCAATCCAAATAAATTGTAAAAAACCCACCTTTCCTTTTCTGATGTGAATTTGCACACCATAACAGGGAGAGGGTATAAGGACCCAGATAACACACTATAACTCTGGATTCCTTAACACATGGGAACTAATTTAATTGTTAATGTTTCAGTGCCTGGGTTTCCTAAGAAAATGAGCCCTTGCAGATTATCTGGGTTCCTGCTTCAAACAGAACGCTGCTGAGATGCTGAGATCTTTTTTTTTTTTTTTTAAACCCTTGGTTTACTCTAAAATAGCAACAGCAGAGACATTGCAGTCTTGAGATTTCCAGTGTGGAAATTGCACAGTAGGTCGAGGCATCAACTTAACGTTCGGAGACATGCTTCGTTTGAATGATAATTTCATTAGATTAGTTTGTAAACTTTTAATGGGGGTTGTATTATATGTCTAAGAAGAAACAATTTGTGTGACAGACTATCCTTCATAATCCCCCTCTTCAGCCTTCTGCTAACAAAAGACCCTTAATACTGAAGATGTTTTGTGGGAGGAGAAACATTTTCCAAACAAGTGGTTTCTCTATTCCAGCCCAGGTAACAAAGAGGCCTTAGGAATTTCTGTGGGCCTTGTCAGGACTGGCCCATTGGTCTTAAAGCCACCTGCTGCTTAAGCCATTGGTCAATAGATTAACTGCTGCTATTACTAAGTGTTTAGAAAAGTAAGTTATGTGGCAGAGCAAACAAAATCAACCTCCTTAACACATGTTAATTCAAAATTTAATAAATCTGCACTGAGAACAGTAAAGCAATCAAGGGGGGGGCGGGGCGCACAGGAAAGCTGTTGGTATGCGCCGGTCCTCCTAGCAAAGTATCACATGGCAGATAAAAAGTCTTCATGGCATCTTAAACAAAAGGATAAGACTCTATTTGCTTTGCAAAACTCCCTTGACACTTCTCTCCACCCCTCTGCCTTCCTCCTTTTCTTCCGATTTTTGGATGCTGTTCTGCGCTGCAGGTTTTGGGCAATTTCCAAACCTCAGTCATAGAAGATAAGGTCACAATAAACACTAATAGTGGAGTAAATTCCTGACGAAAAGGTAGGAAGCGTTCAAATACCGGCAAAAGCTGTGACATTCTACAGCCCCACATGTCGTTCTTATTCTGTAGTGAAATACATGTTTTAACAGAGCACATCCCCCCAAAAAAGAGAAAACCTTGCACCTGCCGTCACACACTGTTGAGGACTTGGCATCGCCGTGGAAGGCCGGGAGGATTTCGGCAGGCGAGACGAGGAGTTTTGGGAGGCCAACAGGTACTCAGCCTTGTGCAGCTGGCCTGGGCGAATGCCAGAAAGGTGCTACCAATTCTTCTTAAAATAAGCCATTTAAACCTCTTTCATCTACTACCCTATGCTATTTCATGAGGTAAAAGAAAGACTAGGGAGAAAAGTTTTCTATTCTCATGGAAAAAAGGAGATTGAGTGATACCAGGTGTTGGGTCAGGTTGGCTTAGGAGTTCTTGCTTTTCTGTCGCAAGCTTCAAGCACTTGCTGTTCTTCATACTGCATATTTAAATAACGGGTAAAATACAGTTCTCGTTGTCATTTTGGAAAGATCTGCAACAGTTGTTGGAATAAATTTCTGTTTCTGTGATGTCTTTTCTTAACTCATGCCCTTTTACAGTCCTATGTTTCATTAATAAGTAATTTGTTTCTCATGTAGGTCAGTTGTGACTTAAAATTGAAGCTCAGGATTATGGTTGCCCTTACTTGGTTTGTAATCATGGGGTGGATGCTCCCATATGGGATGAGCCTATGCTTTGTTAAATGATGCTCGTGAGAAGAGAAAGGTCCAGAACAATTCAGTCAATTCAGATCACAGGCAAGTTTGCCCACTCATGTTTTCCCACCGAGTGTTCGAGGGGAGCAGAAGTGGAGAAATGTACCGTAACGTGTTCCTGCTCCAGAACATGCACGCTTCTACGCAGGCTGAGGTGCTGAAGCTGGCACTGGTCTTTTCTTTATAAATATTACTGTTTGTTACTACTGGGTTTGGGGTCTGAGTTTTTCCAGAGTTCCCACAAGTCTAATACTGATTTTGCCAAGTGCATTCAGCTGGTCCCGAATGCAGAAGTTGGCAATGAGGTGCTGTACCTCTGTTAGGAAAACACAAGGCATCTTCCAGTCAAGTTTTCAGCATGGATTCCCCAGGATCCGTACGCTGAGGTGTGATTTCTCTGCAGACATTTAGGTCTGGCTCTGGCAGAGCCTTCCTTAACTAGGCATGTGAATAAATGTTACTGCGAGCCTTCGTGCTGTTCGGAGGACCAAAGTCTCCCCCTTCACAAGGCTGCAAATCTCCTGAGAGGAGAATGCAGCCATAGCTCCAAAACATTTTTCCTTGCAGACCTTGTCAAGCTGTTTTTTCCCCTGGTAGGGGAGCATTTAGACCTCTGTGAACCAGATAAGATAAATGATTTATTGTGGCATTGTAGGTATTGCTAGGCTATCGGCTGCCATCGTGGAGCCCAAGCTGATGGTTGTAGCAAGATATTAGGGGCTATCTTTAAAAAGGACATTTATCTCAGATTTTTAAAATACATCAAAGCTCCTTGCATGTCTGGGAACATTTGGGGGTGAGTAAAATGCTAAGAACATTTCAGCTGGACTGCTTTCCTTCCTTTTCTTCCCATGTCTAATCACCCTCCCTTCCAGCAGCCTGGTAAAATTGTGGAGGAAGGTTAAAATCAGAGGCTCAAGCACAATGTAAGACTGCTTGTGTTACGTTCTCAATATCTTTGACTCCAGGACCTATTCTCCTGACAGGACAGAGCGTAAAGAACGCCAGATCAAGCCCCATACTGCAAGGAGCACATGCAACAATTCCATTCACGGTATCTCTTTCCAAGAGGTGGGTGAGCATCTGGCTTTGCAGCTGACACCGAAGCTGTTTTTCAGCCAGTGTGCTGGCAAAAGATACTAGTGAGCAGGGTGCCGTTTGACAGCCATAGACAAACTCTAGGTAGTTTAATGTAATGCCGTTAAAATTAAAGCACGTGCCTGGTTTGTCGTGCAATGTCCCCGCTTTGCCTCTGCCTGGCAAGGTCAGCTGGATAATACTATAAATGGATGCTCCCTGATTCCTTTTCGCTTACCTTTAATGTGACTTTGCTTTCTGCACACATATTAATTGCATAAGCCAAGACAAAATGTGGAGTAAAGGAATATTTTTCTAGATGTTGCTTTATTTGGAAAGCAGGCGACGCAGTCACTTCTGGGATTTGATACTCATGAGCTGAATGTTGCTTTACTGCCGTGATACAGTTGAATAACATAATTTCCATGCTGCCTCACGATGAAGAAACCTAAGCTCAACTATTTTTCCTCTTTGAGGCTAAGAATTCAAACTCTGTTTGAGAAAAGGCCGATTTTGGATCATTTTCTGTTCTGAGTGTGCTAAGTATTACACAGGGCGCAAAGGCAATACACAGTGTAGCATGACACTTAAACTGTTATTACACTTATATTGCATTTAGAAAAAAAATCTTCAATCATTCATAGTTAACCTAGGAGAGCATTCTCCCCAATGTGACACTTAAATGTTTTAAAAATAATGGGATGATTTGTTTCTTTCCCCTTGAATATGAGGCAGCGAGGTTAGAAGGGGAAGCAGAGAGGGCATGAAAAGTGGCTTATATTGTCAAGGTCTCCTTAACTGTTAAGCAGTGGGGGAAAGAATCAGACTGCTTTCCTGGGCGAAAACAGAGAGATATTCTCCACTGATGACTGTCCTTCTAAGCCTTTCCTATCACAGGCTAGCAGTTAAAATAATACTCACCTACTGGGCATCCAGCAGAGTTGATCTACCTTTTCTGCTAGGAGGTTCACATCCAGTCAAGCCTGATTAATCTGTTGCAAGTCCTGAATGATCCCAAATATAACACAGAGCAGCTACACCTGTTTATCAAGTCAGTTCATTTCCCTTCCCCTATTCCACACTGAAAAGGAGCATTAATTAAAACAGTAAACAAACGAGCGCCTATTCTAAATCAGAGCTGCAGGCAAAGAGATAACTTAGGCTCTTGAGAAGAGGGATTTTCAGTTAATTTATGGAATCTACTGTCACTCTCAGGGCAAGGGAGCTTACGTAGCTGGGAAATTGAAGCAGGCAGGCTTTGTCTAAACACTTCTTTTTCAGGGAATATTTTTTTTTCTATTTTAATTTTTAATCAAGCCTTTTTTTTTTTTTTAAGGAAAGAAATTGCTAGATTTTTCCAGTGTTCTGGTGACTCATACAGCTCCTGTGAGATCCCCAAAAGGTAGAGGAGAGAAGTGAGGAGGAGAGGCAGGGAGCTGAGCTTTAAAAAAAACTGTGTGAGAAGATGAAATTTTCTGCTAGCAAATTATTCCCCGGAAGCTAATTGCTGCATTTCCATCCACTTTCATTATTCATCTTTTCCCCAGCATTTTCATCTGGAGTCTGTACGCTGCTCCCGGACCAGCGTTGATGTGAGTGCAGACTTTTGTCCGCTCAGAGACCCAGTGAGTGCAGGGAGCGCACCTGAACGAAATAGTTGCGAAATAGTGTCAAAAAGAGAAGCTTGGCTACCGTGCTGAGGAGCTGACGGTCTAAGGCCCACCTATAAGAGCCACTTGCTCTGTGCAACATCCAAGTGAGCACATGAGCAATCTTACAGGATTGCGACAAACGGTCCAGTCCTGCCTGTGACATCGCCAGAGACTGCAAGGAGAGCACCAGGGGAATCAGAGAGGCGAAGCCTGGGGGCCCGGCTCCTGGTGTTGCTTTATGGATGCTATTTGCGCCCATCTCCCAGAATCAGCAGCGGGGCGGGCTGCTGTCCCCAGCTCTGCATGAGAAGTCACACGGGGGCATCGCCCAGGCATGGGCGCTGCAAGGTCAGGGCCTCCACTTCAGTATGGTTTTTGGTTTGCTTTGGTTTTTTAAGGGAGGCACATACATGTTCATTTTATTTGTATAGGGGAAGAAACAGCAAGTAAGCAGGGGATTGCCTCAGAGCTGCAGGAGAAATGGGGGTCAGACACACCCCCCTCCCCAAAAGCGAAGAGGCGATGTGCTCTGAATTCCCCACCACAAGCACATTGCTGAGCTAATTGTAACTGGCTCTCCGGCATCCCTGGAGAGTGCCCTCACCTCCTACCTACGGGCAGCTGGGGGGAGGGCCAGGAGGCACAGAAAAACCCTTTCCCCCCCTCTCCCTCTCTCCCCCTCTCCCTCTCTCCCCCTCTCCCTCTCTCCCTCTGCCTCTTCATTTTTTAAGCAGCAATTCTACCCCGAGAAACCTTCCCTGCTGTAGCTCCTGCTGTACGCTCGCAGGACAAGTTTCAGTTTCAACAAATCACCATTTTCTGTCAAAAAATTCGCAACCTGCTCTCATTACGAGCTGCTTTTCGATTCCAGCGCATAGCTAAAAAGATAACTGCTCTGCCCAAAATAAAATACTATTGGCAGGGAGACAGTTTAAACTCCTATCAGCCAGGATTTGTCACGATGAAGGCTGCGTTTCTCAGGAATCAAACTATCGTTTTGCTTCTTACAATGCTGTTGGGAGTCTCTCCCTGGGCTAATTAATATATTAGATGTTTTATTTTATTTCAGACTGAGATTTGGAATAATTCAGTTTGTGAAATTATGTTGAAATTGTAGTTTTCATAAAATTACAGACAGACCAAAAAAAGTTCTGTAAACCTTTGTCATTTCAGATACAAACCTCTTTTAAAGCTACAGGAATGCCTTGTACATATTTCAAGTCATCCAGCTTTTCCTGGTGGCGTATCCAGTAATCATGTTGACAAATTAATGGTAGAGAATTAGTTGTACATTAAAGATTTAAATTATATTATGTGGCACGTTGTCATAAAATGATATAAAACAATAGGCAAATAAATGTAAATTAATTCCAGTTACTGACATGTAAGACGCAGAGTGACATCTGTACACTCCACAACTTGCGCAGCTGCCATACTTTAAAATGTAAAGCGATGGGGGAAGCGGCATGGTGCGGCGGAGCAGCAGGCAGGGGATGGGGTCAGGCCCGGTGCTTGGGAATTGCGGTGGGCCAGGCAAACCGTACCTCCGCTTCTAAACAAACAAATCTGCATCCAGCGTCACCCTCTGTGTGCCCCCGGGAAGGGGGGAGACGCTAGAAAAGTTGCCTTTGTCAAGCGGGATGAATACCTTGTCATGACAATACTCGGGGTTTTGTATTATCCCACCCTGACCGAAAACCCGCGAGTTCCTATCAATACCAAAGCGCAATTGCTTCCCGGGGCACAACCCCTGGACTTTCAAGGGCTCACACACTACTGTGCCGGCTAATTATACAGATTCCGTTTCCTGGTATGAAGGAATGCATTACCTGCAGCAAAGGATGCATAAAATATCGGGCGCAGGAGGCGCTAGGAGGAAGCAGAAAGCCGCCGTGAATTCCAGCCCCAGCTCTGGGTTTATACCCACAATCCAGACCCATGCTGAGAGCCTAATCACTGGGGCCATTCTTCGGGCTGTTGTCCAATCAGTCCCTGAATAGCAAAACCCCACAATGCGGAGTATGAATTAGAGGAGGGGAATAAACGTGGGCACAGACTTTTTTTGCAACAATACCTAACCGGGCCTTTCAGCCAGGACAACTCGCGGACAAAAGCATGGCGGAAATTGAAGTAACTTTTGGAGGCCCTCAGCAGTAAGAGCTAGCTCGACGAGGGTAGAGCTGGCTTCTTTTTGTGTGGACCGGATCAATTATTCGCTGGGGGGGTGAGGGGTGGAGGGGAAAAAAAGAAAAAAAGTCTTCAAAATCAGACATTTGTGTTTCACTGGCCTTGGAAATCGTGGCTGTTCGCTGAAAAAAACCAAATATTTTTGTCTCCTCCTCCTCCTCCTCCCCTTGGCGGATGCTGCGGTGATTTAGGGGGTGGCTGGCGAAGTGCTCACATTCCTTACCCTTCCCCCCTGCGCGCCCAAAGAAGAGAAAAGCTTCTTGAGCTATAGAGATGTCAGCTCTGTGTTTTAAAATTTAGCTTTGTTTACCCAACAGAATGGAATTCATTACTGCACGAAAGCGGTTCAATTTTCTGACCTTTTTTATTCAAAATGTTGGAAGTAGCAAAAAGCTCATTTGAAGGTCACAGGTTTATGTATCTATTCTCTTAAGTGTTTTAGAAATTCATATGGAGGACACTAAAGGTGGAATATGTGAAAACATACTGTTCATTGTTTACCCTAACCTTGCCACGATTATTAGATAAATGAGGGAAGCAAAATGGCATTAAAAGCCATTGTTAATAGTGAAATTTTTTTCCCCTGAAGACTGTTCATTTTTGCCCCCGATCTGTAAAGGTCATTTTCTAATTCTTTTCGTTGAGTAGTTTATATAAGTTCTGCATTTCAAGTCTATAAAAAGCTTTTGCAGACTTTTCATACTGTAAGTAGTAATTTGTTTCATTACCGTTTGAATTTTTATATGTAATTCCTACAGACGTTTTGATGATATTGTCAGGCTTAAAAGCCAAGAGGCTTTTCAGTTATTTCTTTTTTTTCTTTTTTTTTTTTAAGGCCAGATCTATTCTACCCAGATAATTTAAAATTAGTGGAATTAATCAGTCAGCGATTTAAAAGCCAAACTTTGCAGTGAAAGAGATTTAGAGCAAAATTATTTTATTTTTCTACATCCGCAGCTGATTTGAAAGGCCTTTTCAGCCGGTGATCTGAAGCTGATATTTAACTGTTACTTATTCCCCTAATTTCTGTCCTTTGTCAGGGGAACTTTCCTCGCTAGATCTTGTTGCTCCGTTCCACGCTAATTGCGGCTTACATTATATAAATGGCTTTGTAAAGAAAACTATAACCCCCAGCCTCGAAAGTTGCATGTTTCTATTTGCTCAAACTTGATGCACTTATTTTGAGAGGGTCATTTCGAGGAAAGCTGTGTAGGCACTGAGAATGTCCCGTATAATAAGCTTAAACAGAACCTTTTGTCCAGCCTAGTCTTCTCAGGCCCGAAAATTAGGCCTCCTTTTTCTGGCGGGGGGCTGAAGTGGTTCATTACCGCAGCCTCCTCCGGCAGGCCTTGGCCCAGCCATTCCCAGTACTCGAGCTCTGTAACTTCCTTAGAAAGGACGAAGGAAAACATGGCACACAAAGGTCTTGTTAGCACTTCCTATGTGAAATTAGCAGCTTTCTAAAAGGTACAACTCCAATTACCTCACATTGTGGGGACGCGCACAAACCCAACAATGAGCCCAGTCTTGCAAGTGACATGCTGTCTCTCCGGAGTTACTTCCCTAATTAGGGATGACGAAGCCCCATTCTGGCGAGTGCATCTATTTACAGTGGGCCACAATGCCTTAACTCGAGCATCCTCCTGAAAGGCCAGTGTTAAAAAACACAAGTGCTCTTTTGGCGGAGCCGTCCGTGGGGAAGCGCCGCATTCCTCGCGGCTACACCCTCCCGAAAAGGGTGGCCGCTTTCCCCCGCATTGTTCACACTTCAGGATTCATTTGGGACAATAAAGCTCCTGCCCCGTGAGCGCTGGGAATTACAGTGGACAATGGGCAGGCTTTCTTAGCGGGGTCTAATGATGGAAAAAAAGAAAAATATTTATTGCTTTTGACAGTTTCACAAGGGGCAAAAATCCTTGTCGTGGCTAAAGTTTCCACAGCTGTTGGAGGAAGGGTGGTCATATGGACTAAAACAGTTTGGCTCCTTTGTTAAGAGGCTGAGCACAAGGGCCAAGCTGTGAAATTAAAGATTAAGTTCATTAAGGTAAGATAATTGTGCTTGCATCCTTGTTGATACAGGTGTATACAGGCACAGCCTGGCTCGCCGAACCTATTTATTTACCTCCTGGCTTCTCGCGAGGCAAATCAGCTTGCGAGGGAGAGGTGCTGGAAATGCTCGTTGTTTGCTCAGCCCGGGACGAAGCTGGTGACCCACGGCCTTTGTGCACAGCAGCCCCGTCAGGAGGGGGAGGAGGGCAGGAAATATTTGGGGGCACCACGAAACATACCTTCGCCCAGAGAACAAACCCGCCCCGGTCTCAGGCTCAGATATGAGTCGGCTTCTCTCCTCGGAAGAGAAATGCCTTGAAACACCGGTGGTGTTGCAGTGAGGAGGGGGAATTATTAATTCCCTGGTTGCTTATTTGGCATAAAAGTGTTACTGATTATTAGTTTGCTGCTGCTAAGTGTTTGGATTCTTCGCTATTATTGTGTTATTTGCATTGTTAACAGCTCACAAGTTCAACAGTTTCAACTAAATTGCACTATAATATTAGGGTTCCAGTACGAAATTACTGCAGTTAATAATAAAATAAGACCTTTGTGTAGGTATATAGATAGTTTCCCAAATTCATTAAAAAAAGCCCTCATGAATTAGTGCAAACATACTGCTGGGCGTTGTGCTGTTTTGGTTCAACAGATCAATTATCTATTGTGCTCTTTTGGTGACGAAGAAGGATGATAATTTCAAGTGATTAAAAACGCCGCAACACAGTTTCCATTTTATTTCATTAAAATAAACATAAAGCATTAAGGAGCACTAAGGAGCCCAATGGTTCACTTTTGCCGGTTTACTTTCTCTCGCCCAGCCCAGCATTCCACTTGGACCACCACGAGTGCATTGCACGCAGCAAGGAGCCAGCTGAGGAGCAGAAGCGTTTCCAAACCTGGTGCTCGAAAACTGTGCCTTGCAGGGCATCTCCTGTGAGAGTGCAGTATTTAATTCATAAAAAAGCCCGAACCATTGCTTTCCCTGCAACGGTGCTGCTCCTCAGTGCAGCCTTCTGCATGTTTCACAGCGCAAGGCAGTTTGTGATAGCGCGCTGTGGTTAGGACACACATCCTCTCTCTAATGTATTTTCTTCCACAGGTTTTGCACAGGTCAGTGTCAACAAGTGGACGCTAACAATTTTTTAGGGATCAGAAATCCCACAGCCTGATGTCTGTGCTTTCCAGGATAGGCCTGTGCACAGAATTTAATTTTCTGCCCCACTCTGCCTTGGCAAGCCAAGAGCTTCTATGCCCATTCGGGGAAAAATAACCGTGGAAAATACTGATGACAGAAATTCCTCAAAGACAACATCTTTTCTGCAAAGCTGAAGAGATGATATCTGTATTAACAGGCACAAGAAAAATCCCAAGCTTCTTCTCCTTTGGGCCCAATCCTGCTCACATTAAAGAACCGGTTCCATTGTCTCCTGCCTGCTTTAATGTTTTCCCCATATAGGTGCCTAAGGAAGCAAATAGTAATTCAGGTTAAAAATGTGCTGAGCTATAGATATGCTAAGCATTAGAAACCCTGTTCTTTTACAGAGACATCTGTCTGTACATAACTTCTCTCTTTCTGCTCCTGGAGAACATAAACAACATGTCAGTGTTTTTAGGAAGCAAGTCCTTCAAGTAACATACAACCTCCTTATGACTTCTTTAAGATTTAGGATCTAGGTTTACTCTTGTGGCATAGATAACGAATTCTGTTTGCCAGCTCAAGAGAAAAAACTGTTGCACAGCTGGGACAAATATCGTATTACAGCTAACATAACATTTCATCATTTGAATCGTTTGAGAATTACCAAGAAAGTTGCAGGCAACTTCTCAAGTGTTCTTAGGTCTCATTTTATATTTTAGTCCTAGTGAGAACAGTCATTAGAAGGGTGCTTTTCAATGAGGTAAAATGGTTTTGATTCCTTTTTTTTTACTCTCAGTACGTTTTTCTATGAAGAGCTGTTTATTACCAAAATAACTTAAAATAACTTTCCGCTAAGAGAATAATTTTTAACGAAGCCTGCAAAAAACGATTCATTAAAAAAATCCATTAAAAAACTTAAAATATGAATCTTCAGCCTCTTCTGTTTTAATGTCTTTTCATAGGCTGTTGAAAAATACTTGTAAAATATAACTGAACGATTCATGAAATAACTTACCTACAAATTATGAAGGACAAATAAAATCAGCTTTGTTTTCCTGCCTGTAGATGTGGCTGAGGAAAGATAAGAGCTTCCAGTATTTATGAAACAGATCACAGCCTAAAAAAAGGTATTTTGTTGAGGTGGGTAAAAGAAAGTGAAGAAAATTGACACCAGCTGTGTTTCTCCATCTGTGTTTGCATGTACACAGGATAGGGGCATTGGAGCATTATATCTGAAAAATAGCATCTCTCGGGTAGATTGTTCTCAAGAGGAGTTTTTCCCTGAAATTGCTCACATGTTGCATGTGTGAGTGTGTTTCTCTCTCTAACGTATGTGTATGCATACTACAGCTGTAGTATAGGCATTGATGAATGCCTATAACATGTAAGTGACGATATGGATGAGCATAACAGTGTGTGTATGTAAATACAATTTCCATACGGGTATACACGTATGCATATATATTAATTTGAATACTTCAGCAAATTCGTATTGCTTGATATATACTATATGTCAGATGGATTGTTCATTACGATCTTCCCTGGTCTGCAAAAAAATGTAACAAACAGATCCAGTAATAATTTTAAAATCACTTTACTTTGAGATAAAGGACTTTCTGTAGCGCTGTTTCCAGTTTTTGTGCTTTGCCACTATGCTGCCATAAAAATAGTAGAAAATTTTTAGAAACCTTTGCCAAATCTTTTGTCTTAGGAATTATGCACTGAATTTTCACCGGTGATTAATTATTATCGTCTTCCACTTGTTCTATGATTGACCATCTCTTCTTTGAGAGTAATTCTTCCCTTGGGAATATAGGCTAAATTTAAACAGTACCTGTGTTTCCCTGAACACGACATTGAACGAAATACAGTTCACACAATAGTTTCTACTTCTGTTACTCTCTGAAGGATAAAACTACACAGTTGCAGTTATGTGCTAAGCATGTCTAGGGCTTATGAGAAGATTTCACTGTGAACGTAGGATTTTTTTTTCTGTTTTATGTGCCAGGTGGTTTTGACTAACCAATATATGCTGAATATTATTAAGAAATCTATGAGATTGCATTTCCTTGTGTCCTCTGCAGTATGTCCTAAAATTGTAATCTTGCTCAGCTGCCGAGTCTACCTCCTGTTCTCTGTGGATTAGTTATTTAGCTTGGGTATTAAGTATATCAGAAAAGCTTAAACTAAAATCATTATATGTGTTTTAGTATTAAAATCTGTCATTGCCAAATCAAATTTTAATATTCTAAAATATGTTCATCCCCTTCTACAGCACGATTAGCAAAAGTTTTGCAGGGAATATAGATGGACAGATTCAGTACATGGTTTTCACATAAAATATTATTCTGTACCCCTGGAAATAAAATTCTCTGGGCTGTTTCTGTTGTTGTGAAATATTTTTTTAAAGGATTATTCTGACATTTCTGAAGAATCGTGTATGGGATAAAAAGGCTGTCACTAAACATCCATGCTTTTTTGGCAAGAGAAATTAGCTTTCCTTGAGGTCCATACTGTGCTACTTATACAACTGGTACACAAATTAGAAAATGTAGTTATACTCCAGTTCAAGCCATTTTTCATGCAAATTCTTTCCTGCAAAGTTATTGTTATGACTTTTTTTTTTAAATTACCAGAAATTCTTGGCCATAAAAGCTTGCAGGCATCAACTGAAGGATGCAGTCAGCTTGTGCACAGGAATACTTCGGCCATCTGGAAAGTCCTCTTGTGAAATCCTCTGAGGGCTCCTGGATAAGCACAGGAAAGCGTCTGAATGGGCTACAGGCTGTTCTAAGCACCTCTTTTATAGAAGGTGCAGGAGACCATAGAGACTTAAATGAACCTAGCAGATTACATGCCTAATCAATCACAAAAGTCTTCTGAAGCCCTTCTTTGCTCCATTTATTTGCCTTTAAAATTATTGTAATGGTCTCTTTCTGTGCAATGCATGAATTGTCAAAAATGGGAAAAGTTGTTTATTTTGTTTACTATCAATGTACTTAGTGATTATTCCCTCTACCAGATCAAAAGTATTTTGTCCCTCTGTGGTGTACATCTACCCTACAGAGCTACAAACTCTAAACAAAACAACTTAGGTACAGCATGGAATCCAACTGAGAACCACAACGATCTTGCACACTTGGGACTTTGACCTCCTGGGGCAAGATCACTTCCAGGAAGCGAGGGGGCATGTTGCTTCACAGCACTGCAGTCTTCAGAGCAAAAAAATCCTTAGACAAAGAGTCTTCATGTAGCCAGAAATGGAAGAACTCTGTCTTGAAGAAGCTCTGTTCTCTCTTCTTTTGTATCGTTTTGCTGCACTTCACAGCATGTATTTTCCTTCTGTGATTTTGGGATCCGTTCTGAGGAGGCTTGGGACTCTAATAGAGTCAGGAAGTGCAGAGCATGAATGCTGTTATACATCAAGTGGGCTGCTATTTGCTATCTCACGAGCTATGTTATCAAACCGTAATTCTAAATAGACCCTGAAAAATACTGATTATTTGAGTACGCTAATTAATTCTAAGTATAGAGTTAATATCATTTAATTTTCTGAAGAGTCTCAGCTCTTCTAATACACTCCTGCATCTTGTTGTTCCTCCTTTTTCTTGCCTTTTTATGAAGAACCGGAGTGTGGAAAATAATAATGATGGTCAAAGGCTACTTGAGTGAAGGCAGAGGCCAGGGATACTGTTTCCAGCCCCAGATGCTACTTAAGGTCCACAGCAGGAGAAACAAGTCAAGGGAACCATGTGACATTAGACAAGAGAGTGAATTCAGACAGACCAAGTGGAAGAAAATGAGAGGAGAAATGTTAGTGAGTATGCAGAAATTTCAGAGCACTATGGACAGGGATGATGAGTTTAAAGGGCATATGGTAAGAGACAGAGAGCCAAAGGAAAGAGTAAAAGATGTGCATGATGTTGTTTGGAAGAAGAAAGAAAATTGACTCGGGGTCAATTCAGAATGTTTTTAAGAATACACTTGAGTTTAAGTACCTAAATAGCTTCACAGAAATCAAGTGGATGACTTGTAGTGAAAGCCATGTGTGCGCCCATGTATCCTGCTGAACTGAAGCTTTTAACGATAGCCTTTACATAAATTTGAGTGAAGGTGGATTTGGACAAGAGAATGTTACAATAAGCAAGATACATGGGAAGCAAACAGGAAAAGGCTAATACAAACTGAGAGCTAAAGGTAACACATTTCTTTTTATGTTCCAGATCTTCCTACAAACTTTCTCTGAATTTGTTCAACATCCTCTGTTTTAATTTTGCATCAGACTGACAACATTCAACGTTAACCTAAAACTTCAGATGTCCTAAGTTCCAGCTCTGAGGATGTGTAGTGTTGCAGCTGTAACATACAACCCTTTCACTCGTCACTTGCACTGGCTCAAGTTTTGCTTGAAAGATTCTTGAGCAGAAAGAGGTCTTTTGGCTCTGGTAAGTTTGTGGGTGCAGCATAATATTCAAGTGGACAATCCAGGCACAGATCTCGGTGGAGCTGAAGTTTTAGGTCTTTTTTGTTCGTTCTAGTTGGCATGGCATCCTACGGACAGCGAACAAACTCATTTTAATATTCCGCAGATTCCTTTTCACAGCATATGATGAATACCTCTCTTCCCACACCCTTCCAGTTTTGCCCTGCCACCATCACTATATTTGCTGTGCACCAAACAAGTGGTTGGTGCTTTGCATACAAAAGTGGAGTGTGCCTAAAGACAAGAGCTTTAAGTCATGAAAAACAGTTGCTTCCACTCCCTTGAGACGTATGTCGGTGGTGGATCTACCAAGATTCTTCACATGAAATTAAGCACTTAAATAAGTGTATGAGGAATTAGGACATGCGCAAAGACCTAGAGGTGGGACAAATGCCATAGTAAGACCTTGAGGTTGTGGAGTAAATTATATGTTTTTGAGTGCCTTTTGTGTCATAAAGCTTCAGTAATTATAATACTCATATTTTCTAGTTCCAGACTTTATTATTGACCTCCTATTGTCTCTGTAGCCCCTTGGTTCTCATGGCAGCATGACTTTGCTTTTTCTCTCTCCCGTTCCTCTTTATACATCAGTCTGTGCCTGTGAGAGGAGTAGGAGTTCAGGAAAGATGGTCTCTAGTGATGCTGATAAAGTGTGATGTTTGTGATGGTGTTAAAAGGTGTTCCTTCTATTGTCACGGAGCCCTTTCCTTCCCACGAAACCCTCCTGGTTTATTAGCTCGGTAGATGCTGGTAGGTGTTTGATGTAACCACAACCGTGGTTGTTGGATAATTCTTTTTTCTTAATTCCTTTAAAACTATTACCTTTTGCTCATGAAGTGGATAGATCATGAGATGTTATTGCTAGGTGAAACTTCAGTTGCCTGATTCTAGCAGGCAATCCCTGAAGCACAATAAAATACATGGAAAATATTGATTGACTTCAATAAGGCCAGGACTTTACTATCAGTATCCAATTCTTGCTGTACTTATGGTCCTCCTTACAAATGTGCTTACTCTGTGGAAGAGGCTTTTTGAAAAGCATTCAGACAAACATTTCCATCACCAGACTGGTCACAGATCAAAAGCTTGCACTGCTCTGACTACGTCATATAAGATCACTCTATTCTGCATCTGCAAATTCAGCTGAGACTCAATCAGATGGTGCTGAGCTCTGTTGTTTAAGAAAATGCCAGCCCTTCCCAAAGTTCTGGGAAGGCAAATTAATACAAAGGCCAGAGATGATCAAAAATTGCAGAAATTTTTTGTTCTGAAAAAGTCTTTTTTTAAAAAAAAGAGAATATTTCAGCCTGATTGGTAGGAGCACTGAGCACCACACATTCCTTAATCTCCTGATTTCCTGCATCCTAGCTCCAACTCAGCCAGCGCTCCCTTTTCACGGGGGCTTTTTTCCCAGCATGTTTTGTACAGGGCTGATCCTTTCTATTTGACAGAGAAAGGTAACTATAGCCATAAACAACCATTTTACATTTTGTAGATGCTTTCTGAATTGCCTTTTCACAGAATCACAGAATCACAGAATGGCAGGGGT
Source organism: Steatornis caripensis (assembly GCA_013398225.1). Classification (NCBI taxonomy): domain Eukaryota; kingdom Metazoa; phylum Chordata; class Aves; order Caprimulgiformes; family Steatornithidae; genus Steatornis; species Steatornis caripensis. Next base: position 571,087 of record VZSC01010942.1, read on the forward strand.
CGGAAGGGCCCTCTGGAGATCCCCCAGTCCAACCCCCCTGCTAAAGCAGGTGCCCCCAGAGCAGGGTGCACAGGAACGTGTCCAGGCAGGTTTTGAATATCTCCAGAGAAGGAGACTCCACAGCCTCCCCGGGCAGCCTGTGCCAGGGCTCTGTCACCCTCACAGTGAAGAAGTTCTTCCTCATGTTCAGGTGGAACTGCCTGTGCTCCAGTTTGTGCCCATTGCCCCTTGTCCTGTCGCTGGGCACCACTGAAAAGAGCCTGGCCCCATCCTCTTGACACCAGCCCTTTAGATAT
>VZSC01010942.1:573515-593620 GCA_013398225.1 Steatornis caripensis
GATGGAGAGTGGCTTAGCAATAACATCTGCCAGCTCCCTCAGCACTCATGGGTGCATCCTGTCGGGGCCCATGGATTTGTGGGTGTCCTTTTGTAGGGTGGGTAAGTTACTCTCATGCTTTTCCTTCTTAAAACAAAAGGATGTGTTTCCTATAGGCCAGGAAAAATAAAAGGCAAAAATCAGACCTCAAATTTCCAGTATTGCTAGTAGTGGACCAGTGGACTCAGCTACAGAAAGAGTATTCAGATGTTTTAGAAATATTCATATTTAAAAGATAGGAAACAAAACTTTCCCCCTGCCAGAGCTGGCATGGCATCTGTAGTCAGACGTTAACATTACTTTTGCGTTATTGGTAAATAAGTATCAAATGTACCCCCAAATTCAAAAAGCAGACTCTCTGAGTCAACTGATGCTCTGTATACCAAGTCTGAACTGTGGCAAAAAAACCCCTAGCAACATTGCTGAGTATCGAAAACCAAAATACCAGAACTGAGTACAAAAGTGGTAGGAGCATAAATGGAACCTCATTAAAATACCTTGTCCTTTTGGCTTCCTTCCGAGGGTCAGTCTTCATCGCTGGGGAAAACTGCCTTTTCCTGATGTTGGTTATGAGAGCTCCGAAACTCTTGTTTAAGTGCCAGTGCTAAATGTTTAGAGCCTAACCCTGGTGACAATGCAAGTGAAATTAATATTAGAGTCGTGTTGATCAGAACTCTTTTAAGAATATTTCTCTTGACCCTGCCTACCAAAATAATGATAAAAGCCTTCCTAGGGAACTGCTTACAGAAAATTCTATTAAAAACCCGTTATTTAGATAGAAATCTGAAACTAGGATTTTTAGTCAAGCTTCCGATTTGAATTTGGGTACGTGTTAGTCAGGCTTTGTGATGCTTTGATCTAATTGCTTTTCACAGGATCGAAGATTGCTTCCATTTATGTGATACACACATGACAGAGGAAAAGATGAAGAGTAACATAAATGAATGGTAACCATAAATCTTAGAAAGTCTTGGTAAATTTCAGCTGCTGACATTTACTATTGCACCAAAACTAAGCAAATAATATGTTATTTATGCGTATGCACATAAATTTCTAATCAGATGCTACGCATTGCTCTCTTCTTCAAAACGCCAGCGTGATTTTTTTTGTTATCATCAAACCTGGGCACTTTCCCTCTGCTTTCTTACCTGCTCATACTATGTCAGTTGTCAGTATTTGGAGTGTTTGACATTGCTGCTGCCATTGTAAATTGAAAGATGGAACCACGGGCCAGATTGCTTTTATCTGTTATCCAGTTTTGATCTTTTCATCTGCTCTTTGCCAAGTAATGTCAGCCATGATTATTTCTAACTTGCCAAAACTCTGAACGGCTTTTAAACAGGTGACATTTTCCTATAAAAAGACTCTACCACAAGCATGTTTCTTTTTCCAGCCCCGAATGTCACCTTTTCTCCCATAATTACAGTGGTCTAAGTGACACATTTCTGGACTACTGACAGTTTTAAAGATTTGCTGTTTGTGGGTATTGCAATTACTGTGCATTACCTTCTCCCTTCTGAGAGAAGTGAAATTATTTCCATAGATGTTGCTGCCTTCACAGTTTTGCCTTTGATTTTGCACAGTTGGCTCTAGACTAGATCTAGATTTGGAAGTAGCTGGGAATAACTTAGTGTCAGGCAAATAAATAACTTCAGACTTAGCTACTGCCATCACTTAGATGAAATCTTTCGGTAAGTTTTTCCTTCTTGCCTGGAAGCATTTGCAAAAGTTTGTACCCTAGATAGAGTTTGTGGGCGCTTATTTTTGTGCCTCGGGTCACTTATGGATGCTAATGATACCTCTAATTACAATTATGCTCTTGCATGAGTACCTCTCTTGCAAATGTCTGTCCTGTGTAAGTGCAACCTTGTGTGATGACGCTGAATTTATCTCACGGGCTGATGATGATACATGGGGTCTGTATATTTCTGCTGGCATTCCACCTCTTCACGTAGAGAAAGAATAGGTTGAAAATTAAGTCAGTAAGCTGACTGGGCAAGTCTGTCATTTACCTGGTCTGCATGCTGGCCTTCTGTTTAACACTGCAAATAAAACACAGTGATCAACAAACATTACTGACCTAGACATCGTGCAATTTAAGTGACATGTACTGTAAAGAATCTAATAGCTCCTTGTCTTATCTTTGCTTTTGTTTCAAAATAAAGCCCTGGGAAACACCAGAGATACAAACCAGAGATGTATTTGTGGACTTGTCATCTTTTGTTCCATGTGTCATACCAAATGCTTCCAGGGCAGACTTGCCCAAGTCTTCCACAAACTCTAGAAGGGGGATTCTCACAACTATATTTGAACACTAGCTACGGACTTTCATGTTTCAGATTTGGATAGCAAGCTACGTAACTCTCTTAGTCTGCACTGCGGATGTCTGGAACTAAAAGAACTCTACTATAAATTTGTAAAAAATCGACTCCTTTATTGATGACTTTTGTACAATCTTTTTTTAATTTATGCACCTTTACACAATCGTATCCAAAGAACACCTACAAAAATTAGGAGACTGAAACAGGAATTTAAAGAACGGAAACAATGAGAGCAACAATAGACTTCACAGTCAGCCTCCTTTAAGTCCTTAGTATAGTCATGAAGTTAAGATACAAAAGCATTTGCAACAACAACATAGTGGGCAGAGAGTATAAAAGAGAGGCCATGCAGCCATTAAGGCAATTAAGAAAGATTAAGATTACTTGTGGTGGAAAGGCCCATTAATCAATAGGCCAGAAATCACAGCATGTTGTAGAATATAGTTCACAAAAAAAAGAGAACAAGCAGGCTAAATATATCCCATAGCAAAGGTTATAGAGTTCTCATTAATGAGAATTCATATTAATCCCTCAGATATTGTTGGCTCCATAGTTAGGTTTTCCGTTTGCATGCATAGGAACAGCACCAATGGAATGCATCTTAACTGATGCAGAACTGCTGTTGAAAAAATACCTGTCCACAGTTGGCATCACAGACAGATCCAGTAATATTTGTGGAGGGAAAGCAGAGCTGGATCAAGAGGGCATAGGTGGATGCTGCTTAGCGTTTTGCAGCAGAGGGACAGTTATTACAGTTATTCCCTGCTAGCAACAATGACGCATTCATTAATCTAAAGCTGCTGTACAAAGACAACACGATGCCTGTCAGAAGGATGGGTAATTGAAAATCCTCATGTTTGCAAAATGCCTGTGGGCATCTAATGCAAGTCTTCATATGGTAATGAGGAGAGGAAACAAAGTGGGAGGGCTACTGCACGTGTTAAAACTTGCACCTGAAATAGCTGAAAATTGGCTCAGACGGGCACGTGACCAGGCTGAAACCAGCTCTAGGGTGCTCAGCTTCATCTTCAGCAACAAGGTCAACGCCCTATTCCAGGCCTATGCATGTTGCCAAAGGAGCAGCTACAGGTGGGCGGAAACTGATTTGCTGAAAGGTTTTGCAGAAGTAGCTACAGCTGGTTGAGATTCTTTTTCTTTTTAAGCAAACTGAAAAGCAGAGGTGGAACAGGTGGTTTTTTTGGGAAAAGGTTGGTTTCAGTAATTTTTAAACTTGAAACAAACTCCCAGAACTGTTCCTCAGGAATTTTCTGCATCTTCACTTAGAATGTATTTTTATTCACCAATTGGAGCAAATAATATGGAAAAAATAATTTTAAATTATCAAAACTGCTAAAATGAAATATTTCAATCATCCAAACCATGCTGTTTTCGTTTATTGGTTTGCAAGCGTTCTTGAGATGTGTTGGTTTTTCAGAGAGGGATTTATGTATTACTTCTAAGTTTTTAATGCCCTTCAGGGAGGAAAATGCTTTCTTACAAAGCTGAACATGATTTTGGAGTATACAGAAACAATGGATGAAGCATCTGAAATGATCTTTTGCAGTCATGAGTTAAATCGTCGCTTTGCGGGGTGGGGTGGTTTATGTAGTCAAAAAGTTTCTTTGGTTAACATTACCAGAAGGGATTGTCGGAGGCATGGTAAAAGCCAGGATGATTTAAGAAAGGAAGTCTGGTGTCATGCTTAACTTATAGTAGTTTTGCTGTTGGGTGTGTAATGATAAACATGGGATAAAAATCCCGGTCCACTGCAGGTATTCTAGGGAATATTAGGCAGCTGCTTTCCCTGATTTCGAGAGAAGTCAAGTATCCACAGTGCCTCCTTAGTTTCAAGCAAGGCTACAAGCATCTTGTTCTTAACCTCGATATACTACACTTCATTGTTTTAGTACAAAGCAACTCATACAATTCCTAGAAAAGCAAGATTTAAATCCTGCTGAAGCAGCTCATTTTTAGGATCCTGCATCACTGTGAAACAATATGATCTGATATAGGGCACCTCTGCTCTGGCTTCTGCTGGCAAATAATTTCTTTACATAGGTTCTTCATAGTTAACAAAATGCAGTGCGGTAGCTTTTGGCTGAATGAGGCAGCTGAAGAGTTGACTATTGCCTTGACTGCAGTGAGCAATAGCCTTTTCCTATATGGCAGTCCCATTGTGCTTTTGAGGATCTCATAATGTATTTTGATACCAAGTATGTGTTATTGTTTTGGGAGGCAAAGGCACTTGGTAGATGTCATCTGCAATGAGAGAAAAGCCTGGGGTTTCCAGGTTTCTTGATCTTGATGCTATTTATATTCTAGTAAACAAATATTTTATTGTTGATGTGTGGATGTTCAGCTGTCACAATAGTGTTTGAGAATATTAGCCAGTTTTTAGCTGCTGTACATCTGTCGTCTGCAGTTCCTGTTCTACATACAATCACCTCACTCTTCTATTGCAGCTTCTCAATTTAACTACATAAACGCATCTTATATCATATTGTTTATCCATGCATGGAGCAAGAAAATAATCTGACTGCACCATTCTGGACCTCTTGACATTTAGAGAGAGTTGGGATTTAAACAGACCATAGAAGGAACTGCACTATTCAAGATGCGAAGTGATTAAGACGTGAACAAGGTTTTCAGCAGAAGCAAGGTCAAGGTAGAGATGAACCCAAGCAGAATTTCACAGGTGGGAATAAGGAGGAGAGTGGGAAAGGTAGTTTGATGCTATGAAAAAGCAGTTTATTGTTTTCAATTTTGCACTGCTGGGATAGAAATATAAAGGCCTTTAATATCCTTTAATCGTGCCGTGCTAGTCAGAGCACAGGGATGCCAAACACTTAGTGACACATTGCTGTAGTTTCCTTTGCCTGCCTCTGATTTCTCTACTTCTCCCTTCTTCCAGTACTTTTCTCTGTATTCCTTTGCTAGGTGCTTGATTTGAATATTTGACATACACAAATCTCTTTGTTATAACTGGCATCTACAATTTTAGTTTACTTCTGTTGTCGGGAATTCAAGACCGCTTCCTGGTGTTGAAGAAGTCACCACTGCCTCTTACCCCCGATGTCTGATACCAGGGGGAAACAAATCTTCCATGAAAATAACGTGCAGTTTTCAGGTCAGGTTTGTTTCACTTTTCACATTTGCTATCCTCCCATAGTGGCTCTTTTATACACTGAATATCTTGTAGGTATTAGGTCTGTTGGTGGAAAAACTCTGGTCCTAGCCACTGGGAGAACCTCCAGCCCCTCCGATGTACTCGTGCTATGCAGAGGAAACTAGAAAGAGAAATCGCAAGGAGGGAATGGTGAAGTACAAACCTTTGGAAGGGGACATCAAGGCTAATGGACCTTTCCTAGTTTGACAGCACTAGATTTAGTAAGATTTTTTTCACATTAGCTTTCGGTTACAAATCTCAGCGCGGTGCTAAAAAGCATCGCTAAAAAGCATGTTTATATGTCGATTTTGTTGTGCCCATGTAGATATTAGCCAAACTATTTGGCTTTTCATACTAGAGAAACCTAACCATCTACATAATAAAATACATAGCCCACCACTGACATTTGCCAAAGGTTTTCATTCCATCTGTTCCGTCGTAAGGTTCTACTTTTTTCAGTCCCCTCCTCCCACTTTCTATGGCACACTTCCTTTCACTGAGTATTTCTGCATAACACTTTCTTATCTAGAGATAAGCTGTATTTCTGATAATGGAATAGGTTAAAATAAACCAACATTTTACTTGATAAGTAGGTGTCATTCCATAATATGTCCACTTTTTGTATTGTATTACTAAAGCAAATGCATTTCATGAAAATCAAAATGCTTTATGAAATCATGTCAATTCCTTGAAACATAATTTGGGAGAAAATTTTTTGTTAAAATGTTCTGGCATTGTCAAAACATCTTGTTTTGATGTCTTTGAAAATACAGTCTTTTCACTTTCCTCTTTCCAAACTTTTTTCTTTTGAATGTCTTTAAACTATTGTCTTAGGTGCTTTAGCACGATGTAAAAATTAAAAGTTAATCTTTAGTGAAACACCTTAACTAACTGAAAGTAAAACTTACCTTTATTTAGTTTTGGTGCCCCAAATCTTAAAATTGTTTGGGCATTTTGCTCTTGGTTAGAACTTTAAAACCCCACACAATACGAAACCTCTAAAACCTCTGCAAAATGGATTTTTCATTTTCTTTGTGGCTTTTATCGGCTCTGGGCATCCGCATCAAGAGGGAAAGAATTTTTGAGTCCAAGTTCCTGATCTCATATTCTCCTTCAGGTTAAGCACCCTCACTGATTACCACTGCTCCATTTAAACAGGAGAGAGGCAACCTCTTCACAAGCCAAATGCCATTTAGGGCTCTTAGGGTGGATGCAGTCACTGTGTTGATGAGAGGCAGTGCAGGCAGCACCAAGTTTCACATGTTATCGAGCATGCACTATCCTGAGTCTTGTTAATGGGGGAAGAAAGGTACCTCCCACTCAATTCCCTCTCCCACTGATAAATTGCCAGCGTGGCTTTAAGTCAACAGCCTTAAATGCCATCAGGAAACCGGTTGGTGGCCAGCATAGATCCCAGTGAGACAAACTGTTTTGCAAACCTGCCACACCACTGACTGGGTAGACTACTTTGAATTAGAGATGGTGAGGGATACACAATGGTCATGAAGTTAGTGCTTGAGAGAAGAGCTTGCACCACAGAGCTAAGAACAGGAACTTTTATTTTGAGACTAGGAATTGTTACAAAGATGCTGTTCAGCTTTCCTTTGCTCCCTCCCAGTTTTCCACTAGCTTAAAACCTAGCCACAGAGCCAGGCTGCCGACACAAATAACAAAGGGCTCATCCTTTTTGACAAAGAGCAAGCCAAGCCACACTTCTCATTCCCTTCCATAAGATCTAACACTTTCTCACCTACACGGAGTTCAGCCAGTGAGCTGCTATGCATGTGCAATCCTCACCTGGGTCTCACTCCTTCAACCAGAATGGAAGTGGAGCTGGACATGAGAAGTACTTCCAGAAATTGTGGATTTCCCTGTTACCTATTAGATATGAAACATGAGGCAGGTACTTTTATAACATCTGTGAGAATTCCTGAAAAGAAAATGAGCTACTGCTCCAAATAGTACCTTAGTGACATTCACCAGGAATGCCTGGCAAATGGGCCTGCTCATTTTCATTGTATTTTCCCAAGAAATAAACATTGTTTTACTATTGCAATCATACTCATCTTGATTGTAAATGCCACCTCCTCCTTCCAGACATTTAACCCACTGGTAGGCTGTACCTGCTGACTTGGTCAATAACAGCAACCAATACTTGGTATCACTCTATCTTCTCTGTCATGTGAAAAAAATCTTTCCCATTCTGATTATTTTTGCTAGTTTGTAGTGCCAGACAATATTGATACTTGACTTTGGAGAGTTGTTTAATGGGATGACCTTAAGAAGAATAAAATAGCTGAATATGGGCATTTTTTAACATTGCATTACTTTCCAAAACCATAAAAAAATTGTCTGTTCTGAATTGTACTTTTTTTGTGTGTTTCGTCTCCAGATTTTCCATAAATCAGTTAAATTTGTTCATGTAAACTTCACATTTTGTATTAAGCCTCTCATGGAAGAGGTGACAGATATAGTGGTCTTTCAAAAACTTAAACAGTCTCCACTACCATCTCATGCATTTACATCTCCAGTTCAGAAAGTGCTCTAGGTAAACGTGAGCAGAAGAGCAGTCCTACTGGTGGGCTTGAAGTTAGGCATGTCTTGAAACAGAGCACATCAGATTCATTCATATTTGAAGTTTCTGTGAAACTTTCCTCTCAAATTTACTATAGTAAATTTCTCGCTTTCTGACGATTAAAGTATGAATAAATAATTATGCAAATACAATTCAGTAAATAAATTGACTGTATTGATGTAAGCAGGCATTATGAAAGTTAAGATACATGGGAAATGAAAACAAACCTAAAAAGACAGTTCACTCTCGGTTGTACAATGAAAAATGTCTAGTTATTCATTGTTCATTGACCAATATTTTTATAGTAAATGAGGCATAAAGAAATTGTGCACAAGAACAGCGCTGGTAAAAAAAAATCAAAAGAATCCTTCACTGGCTGTGACATTGTGAAATACTGTAGCTTTTCGAGCTCCACGTGTATATTTATCTCACTACTGTTTGTATAACTTAAAACATCAAAGAACAAAAGGTTTATATGCACAGCAGAGGTAGCTTTTCTGAGATGTTTTACCTCTTGGTGCACAGGCAATCTAAATATTAATATTCATCATGTTCTAATTTCCTTATTCCTATGCCAAGCTCAGAACCACTTAGAATTAAGACTCTTCTGTTTTGCTGCTATTACATATTGTTTTGTCTGATTTCACTTCAGCGTGTACATTTCCACATAAATAAGCAACCGTGCATGATTGCTTTCCAGCTTCAAACTGTGATGCGTAGAGTAAATAAAATTCCCAATGCGTTTCTGGTAAAAGGTGATGTCTACATGTCCATTTTAACATATGTTTGGAAACTTATGACCAAAAAATCCATCTTGCAATTAGATCTGTGCAGTTCTTGTTGCCCTTTTTCTGTATCATTTTAAAACCTTCTGTAAGGCATCCTGACCCCTTGATGCAGGTTATTATTGTCTTCAACATATCCCAGTTTTTATTGGCAGTGTTTATGTAGATCCTTTCTCTCTTTTTGCCGTTCAGCATCTTGACTTCCAGAGATGATACATAAATTCTTATCTTTCCATGTAGAATCCATGGAACAGAATTTGTTGTAGGCAGTGAGAAAATCAAACTTGATAATCACTGAGAGATTCAAAGTATTTCCACACCTCATTATGCTTCTCCAAAGGATTTCACTGATGAAGGGGTCTAAAGCTCCATCTGGACAGACAGCGTTAAAATCATGTCATTACAAAATGACATAATTCAAATAAATATTATAAACCAGCAATACCACTGTAAGAATTGCAATAAAATTGCCAAAGTCTGGACGAGCCCAGAGTCTGGATCTAAAGACCTTAGAAACTATACAGATTCTTGTGAAAGATGCGAGGCCATGATCAGAACTATTCTGCCTAAAATCTCTTGGGACTTCAGAGTCAGGAATTCTTGCTATTGAATTCTTTTTTGGGGGGATAGTGCAGAGACCTGTTTCAAATGCCGTCATAATGGTGTATTTCACTGGAGTCTATGGCACAGGTTGGCTAGCATGTTTTTCAGGATGAAAAAAATCACTATCCGTGTAGATTAAAAAAATCCTGCAAAGTTCTTAATGATAGCAAAATGAGTCTTCTATGTGTGGTGCCAGCCCAACTTCGTATACTGATGCTCACACTTTTTTTTTCTTTTTCTTTCTTTTTTTGTAATTAATTTTTAAATCTGAGGCAATAAAGAGAAAAAGAATCTTGCTGCTGAATTCAAGCACAACCGGGTGTTATCCAGAGGCTAAATTCTTTTCCTGCTTAACATAAGAACATAAGAGGCATACTGGTTTGGAACAAAGGTCAGTGGAGCCCAGTATCCTGGCTCCAACAATAGCCGTAACTGGGCGTGCAAGGAAGAGCAGAGAACAGGGCTCTCATATCTCATGCCTCCCCCTAAGTATCCTCCCAGCTCTCAGCTACTTGCAGCTGAAGAATTTCCTGAAATGGGTGTAGTTCCAAAGTATTTAAAAACGCTCTATACATTTCTGTTCTGTGGTCTTGCCCTTTCTCCCCCTGAGGCTATATCTACTAACTGGTGCTGAATGCGAGTTGGGCGCCTGGATTTTGTGGCAAAAAGTGATTAATATCATTAGGGGCCCAAGGATAATACTTCCTCTGTATCTTCATTAACACAATAGTTCTAGAACAAATCTGATGATTTACAGGTATATGATGAGAAGTAAGGGTATGTTCAAAATATTACCATGTTTTCTTTAAAATATCTACACAGGCATTGTGATCTGAGACAAGAAAAAAGAGAGTGGGTTTTGGCAGGGTAGGACACAAATAAACTGTTCATAAAAGAGTAGCCTGTGGGCTGAATGAGGAGATACTCAAACAGGCAGGGTGCTAGAGGCAAAGAAATAGGTGACTACCTTTGAACTACGCAGTTCTGAGTAAGAGGAGAGTAACTGACAGAAGCCCATGGACAATTTTCAACCTCGCCGAGGAGGAGGCAGACGTGAAATGATATACCCGTTCAGTGGCAAATTCCAGTTAGATTGCTCTCAGACCAAATTACAATAGATTCTTGTATCTGTCTTGCCCGATTTTTCAAACATTTCCTTTTCCTTGTTTTTTCAGTGAAATTTATCCCTTGTTTAGAATTATACAGATTGACTTTCTGAGATCGTGCCGCTCATTCACATTTCCCCATATTTGGTGAATATGCTAGATGAACCGAAAGCAAAGATGTATACAACAAATCTTCCGGACTGTAAGTGCTTGCAAACAACAAAGGCACTTGAATATTCTGATGACAGGGCTTGTATAAGGACCTACATTGCTAGACAGTGTGAATCTTTTATTTTCTGTGCCTACTGTAACTAGCTGTATCTCCTGCTGTTCTGAATCACTAGGTTCAAATCGTTGGCTTCCAAGAATCCTGTAGTTGGAAATGCTGAAGACAGAAAAACTCTAATGGGTCATTTTGGACAGCCTCCTGCCAGGACATGATTATTCCCTCCAGAGCTGTGTTAGCGCTTGATGAACAGCAACACTATCCACAAATGAGGCAATGTTGTCCACAAACATAGACAAGCAGGAAGAAGATACAGGCGAATATGGTCAACAAATACCTTCCTCTGTAGCCTGTGCTTTTATTCTGTGTTGTCTTTAATTTTATTCCTCGCATTGGAAAGACAGCAAAAGGAAGACTTGTTTGAAATCTCCAGGAGAAACCAAACTGCTGAATTTATGAATTTGTGTTGGTTTCATTGTGTTTGAGTAGTGAGGAGTGCTCTAAGGTAACCACAACCTTAGACAAGCTTCTCAGACACCTGCACATTTTCTCTAACATGTTGTGTTTTTCTGTGAGTGTATGTGTGAGTTTTGTAGGGTGGGAGAGGTTCTATAACCTATTAGTAGGTTTGGTGTGTCCCCAAGAGGATGTCCCATTGGATCAACAGTTTGCTTCTGGAGCCTGATAACTTATGAATCCTCACTGATATCAACACAGCTGCTTATTTTTCCAATGAGAAGTTTTAATAAGATTGTTTCAGTCAGGGTGAGGTCTATAATTTTAATTTCTAAGGGCAGTAGGGTCATTTTCTGGAGTGATGGTAAATACCTTTGTTACCTGAACAAAGTGTCGAATGTGCTGGAGAAATTTTTAAACCAACCTGTAAGAGAGTGCTGCACCTGCTCCATAGTTGGTAAAATCTTCTGACGGGGTGAGATCCACATGAGAGAAGGGATTGTCAGTGCTAGTCTTTAGTGGTTACTTTTAATGAAATTTTCCAAGCTTTTAGTATCGACATTCTTGATCTGCAAGTCCTTTAGAGTCCTTAATGGTTTCTGCCTATGCCCACGGCAGTAGCTGTGAATGTTTTTATCTAATCTACTTGGTGATGAAGCTGTATTCAATTTCATCTTGTGATTTGATCTCTACAATGCACCTACATCCAGTTACACCACGAGACCAGAGCCAAACTTCAGCTGTGGTTTATTTGTGAAGGAATGTTTTATAAGCAGCCTGCAATGTCTCTACTCTGTTACTTGAAAAGAATTTTTTTCTGTGTTTTTTCCCTTAAATAGTTATGATCCTTGCTATAGAAACCATCTCCCTTTTTTGTGTGATTCCGTGTCATTGAAGATGAGCTGATGTGCCTTGAGGGATCAGGAATGTGTCAATCTTGACTCTGATGGCTCCTTGGTCGGTGGAGCTATGCATCTTATAGTCTCTGCAGAGCTGTAGACTCTCAGGTGACACTATAAAGCTCAAGTTTACTCAAGCTTTGGGAAGAGGGGTCACATGCCAGTAGGGAATGATGACAACAAGGCATTTTTATGTTTTGAACTGTGAGGATTTGAGAGTATCTTTGCTCTGATGACAGTTAATGAGGACTGAACATGAGGCTAGATAGGTATATTTTTATATTCTGAAATAATAAGTGAGAGACATTCTACGCCCAACCACAAATCCTTCTCAGAAGCCAATTTCTCCATTCTACCCGCATTGCACTTAATGTGCTTCGGGTTATACTTTTCATAACCTAAATAAATTATTCTTAAAGAAAATCAAAATGTATGTGTATGAGAGGCAGTGTTTTCTGTTGCTAACTAGCAAGGTTTTGTAGTTCTCCAATTCAAGTTTCAAACATATTTATTGTAGTAGGTAATATTTAAAACTGAGTGGTCTGTTTTCTACATCTTTTCTGTGTTCCTTTTGCTGCTTCCTTGGCAGAGCATGACAGAGGTACATAGTGCATATCCTCTAAATGTTCATAGCCAAGAAGAAGTTGCTTTTTTATTAAAAAAACTCTTCTTCTGTGGCAGTCTCAGAAGGAATCAGATTTTATGTGGTTGGTTAAAGAGCTACATGTCTCACATTAAAACTATCAGCCCTTTAATTTAGGAAAACATCTCAATTCAGGATGTTCTGCTTCCCCTTCCTGAAGTGAACTTAGATATGAATGGAACTTAGGTACTTGGTGTCCTGAAATTAAATACTTTCCTCAGTTGGTGCCCAGGTGTGATGGAGTAAAGGGATGGATGGGGCAAAGGTTTAATGTGCTGGTGACTCGGGAGGTGTGCAGAGAGGACAGCCTGGATAACTTCACTGGAGCTCCAAGAGAACCTACTGAGCTTAGCTCACTGCTGTCGGTGGCAGAAGTCTCCGCTCATTCAGCAGGAGCAGGCTCAGGCCCAGTGTTTGTAAAATGTAGGCTCAGTATCCCCGGGCTTCTTACACAAAGATGATTACTGTAATATTTTATATGACTTTTCTCTGAACTGACTATTCTTATTTGCTGAGTAGAATATTTCTCCTTGATGCACTTACACAAAGTACCTTTTCTTTTTCTTGTCTTTTTAGGTAGGATTTTCTGTCAGCATGTTTTATTTGGGAAATAGCATGTGACAATGGTGGATCTTCCCCTTTCCTTTCTTTTTCTGATGGAAAATAGCTGCAGCATAGAACAGCCTTGGAAAAGTCAAGTAAGAGCCTGTGTGCTGAGATGTGCTGAGGCAGTAAATATATTCTAGTGCACACCGAGCAGCATAAATATGTAAATATTTTACATATGTACTTACATCTCCTACCTTTTTTTTTCCATTTCTTGCAGAATTACACTTAAATACACTTAAAATACACATGTAAAGTTACTTATGTCTCGTATAGTGGCAGCAGAGTTGGCTGTGTTAATAATAACACGTAATGTATTATGTATGTGTATGTAATATGTATGTAATATGTAAATCCCCCGCTTTTTAGAGGCAGTGCTTCAGGTTGCATTTACTGTAAACAAAGATGTATTTTGGGGGGCAGTTGGTTTGAGTTTATTGTTTATGTAAATCTCTCAGAATGTGACATAGCCAGATAGCTTCCTATGTTGTGCTGATCCACATTTTAGGCCAGCAGCCAAAGTATTTTATCTTTTACTTCATTATAGTGATCTTCCAATTAGCTGTGGTCTGTAATACCCTGATTTTGGTGGCAGTGGTTTGGGGAGGATTGTTTGATAGTTCTGCTCGAGAGGCAAAATGAGGGGCCTTATTATAGAAAGTGCAGAGGTTGTGCAGTAGCCGAGTTCTGTTGCAAAGTTTGCCGATAAGGGAAAACTGGCCCTTGAGCATCCATTCTATTCTGTATATTAACACTTCTAATCTGCACTGCTGATAAAACTGCAAGCCATTTGCCTTTGGAGGAATTAGTTCTGCCTCACTTGTGTAACCAGGCGATGGTGATTAACCTTTAAACTGTCCAATATTCTCAGCAGACTCCTGCTCCAGATTAGAAACTATTTAGTTATGACCAACTAAATTAACAACATTCCCTCCTCTGAAGAATAAGATTTGGAAGGTATGCATTTTAAGGTGGAATGTGGATAATGTCCTTATTTATTCAGCACTTCTGCTACATAAAAGGTATTTGTTATTTAAGAAGAAAAAGAAAGGAGACAGGGAGATTGATTTCAGATTGAGACAATCTACAATTAGTTATGTACAGGAGGCTCTTTGGTTGAATGTGGCTTGGGGTGCTGCTTTAGATGTCTGAGACCCGCTTCTGACTTTTCGTTCTTACATAAAACTTACGGTGCAGGGGATAAAACGGCAGGATGGTGCTCTGGTATGGGCAGCAGTTTAGGAAAAATATTTCCTTCCTTTGAAAGGAAAGGCAATTATCTCAACCCTTTAGGAGAGTAATTTTTGGAAGTTTACTAACCTTCCTGTCACAATCAGGCAAAACAAAAGGTTTTGTACGTGGTGGTTACAGGCCGACATATCCAATGGACTTTAGCTGCTGTGATAACCTAGTACTGTACCATTGTATCTACATATTTTAAATGTGTAATTTATCAATTGAAACATACCCTTCAATACATGTGCCGTAAAAGAAAAGAGCAAGGGCAATTATGTAATAGTATAGTGTTTGTCTGACATGTCTTAAATCCCCATATTGTTATTCCTCACTGAATAACAAATACAAAATCCCTGTTAGCAATGTTTTCCGTTTTACCAGTTTTATATTAGCTGCCTCCTTAAAAATTGCTAATCTAGATACTACATTAGTAGGATGTCAGTCAAACTGCAATCCACAGTGAAGCCTTCTTCATATACCAATTTAAATCATTCATGGTCCTTTCTTTGGCATTATTCAAAAGATCATAATAATTTTCTTGTGCCCACAGCACAAAAAAATCAATTATTTCCCCACAAAGACTTGAAAGTACTTAGCGAGTGCTGTAAGAAAAGCTGAGGGTTATATCAAATTGAAATTGCACTCATTACACACAACACAATTAGTTGCCACTAGTCTGGCCGGTGCTTTAATTCTGAATGGCATATCTTTATTATTACAGAAACAAGCATGCAAATGGCATTGTTCAGGATTTGCAGAAATCAATAGGATATAGTGCTGTGTGTTTGGTGGCCACTGTCACTCAGTCTGCTGTGGATTTGAGATAATGTGTGTATTTGAATTAATGAAGGGAATGTGAGACATCATAAGTGACACCCAAATAAAAGAAATGGGTACATGATATTTGTAATTATTCTACTTGTGTTTTTGTTGTAAATACTTGTGCTTTTTGTTTTTTAATCAAAGGATTAATTGCATTTTAATAAGGCATTATGATTTTCAGAGCTTTAGTTAATTAAAACTTGTAGTATATAATTATGAAGTGATGCTGAGATTCGTCTAAAGATCACCCATACGTTTAGAATATGTATATTTTTCCTTGTTAAGCAGTTGCTACATTTTGAAGGGAGGATGAATTCTATTAAATGTTTGAAAGGTGATGGCGGTTCCAAATGAATTTCTATAAATGGCAGCTAGGAATGTAGATTATGTTGTTGGACAAATTAAAGTGGAGGAACTACTGGGGTTGGAAACACTTTTTGGCTGTAGTGCTGGAACATTCATTTGCACAAATGTTAGCTTTCAGCTGCCGGAGTAAGAACAGATGTATTTGTTCAATGTATCATATCATTCCGCCCATTAGGTCCCAGTGAAATTGCTGCAGTTTGAAATTCTGAGTACAGGCCATAAAAACACACTGGTGGTGTGTGGTGAAGATTATTTTCCATGTGACAAAAGGGTTTCAAGGGGAGCGAGAAGGTAGGTGTGCATGTGTGTTTGTGTACAGACGACTTTACGTGTCGACTTGTTTCCTTAATAGAGATGAATATTCCTGGTACAAAGCTTTAATCACTCACAATCTAACCTGGGACATATATATATTAAAAAAGACTGTTTCCTGTGGGAGTATATTATGTATGGATTGACAGACTAATTGCTAGATAGATAAAACAGAGTTAGAGTAAAATGGTATTAGAAAGTTAAAATCTTAATATTACAAATGAAGCTTTCCCTTGGCAGTATTTTTTAAAAAATCTCCTCTTATAGTTATTCCATTCCTTTTGTAAGTATATATTGGAAATAAAAATGAATTTTGCCCTTTTTTTTTTTAAATATACAGAAGTAAAAAAATTTCTTTGCTGTTGAATGGTGAGGGTATTTTAATTTCCTGTTAATAACGAAATTAAATACATGTTTATGTAGAATACTCCAGCACAATCATATATTCCTATCACATAGTCCCATCAACTAGGAAGAGTTTCTAATGTTCTCTCTTGACAAAGGGTCTTACATTAGACCGCAGCATTTCCTGCTTGGAAGCTTGCCTCTTGCAATGCAAGAATATTTATTTATTTTTTACACCGTGTTCTTACAGGTACTTTTTGAGACAAACCCACGCAAGAGCTTAAAATGTTTCAGGCGAGGTGGGGAGACAAAGCCCGCAGAGAGGGCAAAAGAAAGAACAAGAATTCTCAGAAATTTAAGTTGACTTCAGCACTCAAAATGGGATTTTATTAGGTATCTATAAATGGATTTTAAGTAGGATTTTCCCATGTTTTCTCCCAAAGCTGATTTAAAATCTAATATTATTAGATTGGTCACAGCCTTCATATTTTAACTGTCAGACCCAAAGCCTGAAAGGTGATTCATTCAAAGCTTGCTAAAATATTTGCTCAGGAGCACAATAGTGTGTGATGGAAAATAAACTCCTCTAGAGCATCTCACCCTATCAGCCATGGCCTGCAGCAGGAAAAGAATGAGGGAAGGTCAGTCAATTATGTGTGGTAATCACCGTAAGCATATTATCTGAGACACAGATGTCTTCCCTGACCCCACACGACATAGCTATTAACCCCACAGTAGTATAAAAATGGGGAGGAGGAGGAGTCGGTCCCCTAGGTAAACCAGACCTTTTCAGTCAAGGCTTGTCCAGCCGCTCGGCAGAGTTGCGGCGGCAAGGGCACTGTTGCGGGGAGCTGGCCCCGCGCACGGCGGGCAGCGCGGCCACCTCTCCTCTTCAGGGACCTTTCTATAGACCTAGTCATGTGAGATAAATAGCTGCAACATCGGAAAAATGAGACTGGCAAATTGACTCGTGAGATATTTTGGGAGCGTAAACAGCCTTGGAATGCCAGGCGCTGCCCGTGTTTTGCAGGAACAACTTCTGTGTTCCTTAGTACACTTACATAGTTGATGTGTTAGTGCTGATGAAGTATAATACCACTACCATGCAATTGTCTAATGCTTCTAGAAAACAGAGATGATTTTCTCATTACACTGAGTAATGTGCTGATTACCACATACGGCTCCTTTTGAGTTCGAGTTCTTTCTATATTTACTTCAGAAAAATGATCAGCTGTTTCCTCAAGTGAAAGGGATTTTTTCAGTGCAATTGTTCAAACACATCAAGTAAGCAAAGCCGATTTTTAAACTGCCTATCTATCTATCTAAACCGTTGAAGTTGAAGGCTCATTTAAAAGTTTGCATGAAAATTTGGTTGCTGTGTAGGAAAAGTGCATTAGTAAGAGATGCAATATCCCTCACTAGCTCTAAGCTTTCTAACACCAAGCATTCACCCTGAGAGTAGGTCTGTTTATTTCTTGTAGCCTTTAGAAAATCTTTCCTCGAGGTGCTGCTTTGTTACCTTTTGGGAGGCCATTTTGTATTTTTCTACCAAAAAGATGAGTGACCAGTAAGCAATGTAAACTATTGCAGCAATGCACGACATACAGTGCAAAAGAGTCCACAACTGACCAGATTTGTATTTTTAATCCTTTTTAAATAATTGATTGTAATGGCGTTCCGGTCTTGTGACATCCATGTAACTGAGATCAGACTGGGCCCTGTGAATACCAGAGCGTGAAGAGAACACTTTGCTTGTCGGATTTGCCACAGAACGCAGCCAAGGAATCTCCGGGTTTCCTTTCTGTAAAAGGGAATTATTAAAATATATTCTCTTTGATACTGTCTCCTTTCCCAGGGTTAATCACCACGTGACTGAACATTTGCATGCATTGCTGAGCTACAGGTTACAGACAAGGAAAGTGGTGAGTTGAGCACGGAGAGAACCCTAACCGTCAGACTCCCAGGAGAGGAAAATGTTTTAGAGATATGGGATTTTGACATGGTGCAGGGAAAGCATAGGTCGCCTCTGCTGCCAGCCTCAGGGATGATCTCAAAGTGGATGGAGACGACTCACTAGGACAGCTGCGCTGAAGGGGATGTTGCAGGTTCCCATCACGGCCACTGCTGACCAAATTCAGCTGGAGTCCAAAAAAGACATTTGGGCTATCCTCTGCATGGGCAAATCCCCTGTGGGATTCTCAGCTATGTGGAAAGATACCATTTACACTTCCTCCTGTTATTATGGTCAGTCTTGCATTTGGATCCTCTTGTATTCCCTTATTAAACTTCCATCCTATTGTCATTTTAGCCCTATGTCTAAATGTTGCTAAGTAACCTCCTGTGTCAAATACTTTTTCTGCCGGGAGAGAATCTTGCATCAGTCACCTATTGTGACTGCCAGATTAGATACCGTAATGTGCTCGACATGGGACCGTGCTTTACTTCTATCTGGAAACTGCAGCTGATACAGGGTTTTACAAGGCTACTTGTTAAGCAGCGTCTTTTCCTTGAGCATATTAAAGCAGCCCTAAACAACTTGTACAGTTGCGTACTGGGTTTTGGGCTGATTTTTAAATGTTGGAGAATTAGGAGCTTTTTTGATTTTACCTTTTAGCTCTAAATCCTACCTGTTTGAGTGAGCAACTTTGCTAAAGAACAGATCGCTCCAGTTGCAAACAGGGAAGCCTGTAAGTTAAGACCTTACCTCTGAAAGAGAGCGAGCAACGCATACCTGGAGCTTTCACAAGCGGTGGTTTCTACGAGGCTCTTTTATCATGTTTTGCATGGGGCCAAATAAAAGCTGAATTCTGACGATCACTTGCGTAAGTAGAAATCAGGAGTAATGCTATTTAAATAATATGTAATTAGTCTAGAGTGAATGAGAATGGAACTTGGTCCCGATTGATTATATATTTCAGGTCAGTTGAAATAATGGAACAGCCTTTTCTGTCTCAGCTTAATGCAGTGGTTCTCAAGAGTTCATCACCTGCTCTTGGCTCTCTTTCCTATTTCCAGCTGATAAATCATCTTTAATGTGTTTCCTAATATTACTTTTCCATGTAAGCACTGGTTATAGTTCTATGTGACAGCAATGGGAGGGGGAGGGGGAAGCAGGCAATAATTTCACTGACACAGAAATTACTCTAAAAATGCATTAATGTATCTTAAGTATAATTGACATACTTTGAAATATATATTGCCTGTGGGCAAAATTAAATTTTGCTAGCCAAAACTAGAGGTAGGCAGAACTTCCATAGCATCGTTCCTGGGTGTGTATTAAATAGCAGTGATGATTTCAATCCATGTATTTGTAAAATATATTCAAATTTCACATGCAGAAATCATGTCTTATTCAGTCATGTTTTGTCAGTTAACCTTTTCTCATGTGATGGTTTATTTTTATAGAGGAAATATTTTATAAAACCCACAGTAATTCTAAATACACAACTTACCATGTTAATACTTGTCACTTATCACATGCTCTTCAGTTCCTCCTTGTTGGTGTTCTGTTAACATCGACTACCTCCCTGAAGTGCCTGTACACCAATGCACGCAGTATGGGGAATAAACAGGAGGAGCTGGAGATCTGTGCGTGGTCA